>JANRMT010028174.1:167962719-167987137 GCA_026402145.1 Polypterus bichir lapradei
CTCAATTATATAATGCATGTTTTCTAAAGCGCTTTTTGGGCCTCTTCCTGGTTTTCTACGTACTGCGTGATTACGTAGGAGGCGTGATGATGTCAGACGAAACTCCGCCCCCACGGGTTTCAAGCTCATCTCCATTACAGTAAATGGAGAAAAACAGCTTCCAGTTATGACCATTACGCGTAGAATTTCGAAATGAAACCTGCCCAACTTTTGTAAGGAAGCTGTAAGGAATAAGCCTGCCAAATTTCAGCCTTCTACCTACACGGGAAGTTGGAGAATTAGTGATGAGTCAGTCAGTCAGTCAGTCAGTCAGTCAGTCAGTCAGTGAGTGAGTGAGGGCTTTGCCGTTTATTAGTATAGATATATAGATAAAATTTTTCCTTTTCTTTTTCATAACTTCTTTAACACACTACTTCTCTGCTGCGAAGCGCGGGTATTCTGCTAGTTATACAATAAAACATACATTTGATTTGAGTCTGTAACAGCTGGTATAAATGTATGGTACTTGTAAAGGTTAGCGTTTTTTTTTTAGTCAGTTTTATTCTCTCAGTCGTGTTCACGCTCCCCCTGATCTGATACTGGTGCAGTGGGAGCACTGCTACCTTGCAATAAGGGGACCAGTGTTCACATCTGAGGTCCTCCAAGCATGAAGTTTGTATTTATTTTTCCAATGCTAAATTGGCTTTGGTGTGTATGTGTGTATGCTTGTTCACCCTGTGATACACTGGCACTCTCTTCAGGGATAGTTCTTGCCTTTCACCCTGTTATTGCTGGATTAGGCTCTGGCTCACCTGTTTACTAGCACATAATGTAACAGGTTTGGAAAATGGATGGATGGATAGATTTTTCAGAAGGTATTTGAGGAGGCAAACATAAGGTTTCTTAATTGTTTGAAGGTGTTGTTTGCACTATTTACTTATGTTTTTTTCTTTTTGATGGCAAACCACCATTGGTTTCAGTGACAAAAAATGGTTGCAGCATTCATGAGGTATGATGATTGCTACAGTCATCAGGTATGATTGACATACCAACATAGAACAGCCTTTCTGATTTACTGTTAGAAAGGTGTCTACTGACTGTTTATGTTAGGAAGCTCTTGCAAGCTCAAAATAGTTCCGCCATTACGATTGTATTTTTTCAGTCTAGCATTTAGGCCTGTTAGGTGTAATAGGAGGTGGCAGTGAACTGAGGGCCTGGACAGTATATACAGTATTTCTGTTTCCAGACATGACTATAAAATTAGTGGTTTGGGAGAAGCAGTCATCCAAGACTGAATACTCCCCCTCCAGGACTGGTGCACCCATGCACATACCCACAGAGTATGATGGGAACTGTAGTCCAGTTGGAAAACCCTGTTGGGTTCCATAGGTGCTGGACATGCTTCTTTGGCACAAAAATTGTAACCTGGTCCAGCATAAAATGGGACACCTCATCTCAATAGTGAGTTGGAGTCAAACAGAGTCTATTCTGTTTGCATTTTGCTGGAGGAAGTAAGAAGAAACCTGTTGAAGGTACTTTTGTAAATAAAATCCTTTTTTTGAACCCATTGCTGTGGTGCTGTAGTTGTGTCTGGGGTTTGAGGTTGAGATACACCCCCTAGTGGTCACAAAGGATTAAAAAACTTCTGTTCTTTCTCCATATTATTGTATTTGGTAACTGCATAAAACCAGGCAACTCTGTGGCATCCTTATAAATGTTGATTTTACAAGTCACCTTTCATGCAATTGTGGAGTTTGAAAGTCACCGAATAACACATGAATTTAAATGGATAAGGATGGATAAGGGGGACAAAGCTACATTATTTCAGAGGTGGCTTAAAACATTTGACTGCTGCATAAGGCAGATGATTAAGAAATTTTTTTCCCTTAATTTGATATCCAATCTGTTTTTCCCAAAAACGTGTACATTATCTGGAAGATTTGGTGTATAAAAAAAGCAGTTAACAAATGACAGATATTTGACTATTTATGTATGTAACATTTACATTTTAAAACACTATGCTATATATGTTTGTTTGCTAGCTGGAAACCATTTCTAATCAGTTCATCTGCAGAAAGTATGTAAATGTGTTTGTAGGATTAAATTTACAAAATTTCCCTAACAGGCACATTCTCTTTTCCAACTTACTTTTTTCCCTCCTATGCATGAACAAACTACTTTAAACTGTTGCTCCTTTAGCTATACAACCTCCTAAATCTGGTATAATCTACCTAAAAATATTAGGGGGTGCTCACCTGTCTCAACATATACTATGTCAAAGTTGAAGACTCATTATTTTAGCATACTATACTTTTTTATGAGTTGGCCTGAGGCTATTCACTTTACTAGCCTGGTACTCAATCTTCACTTTTTTCCTCATCTTGACATCCTGCTATAGCCCTTAGTGATTCTTGGAGTGTATGTTTTGTTGTCATTGGTGGACTCATTTTCTTTTTTGTTTCTTTTATTAATTTTATTGTAATCATTCCATACAAATAGATACATTTTTACAAAAAATAGGATTGAAAACAAATCGAACCCCACCCCTGAGAAAGAGAGCATGGCCAACGGAGTAGATGGACTCATTTTCTGATCATTGTGTTACCTGCTGAATAGTCACCATTTGCCTGTCTAATGGTACAATACTTCAGAGCATGCATAGTGCTCTTAATTAAAGAAAAGAAACTTATCCTCTAACAAGAGAAGTCTGATAAAAAAAAACCTTTTGAGTCAGTAATAAGGCAGGAGAAAATCTGCTCATTGCATCATTTATTCTCTTGCAGCACCATGCTGAAGAGGAAGCATCCTTAACAACAGTCTGTTACAGAATGATCACAGAATAAAAGCAGAAGCTCATACTTATTTGTAACTAAATGTACATAACAGTGCTGATTAATGCTTACATATCATAATCTGACTGGTTAAAAGACATGAGGCGTTTAGCATAGAACACAAAAAGCCTTAATAAAAGTCTTTCTCCATTATGTACTTGTTCTTCAAAACACTTTATCATAAATGACTATGTGACCCCTAAGTCTAGTTTTTCTTCCACAATACTGAAGCTGGTTGGTGACTGAAATAAAAAAAATGATATCTGAAGGTTGAATTGTTTGTGATTTCAGCCTCTGTGGAGCAGAGAAAAGAGAACAAGTTAAAAAAAAAAATACCCAAAATGCCAGAGCTCGGGGCCTACAACTGAGACCCAAACTCAAACCATAGGCTTCCAGTCTACACAAGGCCTAAGTTAAAAAACATCCACAATATGGAAAAGAGGAAAACCATTAAACCTCTGGACCAAATAAACAAATCAAAGATTCTTTAATAGTTAGATTTATTGGAAAAAAAAATAAAAAAGGAATAACAAAAAGAAAAAAAAACAGCAACAAAAACCAGGAGAAAAAAAAACAGAATACATTACCTTTTAAGTGAAGGAGTCAAAACTGTTCTGCTAGAGAGGAAATAAGTAGCAGAGATAATAATAATAACACATTTTATTTATATAACACCTTTCTCATGCTCAGGGACCAGAAGAAGAGATATAATCATTAACCAAAGTAAAAATAATAACCGTGAAGTCAATAATACTACTGCCAAACCCACAGAATGAACCAGAAATCAAAGTATGTTAACCTGGAAAACTATGACTAGAATTTCTCAAATTCAGATTAAGGGGATCTATCCTCACCTTTTATCCCATCACAAAGATGATGTCATGCACTGTGTGCTTGTGGTTCATTTCCCCAGCAACACTGTAGCAAATGGAAAACAAAATGGCACTAAAAATGAAATTATTTTGATAAAATTAAATACATTTTTAATAAAAAAAAAAACAGTAGCATAATTTAAAACTCAAAATGGGCATAAAAAGACATAGAAAATACATAATGGAAAAGTCACAATAAAATTAAAACCAAAACAACTTCATAACAAAATCCTGTAAATCAATAAACCAAAAGCACTGAAATCAGAAACAGGAATCAAATACAAAAACACAATGTTGAAGCTACCATGAAAGAGTTCCCCCATAATGAGCTGTTCTCTCCTTCTTGGGCCCTTCATAAAGGAGACTGGCCAGATCATAAAATACACTACATGTACTCTAAATATAACACAAAATAACAAAATAATTGATAAACAAATTATTAAAGAAACTCACATCACTAAAAGAGAAATGAAACCAAAACAGAGCTGCTGCTTTGCAGTAAAAAGATGTAGAGCGATTTGAGAAGTGAGAAAAGCGCTATATAAATGTAAAGAATTATTATTATTATTACAGGAGGTCCTTGGGTTACAACACAGTTCCGTTCCTACAACAGTGATGTAACCCGAATTTTGGTGTAAGTCGAAACACACTCTAGCCTAAGTCACTTACCTATCTTAACACATTTGCAAAATCATAATCTAGAACATAAAAACACAAAATCTAAGCCTGAGAAAAAAGAAAAGGACATAAATATACTGTACTGTACACTGTACTGTAGTAACAGAAAGAATGAGTGTAAAAAAATGCTTATCTTTATTCCTTCTCATGTCTCAATTTTTTTAAGTTTTTATGGGAGCGAGTGTTGTAAACTCGAAACGTTGTATGTCGAAACGTTGTAACCCGAGGACCCCCTGTAATTCATAATACAGCATACACAATTATATATAAAAAAAAAAAGTATTAAACAATCAAAAACAAACTTGGGCAAGGGCAACAACCCAGGCTGAAACAAAGCACACTGATGATTTTAAAAATCTTACTAAATAATACACATAGAAATACAGTACATCTTAAGACAAGGCTACTGTCAAAGCAATTCTCCTACTCAGACTGATGACTCCATGCAGTATCACTGCATGTGTATGCCCCTTTCTCTCTCTTTTTCCTATGAACTTGCTGGGCTTTGAACTGCCTTGTGCCACACTGTCCTGTCTGCAGTCCCCTTTTCTTCTGGGTCACTCATCAGAATTTGCACATTTCTCTTCACATACAGTGCATCCGGAAAGTATTCACAGCGCATCACTTTTTCCACATTTTGTTATGTTACAGCCTTATTCCAAAATGGATTAAATTCATTTTTTTCCTCAGAATTCTACACACAACACCCCATAATGTCAATGTGAAAAAAGTTTACTTGAGATTTTTGCAAATTTATTAAAAATAAAAAAATTGAGAAAGCACATTTACATAAGTATTCACTACGGAAGCGTATTAGGGCCACGGTGAAAAAAAAATATGGACACAGTGAAGAAAAAAAAATCAAAATGTCGAGATTAAAGTCGACATGTTGACTTTATTCTCGACATTTCCACTTTATTCTCGACATTTATGTCGAGATTAAAGTCGACATGTTGACTTTATTCTCGACATTTCCACTTTATTCTCGCCATTTACGTTGAGATTAAAGTGGACATGTTGACTTTATTCTCGACATTTCCACTTTATTCTCGCCATTTACGTCGAGATTAAAGTCGACATGCTGACTTTATTCTCGACATTTCCACTTTATTCTCGCCATTTATGTCGAGATTAAAGTCGACACTTCCACTTTATTCTAGTAGTTTATTTTGTCAGTAGAATGTCGCAAACTAAACTTCATCTTAAAATGAATGTTTAATTTACTAGATTTTCTCAAACCCCGTCATTAATTAATGTAGCACATTAAATGCTTTATATTAAGTGTTCCCCGACCCAGTTTTTAATCTCTATGCGCTTCTTAAACTGACTTCCTCTTGCACACAGACAGCAGACAGCGATCGCCGCACATTGACTTTATGATATTCCTGCTCTATGAACATTCAGAATACTAACATACAGTGCATGATATCTTCTTCACGATGAAATGCATTAAAGCATGTATTAAACATGGGTGGCAGGGGGCACGGTGGCGTGGCTGTAGTGCTGCTCCTGTGGACGAAGACTTCAGACCAGACAGCAGGTGCGGTTATAAAGCAGCTTTATTTTTCAGAGTCACGGTGAGAAGAGTTTCAGAAAAGCAGACAATCAAATATACATGACAGCGTCAGGACTCTTCTGAACCCCGTCTGTTGGGTGGGGCAAGTTTTTATACCCCTAGAATGCGTGATTTAATATCATTATGAAATGTAACAGTTGACACTTTTATTATACACAATCCTTGAGCCCCTTCAACGCCCCTTGTGCAACTTGATTTCTTGGCCCCTTTTGTTATGGCGTTCAGATGTAAGCTAAGGGAAAACATGATAAGGCAGACTCATGTGTGGAATGCTTAGACCTTGAGTTCTTTGCACAAATATTTTTCTGTTTGCTAAAACAAAGCATGCTTTTACATGGTTTAGTAAAGCTTACTTCTCAGACATGAATTAGTACAAGGGAACGAAGAGAACATTCGTCTTCCACACTCCCTTGCATTACGGGGTCCCCAGGTGTATGTTCAGTGTAGTGAACTTTATGACAGGTGTGACGAGGCTCCAAAAAACTGGATATATGAATGCACTGGTTTAACTGGAATATCGTGTAAATGTTGGGTTCGTCATGTGGTGGTCGGAGACACGAAAGCAGAAGTCAATGGATGTTCTTCTGAGCGGGCTTTCTTTATTGCATGCGCGCTGTCTCTATCTGACGTACTAAACCTCCAGTTCCTATCCTTGCTTTTTCTTTTTGCACATAACCAATCAACACACGATAAATGTCTTTGTGAAGTTAAAACAAGTTATAAACTTAGACCTCAGAGTTTTCAGAACTTAAAATGTATTAAAGCATGTGGGGGCACAGTGGCGTGGTGGTTGTGCTGCTGCTTTGCAGCAAGGGGGTCCCGGGTGTTCCCTGTGTGGACACGGCCCGGACACAGACAGGCAGACATGTTGTTGATCACCACCACACGTTTATTTTACAATAACTATTATTTACAAAGTCCTAGTGCACACAAACCCCCACACAGTCCTGGCCACACAATGCCTTCCTCTTCGGGCCGCGTCCACTCTCTCTCCTGCTTTGTCCTGTTTCCACCCGACTCCAGCCTCGAATTAAGGGAGACGGCCCCTTTTCTTTCATCCCGGATGGGCTCCAGGTGTCTCCCGGCACTCTTCCCTGGACATGCCCCAGTGTGTCGTAAGTGCCGGCTGTTCTCCTGGAAGCTCTTCGGGTGTCCCTGCTCCTCTTCCCCCCAGCACTTCCTGGTGTGGCGGAAGTGCTGAGGTCCAGGGTACCCAAGGCATTGGGGCGTCCCCTGGCGGTGACCACGGGTCCCTACAGGGTTGGGCTTCCAAGCCCTCTACCCGTGGCCCCCAAAGCAACCAGGGTGGCAGCCCCCATGTGATCCAGGGCGGATGTAGACCCTCTTCCGGTCTCTCAAGGTGTCCCAGCTGGGTCGTTGCCCCTGGCATCCCTGACACCTGCCTTGAGTTTGCATGTTTTTTCTGGTGGGTCTACTCGGTGTGCTTCAGTGTCCTTTCAAAGACATGTAGGATGTGGGGTTTTATTATGTATTATTGACCCTGCTACTTTATGTGTTGCACGTATTCACCCTGCGATGTGTTGGCGCCTCATTCAGGATTTACTTCTGCCTCGCACAAGATGCTTGCTGGGATGGGCGCAACCCTGAATGGATGGCATAATTAAACATGTATAATGAAGATTTTTTTTAAATTTCTGAAAACTCCCAGCAAGCACCGTGCCCCCACATGCTTTAATAATTTAAAGTTCTGAAAACTCCGAGGTCTAAGTTTATAAATTTCACAAAGACGTTTATCATGTGGTGATTGGTTATGTGCAGAAAGAAAAAGCAAGGAAGCAAGGATAGGAACTGGAGGTTTAGTACGTCAGATAGAGACAGCACGCATGCAATAAAGAAAGCCCGCTCAGAAGAACATCCATTGAATTCTGCGTTCGTGTCTCCGATCACCACATCACGAGCCCAGTATTTACACAATATTTAAGTTAAACCAGTGCGATACCCATTCATGTATCCAGTTTTTTGGAGCCTCGTCACACCTGCCATAAAGTTCAGTATACTGAACATACAACTGGGGACCCCTTAATGCAAGGGAGCAGCTCTATAGCCACGTCACCGTGCCCCCCGCCACCCATGTTTAATATATGCTTTAATGCATTTCATCGTGAAGAAGATATCAAGTATTTATCTTAGTATTCTGAATGTTCTTAGAGCAGGATTATCATGAAGTCAATGTGCGGCAATCGCTGTCTGCGCCTCTCAGTGCAAGAGGAAGTCAGTTTAAGAAGCGCATAGAGATTAACAACTGGGTCAAGGAACACTTAATATAAAGCATTTAATGTGCTACATTCATTAATGACGAGGTTTGAAAAAATCTAGTAAATTAAACATTCATTTTAAGATGAAGTTTAGTTTGCGACATTCTACTGACAAAATAAACTATTAGAATAAAGTGGAAATGTCGACTTTAATCTCGACATAAATGGCTAGAATAAAGTGGAACTGTCGAGAATAAAGTCAACATGTCGACTTTAATCTCGACGTAAATGTCGAGAATAAAGTGGAAATGTCGAGAATAAAGTCAACATGTCGACTTTAATCTCGACGTAAATGTCGAGAATAAAGTGGAAATGTTGAGAATAAAATCAAAATGTCGACTTTAATCTCGACATTTACATTTTTTTTCTTCACTGTGTCCGTTTTTTTTTTTTTTTCCATCTTGGCCCTAATACGCTTCCGTAATTCACAGCCTTTGCCATGAAGCTCAGAATTGAGCTCAGGTGCATCTTGTTTCCCCTGATCATCTTTGAGATGTTTCTGCAGCTTAATTGGAGTCCACCTGTGGTAAATTCAATTGATTTGGAAAGGCACACAGCTGTCTATATAAAGTCCCAGAGTTGACAGTTCATGTCAGAGCACAAACCAAGCATGAAGTCAAAGGAATTGTCTGTAGACCTCCGAGACAGGATTGTCTCGAGGCACAAATCTGGGGAAGGTTACAGAAAAATTTCTGCTGCTTTGAAGGTCCCAATGAGCACAGTGGCCTCCATCATCCGTAAGTGGAAGAAGTTCGAAACCACCAAGACTCTTCCTAGAGCTGGCTGGCCATCTAAACTGAGTGATTGGGGGAGAAGGGCCTTAGTCAGGGAGGTGACCAAGAACCCGATGGTCACTCTGTTAGAGCTCCAGAGGTCCTCTGTGGAGAGAGGAGAACCTTCCAGAAGGACAAACATCTCTGCAGCAATCCACCAATCAGGCCTGTATGGTAGAGTGGTCAGACGGAAGCCACTCTTTAGTAAAAGGCACATGGCAGCCCGCCTGGAGTTTGCCAAAAGGCACCTGAAGGACTCTTAGACTATGACAAACAAAAATCTCTGGTCTGATGAGACAAAGATTGGACTCTTTGGTGTAAATGCCAGGCGTCACGTTTGGAGGAAACCAGGCACCGCTCATCACCAGGCCAATACCATCCCTACAGTGAAGCATGGTGGTGGCAGCATCATGCTGTGGGGATGTTTTTCAGTGGCAGTGGCCTGGGAGACTAGTCAGGATAAAGGGAAAGATGACTGCAGCAATGTACAGAGACATCCTGGATGAAAACCTACTCCAGAGTGCTCTTGACCTCAGACTGGGGCGATGGTTCATCTTTCAGCAGGACAACGACCCTAAGCACACAGCCAAGATATCAAAGGAGTGGCTTCAGGACAACTCTGTGAATGTCCTTGAGTGGCCCAGACTTGAATCCGATTGAACATCTCTGGAGAGATCTTAAAATGGCTGTGCACCGATGCTTCCCATCCAACCTGATGAAGCTTGAGAGGTGCTGCAAAGAGGAATGGGCGAAACTGGCCAAGGATAGGTGTGCCAAGATTGTGGCATCATATTCAAAAAGACTTGAGGCTGTAATTGCTGCCAAAGGTGCATCGACAAAGTATTGAGCAAAGGCTGTGAATACTTATGTACATGTGATTTCTCAGTTTTTTTATTTTGAATAAATTTGCAAAAACCTCAAGTAAACTTTTTCACGTTGTCATTATGGGGTTTTGTGTGTAGAATTCTGAGGAAAAAAATGAATTTAATCCATTTTGGAATAAGGCTGTAACATAACAAAATGTGGAAAAAGTGATGCGCTGTGAATACTTTCCGGATGCACTGTACATATACCATTCTGTTACTGCTTTCAACATTATGCTTTTGCTTTACACATTTATTTCATGTCTCTATGTGTTTTCAGTATATTACATTTGAAGTGGTATATACCACATTAAACTTGTTGTATATGAGGAATTAAACTTTATAATAATAAACTGACTTGAATTATTAGCTGCCATCTTAGTACTGTAGGGGTAATTGAAATGCCTATTAAGTCAAGAACACAAATTTATTGGCAGTTCCTGATATGAAAAGCAATTTTAGTCATGGAGGGTATAAATGGTTCAGATATACTGAAATAATAGGAGGTTTTATTCAAACTGGCATATATATATTGAAACATTTAAAATATTTTGCTTTTATTTGGGTTTCATTTGACAAGGGAAAGATACAAGCACTATGCCGTAAGGTACATTTTTTACTGGATGTGTGTCTTGTAAAACCTCTTCTGGGTGGGTGGACTGCATTGATTCAAAGTACTCTTGTATACTGCTCTTCAAAAAATCCATAACTTTATTGATTGAGTGAGTGTGGTATCATCAACTTTTTATGTGAAGGAAATGTATTCAGTCAACTATGCTATGATTACATAAGCTTCAACTGCAGCAAAGTTAAACATAGCATGTTTTGGCATTTGAATTGTTTTTCTTTTGAAAATGAACCATTTATTATAAAGACTATTTTGTTCGACAATGCTTTAGCTTTTGAAAATAGTTGTCTTTTTTAAACAAGTATAATTTGGTTTCACTGCTTGTGTACATGGCATTTAATTATTTAGCTGCTCTTACAATATTTTACTTGATAACTATGTGTTGGCAGACCTTTTAATTTCAAGGTATATCAGAAATATTTCCTGCCATTCATCTAATGCTGCCAGGATTGCCTCTGTCTCACTGTGACTAGTAAGCAAGTTTGAGAATGTTTATCGCAAGCTATGTTTATCTTTTTTCTAAAATGATACTAATGTGCTGTTATCATTTACAGTATTTGACTGACACCTTTACCCAAAGCGACTTACAACCTTTATGATACAATTGGTTTAATTTCTTTTGGTTTTTCAGTTGGAGCACGGGGAGGTTAAGTGACATGTTTATGGCTACAAAGTATCAGTTGTGGAATTTGAAGCCACAACCTCAGGGTTTGCAGTCCAAAGCCTTGACCACTACACCACACTGCTTTATTGAAAGTGTCTTTGTTATACGATCGGATAAGAAATAATCACCTAAATTTAAATCACAAAAAGGTCATAATATTAGCCAATTAAAAAAAAACAACTTATTTTGCTCTGCCGTTAATCTATAACTTTAACATTCATCATTAACAAAACACATAGTAAATGCTACCATTAGCATTAAAGATATGTTTAGATGCATTGTCCTGTGAAAAAGTATTTCTGATTTCCTCCAGTTTTTCACAATTAATATGTTTAGCTCTTCAGCTTAAAGCTAACATTAAGTAAAGTACACCAGAGTAACCAAATAAACCAACTGTCAAACATTTTGGTGGTTTTGATAATGTGATGGTGTGGGGATATTTTGCTATCTTGAGCCTTAAACAACTTGTCATAATTGCAGGAACAATAAATCCTGTTCTGTATCAGTAGATTCTCAAGGAAAAATGTGGAGTGGGGACATTCCGTAAGACCATGTATAAGATTCAAAACACAGAAGCAAGTCCACATTAGACTGTCTGGATGAAAGGGAGCAAATTTAAATTTTTGAATTGGCCTAGTCAAAATCCAGAACTATACTCAGCAGAACTGCTGCATAAAACGAGCAGTGCACACTCAAAATATTAGCAGTGTTTCTGAATAAAAACAGTTCTGCAAGTAAGAGCAGGTCCAGGCTCCTCTATTTTAGTTATGCTTTGTTACATTGACTGCTGTTAAAAATGGCACAACAAGTTTAAGAGGGTAATAAGTTTTTCAGTGCCAGCTTGTGTTGGAGAACTTTCTTCATTAAATAAAAAATATAAAAATATATATTAGACTTTGGTTGAAGACCTGAAAACATATATCAATATGAACAATCCAACTGTTTGTCATTAATATACAATAAAAGACGCATGAGGGAAAGAGAAAATAATTGTTCACTGCCTTGTAATTAGGAATATGTTTGAGTATACCATTAAATACAATTACTGACAAAAACTAATTATTTACTTTTTCTGTGTATAATGTAAAATATTTTTTTCACTTCTCTGCATAATGAATAAAGTGCACTCTAAATCTTAATTAATGTTGTTCATGGAGCATTTAATTGCATTACTTCACTCTTCTAGTTATGTGTACCTATCTTATTCTGTATTCCAGTGCTGCAGTTGATTTCTTACTGCTTATTTTAATAGCTCACTTTTGATATATTTGAGGAACATCGTCTGTCAGCACGTATGATCTAATGGTGTTATGCTCTTAATTGTGGCTAATTGGGCTACACCTATGATAAACTGCATAATTTTCAATCCAGGATATGTAAAATTACATACATACTGTATGTAATAACCCTTTTTTGGTGAGGGAAGATTTTCAGTTAGACACTCCTTCAATTTACGTATATTTGTGAAACCAGGTATATTTATTGTTTTAGTACTAGTAGATTTTTGCATCTTGCTACAATTAGACAATGACTCCCTAATGCTGATCAACATATACTTCTTGACTTTTAGACAAGCCTTCAGACCTTTCATCAAATTCCAAAATTGTGTATACTATTCACTTGCATATAAAAAAACTGGTCACACTCTAGTCTTCATTTTGTACATATATTGATTTGCATAGGCGTCTGAGAATAATCTGTCAGACTCTGCTGATGTTCCTACAGACCTGCTGTCCATCACACTACATGACACTTTATTCAACATGTCTATAGTTCTCTGAGTAAAGAAATGTACCCTTAACAAGTTTGCATTTTGTTCTTGTTGAACTTTAAGTAACAGTCTAGGTCCACTGTACTAATTCCATTCATAATCTAAACATGACACATCTTAATCTCTGTTTACTTAAACTGGAAAGGTTTAGCACCTTCAGTCTGTCCTCATAACTGATATCCTGCAATCCGGAAATCTCTGGACTTTTTTTAGTGCTGCTATGTTTTTTTATAGCCTGGATACGAAAACTGCATGCAGTACTTCAGGTGAGGGCTCAGTAGTGTGTTATGAAGCTTAAGCATAACCTCTTTCAACTTCTACTCAATACATTGTGCTAATGTATATAACGTAATCTTCTGTTAGTTTTCTTAATGGTTTCTGAACATTGACTGAAGGTTGACAGTGATGAGTTGCAGTGGACTCGGCACTATCAACTGCCCAGCAAGGAAGAACATTCCTCTATCCAGAGAAAAATACGGTAAGCTTCTGGACCAGACAGTATTCTTGGCCATGTGCTCATGGAGTGTGAAGACCAGGCACATCCTCATGGACATTTTTAGCACGACCCTGAGCCAGGTGGTAAACTACCACCATCACTCCAGTGCCAAAGAAGACTGTAGTGTGACATCTCAGTGACTTCTGGCAAATAAGTGGTTCGAGCAACTGGTCATAAGACACATGGAAGCCAGACTCCAGACAACACATGACCCCTTGCAGTTCACTTGTTGTCCAAACGGATCCAATGAGGATGCTATTCTTCTGACGTCCACCTGTCACCGTCTCATCTTAATAATAAGAACACCTATGGTAGAATACTCTTCATTGACTTCAGCTCAGCATTCAAAACCATTATCCTGCAGCAGCTGATAGATAAGCTACATCTGCTTGATTTCAGCACCTCCCTCTGCAACTGGGTCCTGAACTTTCTAACTGGAAGGCCACAGAGAGTCCACTAGAAACAACATCTCCCACACTAACATGCTGTGCCCAGGTGGCCCCTAGGGTTGTTTGCTCAGCCAACTCAAGTTCACACTGCTGTCCCATGAATGTATTGTAAAGTTCAACTCAAGCAACCTCATCAAGCATGCTGATGACTCACCATTGGTGGGCCTAAAAAAGAATGGCAATGTAACAGGATGTAGGATGGAGTTAGAGCAGCTTTTGTATTGATGACTTATGAAAGTACAAAGCCCACCATGCCCCCATTCACATCGCGGGCTCCACAGTCAGACTGTCAGAAGCATCAGATTCTTTGGTAAGCACCTAACAGAGGACCTTATCTGGACTCTCAATACTTCCTCCGTGTCCAAGAAGGTGCAACAGCGTCTCTACTTCCTATGACAAATAAGAAGGGCCAGACTTCCCTCTCACATCCTTACAACCTTCTACAGAGCATGGAAGCATAGCGGCACCTGGTATAGCATTGGCACTCTGGCTCACAACAGTGATGTGAGATTTATGTTAAATGCACTGTCTATTTTTACACAGTTAAATACAAGATTGGTCTATGATCGGTGTACTGTATTGAACAACTTACACAGTGGTTTACTTGCTTTAGAACACAAAACACTCAAATAAACTGGGAATTTTACACTGGCAATATTCAGATGTCTGTACAGCAGAGGACTCTTCTACCATCACTGACTGAAGCAGGAAGGTGACGCAAGCTGTGTGAGAGACCATGTATATGAGGCACTTGAACGGGAATCAGAGCTAGACCAAAGGCAATCCCTCAATTGTGGTAATGTGCCTCACTGGCATTACCAGCCATTAAATGAAGTTAGTTTTGTGTCCTCCACAGTTTTCAGAAAAAGGCTTGGTTTGGGAGATTAGTTTGGGAGAAAAGATTAGTTTGGGAGAAAAAGGACAAATATTGTGTAAAGAATTAAAGCTTGCCTTTTTTCCCATTTAGAAAGCGTAGATGGACGTCTTCACAGATGATATGAGCAGCTTCTGGGGAGCGATGCAGAGAGTTTCGTGCGAGAGTGGAAAGATGGCTCTGCCACTGGCCGGCTCGGATGGCATTGTTCGTCTCCCACCCATGCGCGTGTTTCCCACAACCTTGTAGTGTTGGAAGAGCAAAAGACAACAGAAGTGTCTTAGTTTCGGCCTGCTGCAGCTTACAAAGGGATGCTGCATCGGCAGTTGTCTGGGCAGTAGCTTGGGGAGGAAAGGGGCTTACTTTCAATAGTGAGAGAAGCGCAGTTTGTGTCCCAAGTGTCAGCATAGCTATGCACACCAGCAGCCTGCATTTTAATAGGAATCTTGCAAGGTGAGAGATGCCACTCTTTGGAAACACATACACATCATCGCGTGCCCATTGAAGGATGATGTTTGACAGCTTAATTGGTCAATACAAAAGGGAGTTTCCAGCCTCTAGAGGGGGTCTTCTGGTTAAATCGTGTGGAGATACAGGTACTTGATAGTACTGTGACTTGTGCCTTGATTTTTGTAAATATTTTTTTCCTTCTTGTCTTGATAAATATCTCTTGATGAGCTTAGTGGAGGTAATAATTTTGGTTGTGGTAATGGTGCACTGTTTATTTTTGTATATACACAGTTTTCTTTTTCAGTATATTGAAACATTTTGTTGATAAACCCCATGCTGTGCACTGTTTGGAGGAGCAGCTTCCTGATTTGGATTACTGTGGAGGGAGCAGTTGCAGCACTCCAGGACTGTTTTGAATGAATGGACTGGAATTTGTTCAGAGAGGCTGCAACATCAATCTAGGGGAATATGCTGAGTCTGTGATGGAATTCATATCCAAGCCTGTGGAAGATGCAACAGTCATCAAGAATATCACCACATGTGCCAACAAGAAACACTGGCTCACCAGAGAGGTGCTTGCACGTCAAACATTTATACCTCCCTGAGGCAAGCCATCATACCTTTGTGTTTCAAGGCCACTGCCATCATGCCAGTGCCAAAGAAGTTACCAACATCAACACTCAATGACTATCACCCTATAGCTCTCACCCCCATCATGATGAAGTGTTTAGAAAGGCTGGTCAAGTACCATAGTTTGCATACTGCCCTAACCGATACACTGTTGATGCTATATTGGTAACACTCCATCTGACCATGGCCCATCTGGAAAATAAGAACATTTATGTGCAGCTGCCTTTATTGACTGTAACTCCACTTTTAAAACATTTAATGTCCAACACTTTGAAAAATAACTAGGCATCAACGCCCTATTATTCAACTGGATATTGGACTTCCTCACAGGCAGACCCCAGATATTAAGCGTTGGAATAAACATCTCTGAGGCCATCACCCTGAACACTGGAGTCCCCCAGGGCTGTGCTCACTTTGATGACTCTCAACTGTTGTGCCAGGCATGAGCTGATTGATATCATCAGATTCACAGATGACACAGTGGTGGTGGGCCTCATCAGCAATGATGATGACACAACATACTAAGAGGAAGTGAACCAACTTGTTGTCTGATGTGACAACAACAACCTGTCACTGAAAGTCAACAAAACGAAGAAGATCATTGTTGACTTCAGAAGGAAACACATGGCACATACTCCACTTATAATACATGGCATCACTGTGGAGTCAGAAAGAAACACTGAGCTGCTGGAGGTGCACATCATGGATGACCTGACATGGAATACAAACACCATCTCCCTTGTTAAGAAAGTACAGCAGCTACTTCACTCTCTGTGACCGATGAGGAGAGTCAACCCCCACTGTCCACACAACATTCTACAGAGACGCTATAGAGAACATCTTGACCAGCAGCCTTGGTATGGCAGCTGTACTGTTTCAGATCAGAAATCCCTCCAGAGAGTGGTGAAGATGGCAGAAGAAATATTTCGAACCACCATCCCATCTATACAAGATCTGTACTTGTCACACTGCCTTAGGAGAGCTACTAAGATAGTCTGAGACCTCACCCATCCGTCCATGGCCTGTTCAAACTTTTGCCCTCTGGCAAATGCTATTGCAGTATATGGTGCAAGACTGCCAGACTCAGTAGAGGTTCTTCCCACAGGTTATCAGACTACTCCTCCCACTAACAAACAACCTGCTGACCTATTAGGAGTGTTAAATTCCTGAACACATACACAGACTGTTTGAACACATACTGCATATTCAGAATCTCAAATCTCCTAAAACACTGTTATGTCTGTCCATTATGTTACTTTTTTCATCACTTGAACACTTTACACTATTCACCAACTTATCTAATAAGATTATACATATATTCTTTCTGTTTATGCTGTCTGTAATGTCTGTCTGTTGTTATATAACGTGCACTTGTCTCTATGTTTGTGCTCGTACATTGAGCCTGGAGAAATGTAATTTCTTTCAGCTGTGCACTCCTTCATGTATGGTTTGAATGACAATAAAGTAAATCCAGTCCAATGGAGAATATACTGACCAGCTGCATCACTGTGTGGTACAGGAATTGTAATATGTCAGATCGCAAAACCCTCTAGAAGATTGTGTGCACTGCAGAAAAAGTCATTGGGTCGTTTCTGCTCTCTGCCTGGGACACAAATACTGTACTGCAAGCCCTCCAATATTGTAGATAGTCCATCCCATCCCTCCCACAAACTGCTCTTCTGCCGTCTTACAAAAGGTACCAAAGTGTCTGGACCTGCTCTACCAGACTATGCAGTAGGCTATTTCTGCAGGCTGCTAGACAACTGAACAGCATTCTGCCTCTGCATTTATCAGATAATTGCACAACCTCCATTACTGCTGCTGTCTTTGATAAAACTGCCCATTGTCTATGACTGTTTAAACATTGTGTGATACACAAACAGGATGTTTGTTCTGATGGAACTGCTGCCACTGATCAAGCCCCTGTTTCCTCTTGTCCAAAATAAATGAATGTTTATAAATGACCTGTTCATGTGTATTGTATATTTGCACTGGTAAACTGATATTTACTATGAAAACTGCACGTATAATTAATTGTACATACTAAGGGATGCACTTATTAGTATTATCCCCCTGTATGTATCCCTCCCTACATTATTTATATATAGATTTTATTTTAATGTGGTACGTGGTCCTGAGGAATGACATTTTTTATCACTGTACTGCCCATGTATGGATATGACAATAAAGTCCACTTGAATTTTAACTTGTCCCATTGTGTATTCAAATTGAACATGTTTACTTTCTACCTGTATGCTTGTGTGCTGTCCAAAGTCCCTCTGTAATGATTCAACAGATCCTAGATTATCTACCAATCCGTCTAGCTTGGTATCACCTACAAGCTTAATCATTTTGCTGTTTATATTCCTATTCAGGTCATTTATGTATATTAAAAAAGTCAGTGGCCTAGCACTAACCCTTGAGGGACACCACTCTGAACAGTTCAGGTCAGGCTGGGGAGCATGCACTGCAATAGTGTGTTGCTGCAACCACAACACAACAGCTCAGGATCCTTGTTGGCAACCCCTCAGGCAGACACGCGGTCTAGTCCCACCCTCCGTAAATGACCATCTATCTGCTGCAGCCAGGTGTTATGTAGGTGTCCCTTTGGCCTAGTCCAGCCACTCGGATCCTCAACAATGGGAATCGTGCCACATGGTCTTAGTGCCATAACTGATGCTCCCTCACAATGCAGGTAATGTGCCTCATTTGGGACTCCGTGAGCAACCACCAGTCAAACCAGTATTACCCAAGGATTCTCCGAAGAGACACAGTACCAAAGGAATCCAGATTTCATCTCAGGTGACTGGATATCATTCATGTCTCGTAAACATAAAGCAAGCCAGGAAGCACCAGGACTCTAAAGACTTGGACCTTTGTCCTTTTGCATATATATCAGGAGCACCACACACCCCTTTCCAAAACAGCTCATGAGCCCCCATTCTCTCCCAATCTGTCAACTGACTTCATAGGTAGAGTCACCAGAGACATGAATGTCACTGCCGTGGTAAGTAAACCTCTCTTTGTGGGTGAATATATTACATTAAACAGACATTGAAGATTGGAAGCTAATTGTCTGCCTTTGATAAATCCAGGTTGGTATTTTGATATTACCAAAGGAAGCACTTTCTCAGTCCTTCTAGCTGGGACTTTGGAGGGTATCTTAATATCATTATTAAGGAGTGAGATTGGCCTGTATAATGCACATTTTAATAAGTCCTTCTTTTGCTTAGGAAAGGCAGTAATTAATGCTTGGTGAAGATATTATTATCGTTGGATGCAGAAAAAGCATTTGATATGATTGAATGGAACTACCTTTTAACTATATTGGAGAAATTTGGGTTTGGCCCAAACATTTGTGCATGGATCAAACTACTGTAACATTAACATCAACATTATTTTAGACTCCTTCAAACTAGTGCCCCTTGTCACCACTACTTTTTGCAATTGCCATTGAGCCACAGGCAGTTCACTGTCAAAATGCTTATGAAATAAAGGGGATTATCAGAAAATTTCACTATATGCAAATAATATGGTACTATATCTATCAGATCCACAAAATAATGACTGCAGCCCTAACAGCACTAACATAATTTCAAAAGATTTCTGGTCTCAGAATTCATTTGAATAAAAGTGTGCTCTTTCCACTGAACTCTCAAGCAGACAATATTAGATTGAACAATTTCCCATTTATCTTTGCAGATCAGTTTAAATACCTAGGGGAACACATCACAAGTAAACATAAAGCTCTTTATCAACAAAAGTTTGCTGTCTGCATGGAAAAAATTAACAAGACTTGCATAGATGGTCTACCCTTCATCTCACTTTAGCTGGATGAATTAACATTGTCAAGATGAATATCCTTCCAAAACTTCTTTTTCTATTTCAAAACATTCCAATATACACCAATAAATCATTTTTAAAGAAGTTAGATTCAATCATAACCTCATTTATTTGGAATTCAAAACATTCACTATCCAAAGGGCAACCCTACAAAGACCTAAGGCAGAAGGTGGCATGGCTCCACCTAACTTTTAATTTTATTAAATTTTATTATTGCAAATGTGCAAGTTATAAAAACCTGGACACTGACACAAATAAATGAACATGCACAGGCTTGGTCCACAATAGAAATAAAATCCTGCAGTACTTCTTTATATTCCTTGCTTTGTACCTCAATAAGTACAAGTCATCACCAATATACTAACAGCACAATTGTGCTTCACTCGCTTAGAATATGGAACCAATGTAGAAAGTACTTCAAGGCAGAGAAGCTTTTATCTGTGGCACCTCTGCACAATAACCGTTTTTTCCATCCTCTCAAATGTACACAGTTTTTAATGTCTGGAAAACATTCGGGATTAAATCACTTAGAGAAGACAATGTCTTCGCATCCTATGAACAATTACACTCCAAATTTAACTTTCCAGCAACACATTTCTTTTACTACCTCCAAATCAGAAACTTTGCTAAACAAAACCTGCCCAATTTTCCTTACCTCCCACCAACCTCTATTCCGGATCAGAATAAACTCAAACAGCATTTCTGTAATATACAAAAACATTTTACAGTCCCTCCCTTTCAAAGATCCCAGAGTGCAGTGGGAAAAGGATCTCTTCTCAACATTTCAGAAAAAGAGTGGAAGGCAGCCATGCACAGAATTCACTCTAGCGACATATGCTCAAAGCATACAATTATTCACCTTAAAATTATATATCGGGCACATCTGCCTCATTTTAAATGTTTCCAGGGCAAGATCCAACATGCGAACATTGCAATCAAGTCCAAGCCTCATTAGGCCATATGTTTTGGATGTGCACCAAATTAACATCATTTTGGACCAAAATATTTAAATGCCTCTCAGACAGCCTTGGAGTCACAATTCCTCCTAATCCACTAACAGCTGTGTTTGGTGTACTTCCAGATGGACTTCAAGTGAAGAAGGACAAAGAACCTGTAATTGCCTTTACTTCACTATTGGCATGTAGACTTATCTTGCTCAATTGGAAGAATCCTAACCCACCTCTTTTAAGTCAGTGGGTAACTGATGTTATATACTATATGAAGTTGGATAAAATCAAATTCCCACTTAGGGGATCTGTACAATTTTTTTCAAAACCTGGCAAGATCTAATCAATGACATTTTAGAATAAGCATTTAAATTGAGGAAGCAGATTCTCTTTCCTTTTTTAATTCTGTTTTTATTTATTTATTTATTTTTCCTACTATTAACGTTTTACTCTGTTGGCCTAGCTCTCTTTCTCATGGGTGCGGGTTGATTTGTTTCAAAACCTAGTTTTGTAAAACCTGAATTGGTCATATAGAATGTTATTAATTTTATATATTCAATTAAAAAAAAAAGTAAACCTCTCGACAAGATCGACACTCTCTCCTCAGATAGACACACTGCTGATGGCTGTGCCTAAGAGGTCATTAAAGACCTGAATCTTGGTTTTTATCCAGGACACTCACAAGCCCAGACACTCAGACTCCTCACTTAATCTCTCAAGAGCCCAAATCAAAGCCTCCATTGACTCTGTGATGATCATAGCATCATCAGCAAAGTCAAGATCAGGGAATCTTTAATCACCAACAGATGCCCCATAGCTGCTAGACCCCACGGCCTTGCCCAAAACCCAGTCCATGCAAGCATTGAACAGAGTAGGAGCAAGAACACAACCCCTGATGAACCAAAGAATCAACTGAGGAAAACAGAGTCTGCCTCCACTCTACACAGCACTCACAGTACCAGTGTACAGGCCGGCCATGATATCCAGCATTTGAGGGGATCCCACAAAGTCTCAGGATGTCCCACAGGGCAGTTCGATCAACTGAGTCGAATGTTTTACGAAAATCGACAAAGGCTGCAAAAAACTCTGCTGAAATTCGCATTTGCGCTCCAAGAGATAACACTAGCGAGGATCTTACCCGGCACCAAGAGCAGTGTTATCGCCCTGTATTTGCCAAAATCCAGGCGATCATCCCTTCCCTTTCCAGTCAAGTCCCATTTTCCAGTCAGTTGGAATGATGTCCGTCTCCCAAATGGAAGCAACGATTGCTTGCAATGCAAGGAGGACAGCCTTACCACCAGCCTGGAGAAGACCACCCTAGATACAACAGATCCCTGCAACCTTCACTAACCTCAGATGATTCACCACCTGTGCAATCTCAGTGATATTGAGTAGTTCATAGCTAATTGGAGGAAAAGCCTGAAGAACCATGTACCCTGAGATATTCAGTGTCCTAGCCGGAAGATCAGCTTTAAACAGCTGCTCAAAGTAGCCAGCCCAGCAGGTCACAATTACAGTATCATCTGTAAGGACCATTCAATCAGCCGACCTGACTGCAACTATCTGAGGAATAGATTCAGATGTACATAATGCTTTGATATCTCTGAAAGCAGGACATGGGTCAGTAGACCATAGATGGTGTGTCATTTGCTCACAGATTCCTCTAACAAATGTCTCCTTATCTGCCTTCAGAGCCCTCATAGCTATCCTTCTCAGTTCCCAGTACAGACTGGTGTTGCCATCAAGCTGTGCACTATGACTCCTCTTGATGATATTCAGAGTGCCCTGCAAGATGAAACTTCTCCTTCTGGGAACACCAACACAACCCTCAGCAACCTTCAGGGCCTTGTCACAGAAGGTCTCCAACATCACATTAGGATTGGCACCCAAGTCCGTAAGTTCCTCACACAAACTGCATGCTGACTAATCAGAAACAGCCTGATCTTGGAGTTTGGCAAGGTCCAGCCTCATTTTCCTAGTAAGTGGTAGCCTACTGGACCTAAGCTGGATCTTCAGAGTAGCAAGAACAAGTCTGTGGTGAGAATTCACAAACCAAGCACTTCTGTAGGCCCTGCAGTTATATAAGAACTTCCACCCAATATTTTTTTAAGGTTCTTCGCACCATCACCCTTCGACACACTACACCTTGAACTCCAGCTTCTTTTACTTTGATGCCGAATATCTAATTTGGGATAATCATTCCCTCCAATAATTAAAGAGATACATAAATATATGTGAAATCCACTCCATTATTATTTCCTGAATATCTGCCAATTGTATGTTATTGTTAACTTCCTACATTATGTGCTTTGTATTAATTGCCTATTTTAAGTTCACCGGCAAACATCATGTTAATAAAGACACTCTGTTGCATTCAGCATACATTATGAAGGCATTCATGATATATTTAAAACATGACAGAAGGTCCTATTTCATTATTTTTTTCTAACTAATGAATGTACTTTCAGTCTCCATATGGCCCTCAGTCTTCACTTTCATACCATGCACTTGGGAATTAATATACTACAGCATTACTGGATATACCACTTCATGATTTTTAGGAAAGACAATGGCATATTATTTAATAATACTGTCATGAGTGAGATTACTGTAAAAAAAAAAAAAAAAAGACTTTTTACTGTGAGATAACAGCATATGAGACAATGTGTTTTATATTTTATTATTTTTTATTTGGACAGCATACAATGCTTACAACCCAATCATAATGTTACCTGCTAAATCCAGTGCTGGTTTCAACTAGTTTGGGGCGACATAGGATTTAGTCCTCTGCAGGCACACTTGATCACACCTTCACTAATACAGGTCCGACTTAGATTTGCCACGAGACATGGCCCTCTTCTATGTGGAATGTGGAAGAAAATTTAGAATAAACTTGTGCAGGCTTGAAGAAACAATTTAAACATATACATGTTTAGAGATCACCCTTTTGCATGTGTTTTTATAATAGGTTTAACAATTCTGACATATTTTCATATACTGCAGGTAGGTCCATATACAGTAGTCACCATAAGTCATAATGTTTCCTTCTGCATTTGGACTCCATGTTACTGACTAATCACAAACTTAAAATTCACTCAAAAGTTCCCGGCCACGGAGGAGCATGAATTAGTACCTGGATGGGAGGCCAAGAGAAACGATGGATGAATTGGCTAGCTGGGTGTAAATATAACTGTGTGCCCAGCTGGTATAAAATAATGGATGGACCTGCATAATCTGGAACCTGGGAGTGGTTCCATCTCCCATGTGCTAGGTGGCAGTGGTCCTCATATGAGAAGCCATTCGGGACAGCTGCAGGGGTGCAAGGGAAATGGAGTCCGGAAGTGCAGCCCTGTAGGGGTCCCTTGGGATCAGTAGAGGGTGCTGTCGGGGGAAAACCACCCTAATTTGTGAACTTCCTAGAGGAGAAAGAATGGCACCAGAAGCATTCCCGGGCCCAGCATATAAGGAAGCTCGCTGCCACACACGGACAAGTCAGAGTCAAGAGGCAGTGGCCAACACATATTAAATATAACTTTATGACCAACACCCTCCAAACCTCACCTTATTAATCCCCCTCTTACACCCACCTACCCTCCCCTTTCCTCGTTTGCTATATATTGCCTTTGATTCCTCTATATCTTGTAATTTACCTCTGATCATGACTTCTGGTAGGGGCTGAAAGCTTATGAGTAAAAAACTATTTTAAGATTTGTGACTCATCCCTTTGTGGATTTCTAGCTACAGATATGCAAAATGTACCATAGCCCTTCACTTCTATTATATATATATATATATATATATATATATATATATATATA
>JANRMT010028174.1:167987537-168060440 GCA_026402145.1 Polypterus bichir lapradei
AGAGAGAGAGAGAGAGGGGGGATGGAGGGAGAGGGAGAGAGAGAGAGAAAGAGAGGGGGGGAGGGAGAGAGAGAGAGAGAGAGAGATGGAAACAGAGACAGAGAGAGAGAGAGTAATCAAGTTTTCACATTAAAGTTATACAGTACTTCACAGCTAGAAAAGACATTACTGGATAAGAACTAACACCGTTGGTCCAGCAAATATCTCCCATTCCAGTTGTGAAACCTGTGGTAAACCAACAGAAATAATGATGATGTTAGTTTGCTGCACTGTACCATATAGGCAAGGACATACCTAAAAAGAAAGGAAACCCAAATAGCTGTAGGGTTTGTTGAAATGGTGCAGGCTCATTTATTATTGCCAGCTAAGTTAGCTTTCTATAGAAGAAATTAAAATCCATTAAGATCTCCCCACTGTTAGGAACACCTTTGGTACAGGCTTCTGCAATAACACCTGTTTTTTAAAAACAAACAGTCAGAAAAATAAAATATCTACTTGTGATGTGGGAGTTTTGTTGGAGAAAGTGATTAGCTTAACATTAAAATCAGTAGCAAAACTGTTTGAAAGAAAGTAGGTGAAATAGTGAGAGTGGTACAGCCTAGAGTGAAAACAAAAATATACAATTGCAAAAGTCAGCTCTTTACTTAAGTGAATGTAGATGGTGATTTCATCAACAGATATACTGTATGCTTTCTGTAGGCATTACATGGCATATCAGGATCGATCAGTCCTTCCCACTCCCAACGTTATGAGGGTGTCTTGGGGTTTCAAAATGAACATTGTTTGTTTAAACAGTAAATTCCATAATAAGGTTTTGGTGGACTACTCAGGTGCTGCAGAAAACCTTATTCATGCATTTAGTACAAAACACTGTAAATAAACATCCTACAATGCCACTGAAAATGACTACTTGATTATTTATCATGAAAACGTTTCCTTTTTGATTATTCATTCCTGCTCAGCCTTTATATTTAAAAAATTTCTTTGTAAGGAAAAGTCTTTATTGTTGCTACCTCGCAGAGGCTATGCCTGTGCTAGTAACTCACTTCCAGGGGCTCTTATACATAATGTAAGGCTTTAATCTTTTCAGAAGCTGAAAGTAACATCATTGAAAACTGCATCAGAGCAAATGGTTTTATAAGA
The DNA here is from genome assembly GCA_026402145.1 of Polypterus bichir lapradei. Classification (NCBI taxonomy): domain Eukaryota; kingdom Metazoa; phylum Chordata; class Cladistia; order Polypteriformes; family Polypteridae; genus Polypterus; species Polypterus bichir. Next base: position 167,988,681 of record JANRMT010028174.1, read on the forward strand.
CCGTCCAATCGTCCTATAGACACAGGATTTTATTTTTGGGTAGAAGGGCAAGTCTTTTAGACCTTGAATTTTCAGAGAGAATTACATAAAATTGCTATTACAAATTATTACACCCTCTAATTTTTGTCACTTTTAAATAAAACCAATACATACTGGTTTTTTCTGAAATTCTACTGCTTCAGTATGTACCATCTAATAAAATTTAGAATGTGTGATGAGTACAAGACAGAATTTTTTATCTGCCCACTAGGGGACACAGCAGCACACCAAACCCAACACAAACAGACACCAGGTACAAGTCAACGCAGAATTTTATTTAGGTGTGGGAAACACTTTCCCTTCATTTCCCACCAGCACAAACACAAAATACAGCATAAATAAAGAGGACATACTTTCTCTTCGCCTTTTCTCTGTCCTTCCACCTCCACTCCTCCTCCAGCAAGCTTTAACCATCTTCCTCCCAACTCTGGCTCGTCCATATGTGGCAGTGGGCTTCCTTTTATGACGGACATGGGAATGATTCAGGTGTTATGCCACATCTTTCGGAAAGCAGTTCTGGGCCATAATGAAAGTAGGGAGGTCCTAGGCACCCTCTACTGATACATACATACCCTGACTGGGCTGCACTTCTGGACTCCATATCCCAAGCACTCCTGCGGGTGTCACAACTGGGTTACCATATGATGACCACTGTCGCCTTGTGTATGGGAGATGAAACCGGTCTCGAATCTCAGCTTCCGCTGGTCTGTTCTATGTATCCTGCCAGCTGGATACAAAGTTATTTTTCTGCTCTGCCGGCTAATTCTTCGTCGCTTTGGCCTCCCGTCCGCATAATATATTTTTCCCTGTTTCAACTGGGATGCCCATTCTCCTCCTACACAGCATTTAGTCACAGTGAGCATAGGGCCTTATGAACTTACTAATACTTTGGTCATTTTGTAAATTACATTTTTCGTAATATTCTCGGAGATTATATTTTGGTTTACGTAGATGATAAAAAACATAATACAGAGTCACTAGTTACTCATTAGTAAGAGATTTTACTATGACCAAGTAAAAAGAAATATATGAAATTGAAGAAGAGTGAATTTCATTATTCTTCTCATTTGTTTCTCAGAGATCAGATTTCACATCTGTCAACAATTGTTGAGCATGGATCCTGGCAAGGTTCACGCAGTCATTAATTGGCTAGCACCCAGTTTGGTGAAGATTCGTCTTTTTATAGATTTAGCAAATTACTATTGTCAATTTATCAAAAAGTTAAGTCTTAACTTTTTTTTTGTAATAATGCTGTGCAGTGCTAGATGCATGAGCTGTGCAATGTGTGACATGTCACATTATGGCAGATGGTAATTTAAACCAGAACCTTGTGTTAAATGGTCCTCAAAATTAGACAAATAGAGGGAGAAGCTGATAAGATCTAGAGAAAAGAGAAAGGTTCTTCATTTTTATTTTGACTAGTGCTTGTTTTCTTGATCACCTAAGTTTTGTTCTGCCCTTGAATTAGTTTGTCTATCTTCCAATATTCATGATTCATGGTGTGTCTGTCTCATCCCTCTCTGAAATTGCTCTTTAACAGTTCACATTGATGACTGTTTAAAAATTCTCTGAACTCATCTCATCATTTTGATTGGATCAAACCTGACAAAAAAAATTATATCTTTTGGAATGCGATTAAATGTATATTTAAAATTTGGATGGCAACTCATTTTAACAATATTAAGTATTCCCTGAAATGTGTGCTAAAAACATTGCCATCTGTTAATTTCTTCTTTAACACATTCATTCAGTCTACAATTGTCAGGTTTTCTAAATATGTTTTGGTTAACAGAGACTCTGCTATGTTGACATTTTATTGCAGTTTAAAACATCTCTTTGCTTGTGGCTTTTGCACTTTATATTTTAGCACATATCTTGAGCATAATTTAGTTTTTCATTTTTCATCATTTCTGGGGTTTTGTACACATTCACGGTAAGTTTACTTTGCAGGTGGTCAGGCTGACTGCTGAGGATCAGGTGGGTGAATAAAGTACTTAAGGCTACCAAGTTTTTATCTTCCCCTTTTCAGTTTATTATTAAGGTCTGTCAGGGCTTTTAAAACAACTTTCTGTTTTGTGTTTATTTCTTCCATTTACTACTTAATCCCTTAATTAGTCAGTAACTCATGTTCAAGAGAATACATGGAGAATCCTAGATAAAAAAGGGTTTAGTGAATGGCAGAGATGTACATCTGTCTTTGAAGATTATCAGAATAGTTGTCAGAGTTGATAGCAAGCTTATTACATAAAAAAAAAATCTTTTGTAATTTTTTAACAAGTTAAAGGGTATCACAATTCTCTACCTACTAACAAATCAGTGTTCAAAACTGACATTTCCTATTAGTTTCTTTTCTTTTTTTCCCTCAAAGAGAAAAGCAAGTAAAGTAATACAAGTACATTATTTAGTCTATAAAATAACAACAAAAATAATACATTTTATTTATATAGCACCTTTCCAATGACCCCACCATTTTGGGGTTTCAATTGTGTGCTGCTTATTCTCTCTGTCAGGTTTGACTTTATTAACAACTCTAGCTTGAACACAAGTGTTTCCTATCCCATGGATAGGATCTTCTGTTTTTAATGTTTGTAATCCAATGTTATTAAATACCTGAAAGTTGAGGTTGATATTATAAATACTACAGCTCTGAGTTGCTCAAGAATTCCTGTGCTTTAAGCTTGTGTCTGTCTTTTGGCCACTTAGAGCATTCCCATTTTCAGATTTTGGATGTAGAATTTGGACTATGACTTCTTCTTGTCTTTTGAATATGGCAACTAGCATTTTGGCTACAGACTTGGCTTTCAAATTTTCACATAACTGTTTGTTTTTCTTTATGTTTTTGCTTCTTGGGAAAAAGGTTCTCTCCTTTATTATACTTCAGGCTTCTTAATTTGGGTATGTGTACTTATAGATTTTTTTTCTCTTAAGGTAATTCCTTTTTTGTTTTATGGTTTGACTTCTTTTTGTTTTCTTTTGCTTACTGTAATAAGACTCCAGGTCCAAGGTTTATTGTGAGAATGGGAAAATAACCAAGACAGCAAAGAGGTCAGCACCAAAAAAGGTAAAACAATCAGGCAAACAAAACATTCAATGCAAAAAGAGAGGTAAAGTCGAAGGCAGTAAGGAGTTCATTAAACGGAAACAAAACCTGACCATAGAGCCTACTTGTTTGAAAGCTAACCAACACAAGTATTAATTTTATAGAATTTTATTAAACTCAGGGATAAAACATGTTGAAACCACCACCATAATACTGTCACATCCTGTGACATAGGTGGCAAGATAATCAAGGTTTTGTGCTGGGTACTAATACGTTACATAAACAAAGAATGAGACACAAAAAAAAAATGAAATGAAATCAAAACAGAATCTGCACAATATAAAATCATAAAATAAATCAAAATATGCATATACACAGCCATTAATTACTACACTTACTAAGCAGCTATTTATTCAGTCTGCTTATTCAGCTTAATTTTTCATTTGATGATCTTGTTCATGTGAAATAATGTTCATTTTTCAGTGTTTTGTGCTTAATGAATATTTTCCTCAAATGGGGTTCTTTTTAAGAACTGAATCATCAGCTTTATATCAGGATTCCAGTAAGGGCTTATAGCTTTGATCCATTTCTCTTTGAGGCATTACTGAATTATAATCTTGACACTTGTATTCAGTTAATACAGTTATGGTTTCTTCAGCACAGTCACCTGTTTTGATACATGTCCTATTTTAAAAAAAGGTGCCCATCCGAAAGGTAACGAAGTACTTACAGAGAATCAGACGGGAGCCTCCCGTAGTACATGATGTGGCGGTACAGATGAGTAAAGCCAGTACTGTAAATAATGAAATAGGGATGCAGTGTGATCCGGGCCCGCTTTTAATGAATAGCGGTTGCCAAAACACGGCTTGCCCTACAAGAGAGGCCGAAACGTTAACCGAATGTTCGGGGGAAAGGCCAATCATTCCGGAGCAGCTGGATGGTGCTGGCTTTCAGAGTGAGTCGGTCCTAAAGACCCCGAACCATTTAAAAAATAAATTTAGAGGGGTGCAGACAGTAGAGGGTCTCTTTTTATTAAATAAAGAGGCTCAGACTGTGGAAAACCCCCAAAGCAAACAGGAGATCCCAAAAATAAAACGGGGGTCTCCTGACAATAAAGAAAAAGGCGAGAAAGAACCGTTAGAGGCGGCGGGGGTTTCTAATGTTTCCTAATTGTTTTCAGTCCCGCAGGGGGAGAATGACAGGAGGACGGAGGCAGTGCTACGGATGCCGAAGGTTGGGCCACATTTGGCGAAACTGTCCTTGGAGAGATGGGGAGAAGCTGTCGAATTGGACTAATATTCCCCCTAGATTCTCCAGGGAACAAGATATAAGGATTAGTCAAGGCTCGACCGGAACGTCCTCTTGGAGAAAGACTTCCCTCACGGGGCAGGCCGCTCTGAATAATAATTCGTCACTGTGGAAGGAATACTGTGGAGTATGGCCGGCTGTTCATCCCAGCCAATACCCCCAAGCCGCCAGGTGGAGCCCTCCCTGCAGTATGGATGTTCCCCGAAGACCAGCAGGGCATCATGGACATTGGAGTTTTTATACACAGCCCTGCTGGATACCATGGGGACCACTAAGAGATGCTGCAGGAGGGAACAATGGTTATTTGCCTTACGCCCCGGAAGTACGTCCGAGTCACATGGACAAGGGGAATGACGTGCTTCCGGGGTGAAGAAAAGGATGTTTTATCTGACCCGGAAATGATAAAGAATTACATGGACTGGGGATTGGGAACAATTCTGGGTCAGGGAATATAAAAGGACTGCGGCAGCTCCCAGACAGCAAGCTGAGCTGGGTGGTAGGAGGGCAATGCGTCTGGGAGTGGTGGAGAGTTTATTGATTGTGTATTGCGTTAATTGAATGAGTATTGTGGAGGAGAGGGTGCTTTGTGCACTGTTGCAAATAAATAAAGTCAACTTTTAGACTTTTATCTGGTGTCTGGAGTTTTGGACAGGGGTTCAAGGGAGTAATAGCGCCCCCTATCTGTCACAATACATTAGTAAGTGCAATAGAGGATAAGCCACAAAAAACAGAACAAAACTCAATTTTTACCTATACCATGTCACTTTCCAGAGTAAAGTAGAAAAAGAAAGACAGAGGACAGTGTAAGTAACTTTTACTATTTCTTGATGGTAGACATTTATGTATGATGTTGCAGTTATAATTTTAGGCTTTTATGCCAATACTGCACTGTGGTTTGTCTAAGTGTTAATTCAACACTGAATAAATCAACTTTGAATGATCTTTGTAACATGATTGAAAACTGCCACTGGTGATGTCTCCTGCAGTAATATGGAGACTCGCAGCAATGTTTCTGAACTCCAATCCTCCATCCCATTAGTGTAGATTCTCCCAATGGATTGAGTAATTTAACAAGCCATCCAGTTTATTAATGTGTGATAAAACATATTTTATATGAAAACACACTAAATGTTCATGGTCCCAACCCAAAAATGAGTTATGCCAAATATGGAATCAAATTATACACAAAAAGAACAAATTCTCAACTTATCAGAACAGAGAAATTCATTTCAGTGAGGTAGTATAGACGACGGATGAGATCCTAACATTTCAGCCAGCAATGGCAAAGGTGTTAACATATAAAAAATACAAATATTTAATTTCTTACCTTTATACAAATATATCTATGTACTTCAGTAACTTAGCTATATTTTTGTTCACTTGCTCAATTAAAATATTTGATTAACACTAGAATTCCTGAAGCCTATAAAAAAACTCATAATCCTGGACCACCTTAAATCCCTTCGCATCTCTACCATCAGTGGCATAAGTATATCATTATTTGGAATACATGCATTTCATGTGTGTTCTGTGTCTACAGAGATCTGGGTAAGTGTAGGATGAAAGGAAATGTGAGGCTGTTTCCTGAAGCTGCATTAGCTCTCTTGGAAATGTGTTCTTTTAAAATTGTGGCATATTAAATAATTAAACAATATCGTAATATACCAGAAAAGGCGATATCCCTCCCATCATGATTACGGCGGTTCAAGAATCACATGAGAAAAAATATCTTTTAGCTTATATTTACTGACGGTTAACGTGGTTACAGACGGGGAGGCATATGGACCGACTTTATCCAGGTGGGCAATCTGGATCAACACAGCCCTCCATTTCTCTCGTCCCCACGCTGGAAGGTTTTTCGACCTTTGTCGACACAGCCTCCGAGGGTCTGGCTGCTGCCCAAGCCTTTTTATACTGTTCTTCTTCAACTTGCTGGTCCTTTCTGTCTCCAAACAAGGGCTGAATTCCTCCTCCACAAAATACAGAAATATCATAGTGCTTACATGCCGATTCTCATTCTCCCAATAAGGAAAGAAGATTTGTGCTGATAGAGGACAGAAATACCCTAACCTGTGTTTAAGCTGACTATACAAGCCTCCAGTTGTCTTTGGCTATCTAATCCAATGCTTGGCTAGCAATTCTAACTGCTGAGCCCCTGTGTGCCACATTTAACATGCACATGTGAATAAAACTCATAACAGTATTGTCCAGATATAGTGACATAAAGAAACATGTAGTATTACAGAGGCAAGAAATGCTGAACACATACCTAAAGCAGAAACTTTTTCCATGTTATACTAATAACTAGCAAAATACCTGCGCTTCGTAGCGGAGAAGTAGTGAGTTAAAGAAGTTATGAAAAAGAAAAGGAAACATTTTAAAAATAACGTAACATGATTGTCAATGTAATTGTTTTGTAACTGTTATGAGCGTTGCTGTCATCAAGAATTTGATTATCATTATTTCTTTCAATCAGGTTCGTATTTGGAGGATGTGTTGTGTTCAAGTTATATTCTATGTTTGTCAACCGTTGTAAAGATAACAGGTTTTTTGCGATGTTGTGATGTCCACGGCTTTATTTAATGTTAGCTCAGACCCGGCACTTAAAAGTTTCTCTCGCACTTTTGCTGAGTTTGTGCCAAACACTATTCTATCCCTGACCATCTCATCTTCGTTTGCATAAGCACAATCCTTCACCAGCAATTTTAACTCTGTTACAAAGTGATGAAAAGTCTTGTTTATACCCTGCGTCATCTCATTAAACTTGTATCTCGCGAATATCGTATTCGTCTTAGGCATGACAAACGCCAGCAGCAGTGTGTCTATGAACCTAATTTAAAGTTAAGCTTTACATCTTGCTTTCCTATTCGTTTGCATAAGCACAGTCCTTCACCAGCAATTTTAACTCCGTTACAGCAATTTTAACTTCGTTACAAAGTGATCAAAAGTCTCGTTTACACCCTGCGTCTTCTCATTAAACTTGTATCTCGTGAATATCGTATTTGTCGTAGGCATGTCAAACGCCAGCGGCAGCCTGTCTATGAACTTAATTTAAACTTAAGGTTTACACCATGCTTTGTTTCCGCAGTAGCTGCACTTATGAATATGCTTGTATGCGTCACTCGCTTCATATTCTTTTGCTGCCTTCTCAATTGTGTAATGCGTTTTTTGTTCAGCGCTCTTTGGAGCTCTTCCTTGTTCTCTGCGTACTGCGTTCACAGTCAGTTCATGTGAGCCGCTCGGAGTACATGCATCGAAGGTTCTCAGCTGTGCTTGTGCTATCTCGTGTGATTTTGCCATGTCCACGGCTTTATTTAATGTTAGCTAAAACCTGCCACTTAAAAGTTTCTCTCGCACTTTCGCTGAGTTTGTGCCAAACACTAGTCTGTCCCTGACTATCTCATCTTCGTTTGCATAAGCACAGTCCTTCACCTGCGAATATTTAGTGGCAGCGTGCCTATTGGATTGCTGCCGACGGACGGCCTTATATGGGCAGGCACTCAATTACGTGGGAGGTGTGATGATGAGGGATGCAATTCTGCCTCACACGGCGACTGAACTGCAGGCTATGGCCGTATATATATACGCAAGTAGGTTCCAGTTATGACCGTTACGCATAGAATTTCGAAATGAAACCTGTCTAATGTTTGTAAGTAAGCTGTACAGAATAAGCCTGCCAAATTTCAGCCTTCTACCTACACGGGAAGTTGGAGAATTAGTGAATTAGTCAGTGAGTCAGTCAGTCAGTGAGGGCTTTGCCTTTTATTAGTATAGATAACGTGAAGTGTATAATATGTGAAGACTTTAGTCCAAATATCTAATAAACACAAGCTAATATGTATTCTTGGATGGTGCAGAGGTAAGAATTGCTGCCTTATAACCAAAAGGTTGCTGGTTTGAGTCTTGATGCTCCACATTTTGAGAAGTCAGCTGATATTATTATTATTACTATAATACAGTGGTATTTTGATTTACAAGTGTCCCATCTAACGAGTTTTTTGAGATACGAACAGTCTCTTGGCCGATTCTTTGCTTCGAGTGAAGAGCTAAAATTTGGGTTACGGGCCAGCTTCAGATACCCCACCCCACCGCTAGTTCACACAGCAAACGCCACAGTGAACGCTGCAACATCCCGTGTCTCACTCGTTCACTTTAAGCAGTTAGCTCGCAGTAGAAGCATCAGTGTTGTGCTTGCATTTGTGCTTGCAGTTATTTTACAATATTTCGTTTTTCCAACTATGGGTCCGAAGAAAGTGAGTGCGAAGGACAGTTCAGAGAAGAAGAAGCGGATGATGTGCATTGAATTAAAGAAAGAAATTATCGAAAAACATGACCAAGGTGTGCGTGTAGTCGACTTGGCGAAGCAGTACAAGCGTAGTACTTCTACAATCTGCACCATACTGAAGCTGGAGGAGTCAATAAAGGCTATAACACCAGCCAAGGGCGTTAAAATAATTTCTAAACAGCGGATATCTATTCATGAAAATATGGAGAAGCTGCTGATTGTGTGGTTGACGGAGAAGCAGCTCGCAGGAGATACCGTGACGGAGGATAAAATCTGCGGGAAGGCATGAGCTATTTACGCTGATTTGCTTCAGCAGACCCCAGGCACTTCGACGGACGAGGCATTGGGCAAGTGTTTAAAGCCAGTCGGGGCTGGTTCGAGAATTTTAAAAAGAGGACCGACATTCACTCCGTTGTCAGGCATGGTGATGCAGCAAGCGCGGATGTGAAGGCAGCTGAGGATTACCTCAAAACTTTTGCCGGAATTATAGCAGCCGATGGATACATCCCCCAGCAAGTCTTCAACTGTGACAAGACAGGACTCTTCTGGAAGAAGATGCCAAGGAGGACTTATATAACGGCAGAGGAGAAGAGGATGCCAGGTCACAAACCTATGAAGGATAGGCTAACCCTCGCATTGTGCGCCAATGCGAGCGGCAACTGCAAGATTAAGCCGCTGCTCGTTTATCATTCAGAAAATCCCAGAGCCTTTAAGTCACAAAAGATTCTGAAAGAAAAACTGCAGCTTATGTGGAAGGCAAACCCGAGGGCGTGGGTGACCAGGCAGTTCTTTGTGGAGTGAGTGAATTAGGTCTTTGGTCTTGACATTAAAAAATATCTCCAGGAAAATAACCTACCCCTGCAAGCCTTTCTCGTCCTGGACAATGCGCCTGCTCACCCACCTAACCCTGAGGATGACATCCTTGAAGAGTTCATGTTTATAAAGGTTCTCTACCTTCCACCCAACACCACCCCTATCCTGCAGCCCATGGACCAGCAGGTTATTTCTAATTTCAAAAATCTCTTCACCAAGTACCTGTTCCGTGGCTGCTTTGAGGTGACGGAGGCCACAAACCTCACCCTTCGAGAGTTCTGGAAGAACCACTATAACATTGTGATATGCCTCCAAATTATCGATATCGCCTGGCAGGGTGGTACAAAGAGGACCTTGACCTCTGCGTGGAAGAAGCTGTGGCCTGAGGTTGTGTCTGAAACAGACTTTGAAAGACTCAAACCCGAAGCGGCAGTAGTGGAGGAGATTGTATCCCTTGGCAAGTCCATGGGCCTGGAAATGCATGAAGATGGCATCAACGAGCTCATTGAGGAGCACTCCGAGGAACTGACAACAGAGGAGCTAAAGGAGCTACATACGCAGCACTACACGGAGGTTTTGCAGGAAATAGAGGAGGCGGAGGAAGTTATCTCTACAAGTGAGATAAAGGAAATGTTGGGAATGTGGGAGAAACTTTCAGACTTTATTCAAAAGAAAAACCCCAAAAAATTTTCAACTGGGCGTGCAACAGAGCTGTTTAATGACACTTGCATAACGCATTTTAGAAACATTCTGAAAAGGAGGATGAAACAGACCTCATTGGACAGGTTTTTATCAAAAACCCCTGCAGATGAAAGTGAGGAAGGTGCAGCGAAAAGAGCAAAAATCAGCGAATAATATTGTTATTCAGTTCAGCCTTTCTCCACCACCTCCATCAGCATCTTCAACTCATTTGATCTTCAAGGTAAATGCTGTACATTATACTTAATAAAACCAGTTTATTGCAGTACATTTTATTGTATTGTGTTTGTATACAATATTCGTTATTTATAAGTACATCATTTTTCTTATTTAAAAACATGTAACAAAAAATGCCGGTGTTTTATGGGAGTCTGGAACGAATTAAAGGCATTTCAATTAATTTCAATGGGGAAAATTGATTTGACATATAAGTAATTTGAGTTATGAGTTCCATCACGGAACGAATTAAACTCGTAAGTCAAGGCACCACTGTATAATAAAAACATACATTTGATTTGAGTCTATAACACCCGGTGTAAATTTTGACTACTTGTAAAAGTTAGTGCTTTTTTTATTATTCAGTTTTATTCTCTCAGTGATGTTCACGTGGTACAACAAACTTGCCTCTCCCTCTCTGAGTTGATGGCATTTATCTCCATTTTTTTCACAAGAGCAACGATGACCACAGTTGGTACTGTGGTTGATACCTGCTCAGAATTATTTGTTGTACCGGCAATCAAAGATACAATGTCCCGTGACCGCTATCAGACTGGACAAAGGCAGAACTGTAACAACAGACAGCTTCTTCAAAGTGCTTACAGTGTCTAATAGACTGCTGCACCGCAACGCAACTCTAGTTGGCACCATAAGTAAAATGGGACATCCACCTGCAGGTAAAGTCACTTTAGTACGCGAGCAATTCGCCATGCTAGTGTCTAGATCTGAAAGTGCCATGCTGACGGTGTATGCACCCAAAAAGTAAAAGCCTTTGATTTTGGTCTGTAACACCCAGTGTAAATTTTGGCTACTTTTAAAGGCTGACAGCAGCTGTTGTGGCGGTCAAAATGGACAAAATGCTAAATGGTGAACTTCAAATACCTCTACAAGAATCCATATTCTGGACTTTCAGCACCTCAGTGCTAAAATACATTTCAAATGAAAACACTCGATTCAAGACCTTTGTTGCCAACAGAATCTCAGTGATCAGAGATCACTCACAACCCTCACAGTGGAAGCATGTCATATCTGTTCTAAATCCAGCAGATCAAGCATCTAGAGGGCTAAGCATAGAAAGATTCAGCAGACACACCACATGGACACATGGTCCAAATTTCCTATTGAAGCCAGAATGTGAGTGGCCAAAAAGACCAGGGGCCTCATGTATAAATGGTGCGTACGCACAAAAATGTTGCATACACCCGTTTCCACACTCACATCGTGATGTATAAAAATTAAACTTGCCGTAAAGCCACACAATTTTCTTGCCAGCTCAATCCATTGTGTACTGAAGTTTTCGGCTCAGTTTTGCAAACTCAGCGTCAAAGCAGTGCTACTGTTCCTGTGTGGTTTCCCTTTATTTTTTAGATTCACATTTGTGATGTGGATTTATCAAATACACTGAAATTAACAGCATATTGTTTATTAGTTTAAGGCATCTGATTATATTTAACCTGAACCATATAATGGCCAAACTATTCCAAATACCATAGGTGCTTTAGCGTTGTAAACTCTGAGTGCACCGCTCAGAGTATTTTAACCCACTGTGGAATCACAGCAGTTCATCAGTTGATCAGACAGCTCTACAGCAGCTTGTGTCAAGGGCAGAGAGAATTATGGGGATACAGCTTCTAGCACAGGCACAATTAATTTGTACTTCTCCCTTCAGCACACACTTCAGAGCCTTTCCTGTAGGGACCTTGTGGTTCAGAAACAGTTTCATCCCAAGAGCTATGAACACAATCAATAAGTCCATCAAGTGCTCCTGGTAGAACTGTTTGTACTTATAAGTACAAATACCTCACTGTAAACTTGCACTACAGTTGTACTATTGCACAACCTGAGCCACTTATGCTTTCATATTGAATATTTTCATTGTTTTTTATTGTAATATTATTATTATTATTGTTATTTTATCATTTTATAGGAAAATAAGTTTATGGACGATTTGCATATTGAATCTAATTGTACCATACAATAACAATAAAGGAATTCAATTCAATTCAATGGAAGAGAGCGCGTATTTACAAATGATGACAACTGGTTTCTAAGTCAATTTATGTAGATTTCCAAGTGTTCTTTGTGGAGATTTTGATATCAACCGTCAGTAAACTGTCAGCTATAACTAGTCATAATGACACTACAATGCCGATCGCTGTACACAGCTTGTTTAGAAGCGTGGGCCTTAATTATATTGACGTTTTTTCTAAGTAGATCTAGGAACTAATAAAAATATGACCATCTCAGTTTTTTTATACAATGGATATATTTAGATTAATCAATATGAACCATATATATATATTATTCAACTACCGGCATCCGGCCTTTGTAGATCTAGATCTGCATATTTGCAGCACGTGACCGGAAAGTCGTAACCAATTTTCATATTTGAAAACATTTATAAAATGCAAAAACCAATGTTGTTCTATAGTGAGTATCGTTAAAATATCACCTGAAAAATTATATCTGTGCTTGTATACAATGAAATCCAGATATACACACAACAGGTTTTAAAGCAAATGCGCCACAATTTTTTATGTAATAGAATTTTGATCTTGCTAGTTGACGTTACTGTCGTTAGTTTCTGAGATTTCGCATATAGACTGTTCCCCTGACCTACTTAGACTGCTGTTACAAGAAGTCTGGATAAGTCTGTGGCTGGTACCCTGCTACGGCCAAGTGCCGAAATGAGCGAGGAAACCCCGCTAATCGATTTATAATCAACTTTATACAGGAAACGTGAAGAGTCTGCGTGCCATTTGAAATTGCTTGGCGTGCCAAGTGTGGCACGCGTGCCATAGGTTGCCGACCCCTGGTCTAAAGAGTATTTGCCAGTACTTGAAGAACGTCAAAAATGGCTAGCATCAAGAAGAAATTTTGAACCAGAAAACATTGTTTTAATTGTAGATGACGCTGCACCCCACAATTCCTGGGTAATGGGTTGAGTCATCAAGACAAAGGCAGATGCCAAAGATGCAGTCTGAAGAGTTTGTGTGCAGACCAAAACCAGCAGGCTGGACAGACCCAAGGATAAACTGTGCCTGCTTCAAGAAACAGCCAATGTTTGAAATAAGAAAATTTTAAATGTTTGTTTGCAGTTATATTGCTAGTGATTTCAAACCATAGTTAGTGTAAAGTATAGTTTGTGGCTTTTCTAGAAGTAAAATTTAGTAATTGTCTCTGTTCCTGCATAAACAACTACAACTAGTGTTAATGAAATATCCATCCATCCATTTTCCAACCCGCTGAATCCAAACACAGCGGTCTGCTGGAGCCAATCCCAGGGCACAATACTGGGCAGGGTGCCAAACCACCACAGGACACACACAAACAACAAGCACACACTAGGGCCAATTTAGAATCACCAATCCACCTAACCTGCATGTCTTTGGACTGTGGGAGGAAACCAGAGCGCCCGGAGGAAACCCACGCAGACACGGGGAGAACATGCAAACTCCACGCAGGGAGGACCTGGGAAGCGAACCCAGGCCTCCTAACTGCGAGGCAGCAGTGCCACTGTGCTGCCCTTACATGTATATGATATATTCATTGCCCATTAATGAAATATGCAAGTAAGACTTTTATGGTAATATGCACATGTTACAATACACTTGACGTTTAAGGCATTCTCTAATAATTAAACACATTGACAGATATGAGTAAAGCTAGCTGCCCTTTTTACCCTGCACTCCATTTGTTTAGCTAAACTGTTCTGTAGATTTATCTTGACTTACGTTTGGTCAGTTTGGTTTATATATTTCATTTGATAATCAGAGGTGATAATTAAAGATGACCTGGCATCACTGCAGATTTTGCCAGACCTAGAGATGTCTGGAAGAACATTCATCTTAAGCTTGTATTTGCATGATGAACTGTGAACTTTGAAAGAAACTCTTAGGCATCCATACCTTCCTTCTTAATGTTTTGAGGACTGGGGTCTAATGTTATGTCTTTTGGTTTTGTTCTGAATGCCCTGAAGATTACCTTATCCAAGTAAAATTTATTGTCAGTGACTGCACCAAATTTGGGAGAAATCTTCATTTCAAGAATGGAACCAGTAGCTGGATGTTTATGTCAGAAAGAGTTTAACTTTTCTATGTGAAATTGAAGAGGATACAGCAAAAAGTCTAACACCCAAAATTAACTGTTTCAGGCAGCACCTTACTGTTTAATTGAAAAAAGGACCCTTTACCAAAAAAGTGCACTCTGCTGCAAGTAAATTTGCAACCCAAATTCACATGACACTGTGCAACTTAGTAAAGGCTTGGTATCATCAGACTATTTTACTTATGCCAAGAAAAAATGGCCAGCCAATGATGTGCTTTGTTGACTTTAATTGTTACTGTTTAAAAAGCTATAACTGTGTCTTTCAAAAAAGACACACTAAACAAAATTTTATATCCTTTTATTAAATTGCTTTTGTGATTTGAGTGAACAATGGAGAATAAATGATGTGAGGTATCAAAAAAGGCAGTCTCACCTCCCAAGTCTACAGGCAGACTTTGGCCCACAAGGGCTTAAAAATGGAATATGATTTTCAAAATATCAAAAATGTCATTCAAGGAAAAGGAAAAAAAGAAAAAACGCTGACTTAACGACAAGGCAAATGATAATCTTTATGAATAAAAATATTTATTTATAAATCACAGAAAGAAGCACTGTATGGTGAACAGGCAAAATGGTTTGCCTAAAAAGACAATACACTCCAAAAAAGTTCCAATACCTAATCCAGTAATCAAAACCAACAATAGAAAGTGAATAAACCCAAGGAACCAGGAAAATATAAAAAGAAAACAATCCTCAATACGTACTCAATGAATGTTGATGAACTACTAGTGGATTTGCTCCTTGCTTCAGACTATAAAGGTTGAGGTCGTTACTTCAATAGTTACATCAGGGTGGCACAACCTCTATGTAATATGTTACATACTTAAGATGACCTTTGCTTGTTTGTTTTCCTTTGTGAAGAAGACATTTGCATTGAAAAAGTGTAGTTTGATAAAATGAGCATGTTGGCCCCAATCAGAATATCCTAAGACAAAAAAAAAATACTTTAGGTTTTGAGGGATGGTATTATGTCTGAAAGTAAATTTGCAGCTGTGAACCTGAGGCATCCAGTGCTGCTGTGTTCATTTGCATTATCTCTCTAGATGCTGGAGTCATCTGAGCTCTTAATGACTTTTAATGATACAGTAAGGCATTGTTATAAAAGGTAAGTAAGTAGAAAAAAAGATGATATACCCCTCAGAAATGAAATTTTACATCTGTTTCCTGCTGAGAAGTACATTTCACTAATCTTGAATATGATATATCTGTTACAATTACATTTATTTATTTGGAAAAAATATTTTAGCTGTTTTAGACAAAAATGTAGTCCAGTTCACAGCATGGATGTTTTTTTTTTTTTGTTGTTTAAGCTTAGTTCAGAGGGGCCAAATGATCTGTCTTATTTTTAAGCATAGACTTGGCTTAATTTAAAATCATTAATAATGCATTCTGGAAAGAATTTCAAGTCAGACCAATCTATATTGTTAGCAATTGCTTACATTTTTTCATTATTGTGCATTTGCAAGCAGAATCAATTCCAAAAGTGCAAATGCATTCAGTGATTATTAGTTTCTATTGTAACATAGATGAAACTAAAGCAAAATGTTTAAGTGTGTGTGTTTTTTTAACTTTTATGCAATGGTGTGGACATTTAATGCAGAATATTATTTACTGGCAAAGAAAGTTATTTTCAGTGCATAGGCTAAAGTTAATAGACAGAATACAGTACAGTATGTACTTCATTTAACTTTTTAGTGATTTTAAAAAATGAGTCTTTACTCAGAAGGAAGGAAACACTTTAAAAATATTCATACAACAATTGTATTTAAAAAACAGCATATGATACCAGTGTGATGCAACAAAACTTTAACTTATAATGAAGAAATAATGTACCTATGTTCTAAAGGCTGAAGATTTTACATTGCTCTCTTGCTTAATTTCTGAAATTGTGTTAGCATGATTAAAGGATGAGTTAGGATTTGGCTTATTTTTCAGAGACGTATTTACAAATTTATTTTCTTTTTATATTAGGGGTTCTCTTTCAAAGTTTGAAAATGTTGTGATTATTTTTATATTCAGTTCAGTTTTCTTTATATCCATCCATTTTGTGTAACACAGGAGACATGAGCCAATTCTACAGTAACATCCACCTCTGAAGAAGCAGCTCTAGATGGGCTTACCAGTCTAGCAGGTACACACAGGCTCACTAATGTTTTGTTTTATCTTTGTATTTATGTAATATTATTACTTTCAATGATGTTATGTATTTTAATTTTGTTGTTATTTGTTGTTTAGTTCGTTTTTTTTTTCTTTTGTATCTGCCCTACTCCGTGTATACACGTCCAAAAGTAGTGGACTATCCTAGCTGTATAAAAGATAAAGCTGCAAAGGCTACAGGAGCTTCTTTATGTTTTGATCCATGTCTTTTGGTTTATGATATTTAGATTGTCTGGCCTGGACCTCTGCTTTCTTTAAAAAGTACATTTGGTTTGAGATTTATTGAATTGATTTGCTTTAGATTTTGCTTTTTAGGCAAAACTATTTTTTGCTTCTTTTGTCCTGCCTTGCCTATCTTGTGCTATTTTTACATTCCTTTGAATAAATTCCTCAAGTTATAAATGGCCTTAATTTTGTTAACCCTTTGAACTAGAGGGTTTTGTGATATTAGAATTATGATCCCTCCCTCCATTCTGGATATCTTGAGATAAGCAGACCCCTGTGACCCTGTAGTTAGAAAAAAGCGGGTTGGATAATGGATGGATGGACTTTAACTCACTTGTCGGTCCATGCTGCCCTGAAGCCTGATAGTTGTTTTGGGGGCTTAGCCTTCTGGGGTGTGGGCAAACCAGTGGGCTCAGACCTGAAAATATGGCAGGTGTGACCTTTTGTGTTGGTTTTTGGTGGCCTGCAACCATTTTGTTTCATTTTGACAAGTTTCTTCTACACAGTTGAGTTTAGGATTTAATCCAAGCACAAAAACTGCTTTTGTTAAAGCAATGATTTGTGGCTAAATGGTGAGGTGAATAACATACCACTCTCTTATACCTGAGCACTATTTTCTAACCAACATGCAATATATCGCCAATCCCAGAAATCATGGTCAGTAAGTTTCAATCCGTGACTTATTTTAAGAAAGGATATGCAAATAGCAATACTTTCTTTTAGTATAAATTGTAGCACTGTCACATAAGTAAAATATAATTACCATAAACAGTACTTCTATGTGCTTTGTATTGTACCTGGTTTGTTTGTTTGTTTTTTTTGGGGTTTTTTTTTGTGTTCTGCTTGTCACTCTCGGGGGCTTCCACACAGTTTCAGGACTGTGAGCTGTTAGGAAGTGACTGATGGCATTTTCCTTCTTTTTACTTTCTGGATGGCACCATCATCAGTTTTTCTCCAGTCCTTTTTGTGTGTTTTGGGGGGATTTATGTATATAGGGATGGGAAATTGCCCAAGGGGCAGCTAAAGGTGAGTTTATTTAGTTGGTGCTTTTGTGTGATTCAAATGTCTGTGATTGTTCAGCTAAACATATCTATATGTAATTTTTTCTTTCATGTTGTTCTATAATTGTTTTCTGTTGTTTTTTCTGTCTTTGTTTAGTAACAAGCTTTGGGAGGAGAAATGGCAGGACCTGTTTCTTTCTTTGAGTTTAGAGGAATCATTACAAAATATCCCTGGATCACATTTCTTTGCACACTCTGTAAGAGTCTTCTTCTTCTTCATCTTTTCTCACTTCTGTGTGGGGTTAATATGCTTGATAAATGTCCTCCATACAGCTTGGACCTGCACCTCCTTTTCAGTCTCTTCCCCTGTAATTCCATTCTCATCTTTCCTTTGCCCACACATTTATTGTCTTTCCTCATCACATGCTCATACCACTTCAACCCAATTTACAGTACTTTCTTAGATACTGTATCTTTCCCACTTTTGTTGTACCTCTGTCTCTTTTCTTATTCTGTCCTTTTTTGAAACTCCAATACATCCATCTCAGCATTCTCATTTCTGCTACATCTAATTTATTCTCCTGCACTCTGTTTTCTGTCCATGTCTCAGCTCCTTACATTATTGCTGGTCTTACCACTGTCTTAAAAACCTTACCTTTAACCTTTTCCTTAATTCTTCAATCACACAAAACTCCTGATTGTTCCAACCACAGTGCACTCTACAGTATGAGTTAGCTCTGCATCTAAGTTTTCATTTTGGGTTACAACTGATCCTAGATATTAAAAATTATCCACTCTTTCCATTGTCTCTCCCTGTGGGCAAACTTCTGAGTCCTGATCATCATCAGACTCATATATTCTCTCTTCTTCCTATTTATCTTAAATGCACTATTTTCCAAAGTCGTTCTTGATTCCTCCATCTTCCTGTCCACTTCCTCTTTTCTGGTGCTACACAACACAATGCTATTAGCAAAAAGCCTGCACCAGGAAAATTGGTCTTTTATACCATGACTAATTTTTGTTTCTCAGGTAAGTAACTCGATGCAGGGCAGCACTCTCAACAATTAATAGGAGTCCTGAGAAAAATCCAATTGACAACTGCTTTATTTCAAACATTATCTTCAATATATATAACAACAGTATGATGCAATGTAATTAACATTGGATAGATGTATTACCGTTACAAGAATATACTCTACACCAAGGGATGGTATACAACTGAAATGAACAACCCTTTTATTGCCAAAACAAAAGTCTCTTTTAAAAATGGCAAAACAACAAAGAAATCCTACCCAACACTAAATACATCTTAATGCACTCTGTAAGACTAATGTGTTGCATTTTTTCAATATTTAAACAATATCTAGTTTTTAAGAAATTAGTACTGCTAAACATTATTCAATCCTGTGAAGCTAAAGGCCAGAAAACAAAAACAGAAGCTAGTAGAAATTTTTAATAATGAAATATATCAAAGGTTAAGATAGGTTAGTTGTTCATTTCCAGTTCTTATTTAGCCAATGAAGAAAATGCTACCCCTGTAATTTGATACATTTATGGTCAAATACACACAATTGCTAAAAAGCGCCCTAGGTTATAGATGAAAATAAACCATTGACAATTGTAAAGGGAATGCTGATGTAACAAATAATATGTAGAATACTGACTATGGAATCACACAGTACACAAGTTGCATATTTACAATTACATTGTTAATAAAAAAATAATGTGTTTTTTGCATCTATTGCTACTGAGATACAACAGGATGAAGGGTTTTAGTCTGAATTTTCACAAATATATTAAGTTAGCTTTTGTGTTTTTACCAGTATTGCTTTACAGGTATTCACCATTCTCAATAAGCATTTTAATAGGTAGCATGAACCAAGAAACAAAAGATGATATTGTTCTGCAAAATGGCTCATTAACTTTATCATATAAAAACTAAAGTAAAAATCCAAACTTACAATGAACTGTGCATTGAACCTGTATTCAGTTCAATTTGCAAAAACCTGTGATGACTACTGCATAAATCAAGTACTATAACATGTATGTATTGTATCTTAGTAATTAGTGTAGGTGACTATCACTTCATGCCAATGCATATCTTGAGACTATCCCAGAACTGAATTCTCTAAGCACAGCAGAGGAAGAGAGAGACAGAGAGAGAACCGGTAAGGAGTCAATATGAATTCTGCTTAACAGGTGGCAGTGCTATTATTCAGTGCCCAAAACATCAAAAAGAGCCTGAATCTTTTAAAAAGATATAGATCTAAACTATAGCCTGAGGCCTACGTATAATCACTTATGGGAGAGCAGAAATTTTAAACATTCTGCACAAAGTAACCAAATGAAAGGTCTTTCATATATTTTAAAAAAGAAAACAGCTTAGAGAAAAATACATAACATTTCAAAAAATGCTGTTAAGGGATAATTGCTGACTTCTAATAGCCAACAAGAAAAGGAAACAAAACCAGAATTGAATTACAAATACGAAAACCAGAAAACAGAGCCAAAAAAAAATCCAATAAACAAGAATGCAATTACACACAACTAACAAGACTTACAAATTTCTACAAAGGTGAATCAATAAGGGAGCTGAACAAAATGAGCAGGATAGCCAATGCCTTCTTACTGGCTTGAGGCCTTCTTATAGACTACTACAAGGCACCTATTCAGCTGCACACATGCAGCCTCAGAAGTACTTGTGTAACATACCATAAGCAAGAAATACAGGATTAACAAAAAATGGGACAAAAAGAAAAAATATATTACTAAACAAGAAAAGACAAAATAAAAAATACAAAAAAAGAGAGAAACAGTAGTAAACCCAGGGAGGAAATTCTGGCAAAACCTCTTATTTTTAGAAGTGAAACCATGCTGTCCAAGATGGAGAGAGCCTGGGAGATCTTTTAAAGGACATATAGTAGTAACCTGACTCCAGGATGAAAATTAAAAGCTTGTCCTGGCCAGACGTCCAGTGAATGAGTGATGAAATGTAGACATGGAAGGAAGAGAGTGCTTATGGTACCTTCAAATCTGGCACCCAAATGTACGCTCAAGATCCATATAAGAAAGTCTACTGTGGTGGCAAATTTAATTTGTTTTGTTCTTTTCCTTTGTTAGTTTGTACTTTGTTCCTCCCTTGTGTATGCCACTTAATTAATTAAAGGGCATTGGTTGATGTTTCTTGATTTCATGGCATTAGTCTGGACTTAGAGGAGCCAAGTGAGACTTTCTTTTTAAATCTAAAACAAATTAAAGGCAATTTGTCTTAACATGTCACATATACAAATACTTCTTATTACCAGTAGTCTTCAACAAAGAGTTTAATAAGGGACTAAGATTTGCTTATTTAAAAGGTTTCCTTAATTTCAATGATTTTACATAATTAGTCTACATAAAGCATTCAATTCTCCTTTAAAGTGAAAAAAATATCATTTTTATAATTTTTTTAAGTATTGTATTTTTAGTACTGCATTTTTAGTTTTTAACAGAAGGTACTATTGTGATCAGCAAAAACCAAAATAATAATTGTAATGCTCATCATTAGTGTTTATTGCCAAAATTTGCTAAAGCGTTTTTTGTAGCAAATATGAAGTGTTTGCCATTGACCTTGTTCGCTGAATATTTTCCTGTAAATTCACTGTCCAGCAGGCTTACATGAACTTTTGCTCCCATCCCTGTGATGTTCTGCAAGGTCACCATGTCATCGCAGAGCTGTACCAGCCATGTGCAGAACTTTCCCCTTTTGTGTACTGTAAGCGTACTCCACCTCATGTCTATATCAATGCCTGATCTGCTTTGCGAATGCGCAATGTCTTCATCCTATCAGTACAACAGCCAGATTTGCATCCCTCATGCAAAAAACAATGTTTTCAATTGAGACCTACACTAGATGACCATAATGAGAATATCATGAAAATATTTCATTGTGCCGCATAGATTCATTGTACATTGTGTCTTCTCTGTTGGATTAGGCATATTACGTTCCTTACTATGTAGCACAGATCAGGTATAACCCATTCCCTCCAAGTATATAACAATGAACCCTTGTATCACAAATTCTGCAGTAAAAAGTAGTTCAGTAGCACAAACCAATCAAAGTCCTAGCCCTGTACTGGGTCCATATAAAGAAAGCAGACATGAGTCAAATGCATGCAAAATTAGCCAAGCATGCAGCTTCCTTAGTCCTTAAAAACACTTAAAAGACAATTGTACCATTATAATTCTTTCAAACTAGTTCCTCCTTTCTCATTGATTTCAATGCATTTTGCTAGTTCGTCAAATTTCCCAAACATATGTCTTTGCACCGAACCTGTGGTGGTGTTTGTTCATCACTACTCATCAACAAACCTGCTTAACCCATTTTTGAATCAATCCTGAATCACGTACTAGTCAGTTGCAGATTACACACAAATAGAGCCAATTTAAAGTTGCCATTAACCTAACTGATATTTTTAGTTGTGAAAAGAAAACTGGAATAAAAATGGAAAAACCTATGCTTACATTAGGAAATAATACAAAATCCAAAAAGCAAAATTAAAGCATTTAGGCATAGATTTGAACTCAAGACACTGCAGTTTTAATACTAGAATTACCAGAGCCTATGAGAAAACTCGTAAATCTGGCCCACCTTAAATCCGTTCACACCTCTCCATCAACATCTTTTGTCCTGTAAATGAGCCGATTAAGACAAGCAGCCTGCTATTCCATTTCCCCACCATCGCAGAACGTTCACAAAGTTCTCCCAGCACATGCCTTGTTTGATTATCTGGGAGTGAAGTGCTGGAGTTTTAGAGTGGAAATAAGAGATCGTTATTTGGAACACAAGCATTTCATGTGTGTTCCATTTCTACAGTAATCTGTGTAAACATATTGTTAAAACAGAAACTTTTTCATATTTTAGTAATAAATGTTACAAAATGTAGGCATAAACTATTGAATGTGTGAAGCCATTCTATAAACTAAAGCCACCAATTAACACAAGTTACATGTCTTTTATAATATTGTGGGAGCAAAAGTATCCAGAGAAAACTTGTGCAGGCTGAGACTATGATTTGAACACTAGATTGATACAAACTGCAGTTCAGCCACTTAAATTTGAATTTAAGTGGGAGTTTGGTGCAACTGGATGTCTGCATCTCTGTTAAATCTCATGCTTTAACAGGCCTGTGGTGCCCTTAAATCTTATCAAAATGGGAAATACCCACTTTGTCCTACACAGGAATATTGATGAGTTACCATTACAGTTAAAGTGGCATAATGCATAGAAATATTCAGGATTTTTTGCAGCATGATTTTATTTGATCCATTAGATGGTAGCAGAATACTATTCAGAGAGTAGGTGAGGCTTAACACTATAAGGTGAATCTTTACACATCACCCCGAATATGACTCAGAATTAATCATATTTACATAGAATTCTGAGCCCAGGTCACACTCAGGGTTATTGCCCAGGAGGTTAAGTAACTCCATCAGCCAGAAACCCAAACACTAACACATTCACTGCCTTTACCGAATCTACACAGTTTCAAGCTGTATTAGTCTAGGAAGAAAAGATACAAAGCACGTTTGATATTTAGTCATTGGTTCCTGTCATCTCAATGAATGGATCCAGTGCTTTGTTTTGAAGTTTTCAGAGCTCATGGAGAGATTTCATTAAGACATGTGGCAGGAGAGGTTACATGGTTTGGGTGTAACTTATGGAATTCAGCTGTATTGCAGCTATAAGCTTTAAAGCTTCACACAGTGATCACAGCATAAAATACAGCTTCTGCAACTTAGTAATCAGTTAATTCTTAGATCAGAAAATCAAATGTATTGCTTGTATTGTGGTCTCTCCACGGGTGCTCCTCACTATCCGTTACCGAGACTGGACTCTGTGCCTATTCTTTTACAAGCTGCCTTCTTTTGCTGAGGCCTGGCTATTTGATTCATCTTTGGAATAGAGGGAGTACTCAAGCTACACTGAACAAAAACTGAACACAAACCAAACTGATCCAGAGAGAATCAAGAGCCAGAGCTGACAATGGATTGTAAAAAAAGGGTTAAATATTTGGTCATTGGTTTTATTGGTTAAAATGTGGTCCATAGGTTTGACCACCAAGATAGACAAAGGAGAGTCATGGCTAATCCCCTCACCAACCAGAGAGCTTGGGTATTCTTGCTAAGGTACTGATTGATACTGTTTTATCTGTCCCAGATATTTTTTATTGAAAAAGTCCACTCATTTCCACAGATGACACATTCCTTATTGTACTAGGAAATTTGCTTTGTTGAGATGTGAGTTTGATGCTAAGAATGCGGTCAAAGACCTGCAAGCTCAAGTCTGAGAAGTGCAGTGAACATCTCACATCCAATGTCAACAAAGAGGAAAATGTAACTTTATACTATGGCAGTAATGTGAACCAATGCACTACTGGGTTCCTCTTTCAGTTAAAATACAGCACTGGAATTTTGCTTCAGGAGTATTTTTATAAATGCAATTACATATGAATCATTAAGACATTTAACTGTTTTGACTGAGCATGCTGTGCAACAATTCATTTCATTAATTTTTAATTTTGTATATTATATCATAGGTTTTTATTTGGTCTTTAAGTGTTAAATGTTCATTAAAGTGATTGAGAACACACATAAACCTTGAAACAATTTTTTGCAAGTGAAATAGTGTGTAAGCTTGACGCTATATAGTGCCTGACCCAACACAGATTGACACGGAAGCACGTGTACAATAAAATAAACTATTTATTTTCTTCCCCTGTGGGCACACTTCTTTCCCGTGTCCCACAGGTAATACACAGTCCCAGCACTAATCACACCAGTACAACAAGCGCTTTCCTCTCCTTGGCACCACCACTCCTCCCAAGCATACTTGTCCTCCTCCACCTGACTCCTTCCGCTGAGTGGTGGTTGCTGGCTCCTTTTAAAGTTCACCCGGAAGTGCTCCAGGTGTTTGATCACCAAGTTCCGGCTGCACTTCCAGGTATGATGCATCTGCTGCCCACACGGGCTCAGGAGTCCCAAACACAGCACCCCCTGGCAGTGCCTGCGGGACCCAACAGGGCTGCACCCAACTCCAATTCCCAGGGAGCCCTGTGGGAAACCGAGGCACTGATCCATCCCAGGGGGGCGGCCATGTAGCTTCCAGGGGGAGGTATTGCACTGCGCAGGGCTGCTCCCCCTGAATATAGTGTGCAGGGGCAACCTGGCTTGGCATGGACGTCAGCTGCCTGCCACAACTGTTACAGAGC
Organism: Polypterus bichir lapradei; assembly: GCA_026402145.1. NCBI lineage: Eukaryota > Metazoa > Chordata > Cladistia > Polypteriformes > Polypteridae > Polypterus > Polypterus bichir. Next base: position 168,013,821 of record JANRMT010028174.1, read on the forward strand.
TGGAGTCTTTTTTTCTTTATCCAAAAGCTATATGGCTTAAACATAGTATAGCTGGCTTAGTATTCAGTGCTGAAAATGAGTACTTACAATAATATTCATTTATTCTTAATTAGTTGTAAATTATGTACCATAATATGGTATAATTTGCATTTGAAATCTTTATCTAATATATATACCCAAATAAAAAAAATCATCAGCTGGCTTCCTTCCCTGTATCAATGCAGGCTTGCAAAATTTTGTTTTTGTCAGTGATTTATTATAATTATTGCTCAGTTTCTGCTCAGCTCTGAAAAGCTTCTCATTGTATGCTAATAAATATTGACATCAGGTGAGCCATTGGCAGTGACTTTGTGATATTATTGTACAGTAACAATTACTTTAACTCCTATTGGATAAAATAATCTAGTTAAAAACATTATGTTCCTTATAAATATGCAAAATTAAATGTAAAAGATGAGAGTAAAACTTACCTATTTTGTGACACTAAAAATCACTCATATACTGTATACCAAAGCAAACTGAATATCTATTAAAGTCTTAAATATTCAGTAAGAAAAAATATAATAAACTAACTCTAATACTCAGCATCTTCCCTGAAGAATATAGTAAAAGAGGAAAGAATGTTCTAGGTCTATTCCATTAACATACTGGATTACTTTTCTCTTATGCAATATATTAGCATAAGTAGTGCTGCACTTATAAAGCAGCTTTAAATATAACTTAATGACTGCAACAACCAGGTTTGTTATTCTTTAAATAACAACAGACACATTTTCTCAATTTAGTTGAATATGCTGTTATCCTTCATGTGGATGAACATGAGAAAGACATGTATTTATTTGATGAAGTGCTTAAACTGAATCGAATGGGAAAATATCTCGTATTTATACATGTACTTTTTGTGGCAGGAATCAAAGTAGGGCTTATGGTGCTAGTAGCATCAAAGTACAAGGAGGTGAGTACTTGTAAATTATTTTTTTACTGCTGAGTACTGGAAATCACTTGTATCTTTCTAGAATGTTTGTAGTCTAAATAAATGGGTCATGGTACTGTAATGAGGATGAAATCCAAGTTTTATCAGTTTGTAAAAAAAGTCTTGTAATATTGACTGACATCATAATGTTACTGGAGGGTGAAATGCCAAATCATGTAAGTCTGATCAGGTTAAAGTTTAATAAGTTCAGTACAGATGTGTTAACTTACGCAGAGTGGCCTGTCATTCCTGCCTCAGACCACAAAGTTCTGCATGGACTCTGCATGTTAACCCCATGTATTTGCAGATTTGTCAATTTAATCACTCCAAAATATTGTGCTCAGCTGCTTTATTACCATCAAAAGTCATCAAAAGTGACTCATCATGCATTTTAAAAAAGGATAATTGGTTTGTGGTGCTTCAATCTGCTCAATCTCACACTCTGCCCATTTTCATTAAGTTATTTTTTTGATCGTGTGTGAGCCACTGTGCTTGTTCACAAACAAATTTTTACAACAATTCTAACCACCTCTTTCTTTCTTCTTATTCATTACCCTCAGCTACTGTTGTTTTCAAAAGAGGACAGTGCAGCCTTTTCAGCCCTTTTTATCTGACAGTTTCTCTCTGTTACTTTTTGTTTCAGTTACCCCACCTCTTTTGCTTCCACCACCCTATATAAAACCACCTGCACCATGGAGTCCTCATTAGTCTTGATCCAGTGTTCAAAGAGGACCGCAGTCTATACAGAGCAGAAACTAACCTACTGTTTGTTCCAGGTAGGACAGATGGACATCCCAACCAGGATGCAGATGAAGTACTTGACCGGACTGGACTCCTTAATGGAAGGACTAATGGACTGGAGACACAACCCAGCCAGAACACGCTATAATCTTTGTCCTGATTGGGATCAAGGAGAACATGGATTCCGGGAATACAGCAAAGATGTCACATCTAACATATTCTGAAATTTTTGTTTTTAAAATAATGAATATAAGGATTACAAAGCAAAGAAAGTGAGAAGTTTTGGGACACCCATAGGCAAACACCATATACTTGTTATCTGAAAAACAGAAATAAATCACATTTTTTCAGACAGTACTCTGGTTATGACTGCCAAAAACGGCACTTCTTCAAACGACTGTTCTCGACAGAAAAAAGTAGGTCTAGGTGGACAGACACCAGAAGTGACAGCAGTGGTGGAATAGCTGTCAGTTCCAGTCTGCAGAGGGAAAGAAAGAGAAGCTGTTATCATAGAGTGTCAACCCCTGGAGCAATGGAGAATTACTGTCACCAGAACCCTTAAACTATCCCCTATGTGCATGCACGTGACTATATATATATATAAACAGAGCGAGAGACAGCATACTTTATTAATGGAATTCTTTACATTATATACATCATATAACATCTGACATCATCCAATAAATAGAAGGTGTGTAATCCATGGGCACATAAAGGGGGTTATAAGTGTATCATACCTTCCTAAACAACTTTGTGTAATAAAGATGATTCAAGATTAAAGCTATAACTAACTGATATTTTAAAAATGTGTTGTGCAGGCCAGAGAGTTATTTGGAATAAATATTACAATAACATACAATCAGTAACTTGTTTTGGCATCAAAGCATTAAAGCAGAGTTGTTTCATCACATATGAGGCATGCAAAAATGGCTATTGAACAGTAGTGTATTTCATATTTTTTTATTTACATAAATTGCTGTCCATCTATTCATTAACAACTCCAGTTTATTCCACAGATAACAATTTTTAATAGTGATTCATGGGACTGCCTACTCATTTTGTGTAATGCTGCATATCTGTGTATGTTTTCAAATGCTGCTATAGGTTGATACCATTGATCCAAAATAATTTTAAAATCGCTTTAGTCAATGGGTGGGCCTCTCTGGCAGTGTCTTAAATTGGTTAGAATCCTACCTGGCAGGTAGAAATTTTTTTGTTAGTTGTGGTAATTATAACTCAAAGACACATGATATTCTATATGGTGTTCCACAAGGCTCTATCCTGGGTCCGCTGCTCTTTTCAATTTACATGCTTCCGTTAGATCAGATTATCTCGGGGCACAACGAGAGCTACCACAGCTATGTGATGACACACAGCTGTATTTGTCAATAGCCCCTGATGACCATGACTCTGTTGTTTCACTAACACAATGTCTTACTTGTGTTTCTAAATGGATGAATAGTAATTTTCTCAATCTAAATAAAGAGAAAACAGAAATTTTAGTGATTGGCAATAATGGATCTAATGAGGTTATTAGAAATAAACTTGATGCATTAGGATTAAAAGTCAAGACGGAGGTAAAGAATTTAGGGGTAACTGTTCACTGTGACATGAATTTTAAATCGCATATTAATCAGATCACTAGGACAGCATTTTTTCACTTAAGAAATATAGCAAAAGTTAGACCTCTTGTATAATTGAAAGATGCTGAGAAATTAGTTCACACTTTTGTTTTCAGTCGACTAGATTACTGTAACATACTCCTATGAGGATTACTCAAAAAAGACATACATCGTTTGCAACTAGTGCAGAATGCAGCTGCTAGAATCCTAACTAGGAAAAGAAAATCAGAGCACATTTCTCCAGTTTTGATGTCACTACACTGGTTACCTATGTCATTCAGAATTGACTTTAAAATTCTGCTTATGGTTTACAAAGGTTTACTCCATCTTATATATCGGAATGTCTGACACCTTATATTCCAAATCGTAACCTTAGATCTCCAAATGAGTGTCTGCTTAGAATTCCTAAATCTAAACTTAAAAGAAGTGGTGAGGCGGCCTTCTGCTGTTATGCACCTAAAATATGGAACAGCCTGCCAGTAGGAATTCGCCAGGCTAATACAGTGGAGCACTTTAAAAAAACTGCTAAAACACACTACTTTAACATGGCTTTCTCATAAATTCATTTTAGTAATTATCGGTACTATTCATGGTGGCTCCAAAATCCGTACTAACCCCTACTCTCTCTTCTGTTCTTTTCCCGGTTTTCTGTGGTGGTGACCTGCGCCACCACCACCTAATCAAAGCACCATGATGTTCCTACATTGATGGATTAAAGGCCAGAAATCCACATGACCATCATCATCTAGTCCTTCCATGAGAACCCTAAATACAATGAAGACTGATCATTTATGTTAGGTAGAATGCCCAGAGGGGCTGGGCAGTCTCATGGTCTGAAACCCCTGCAGATTTTATTTTTTCTCCAGCCGTCTGGAGTTTTTTTTGTTTTTTCTGCCCTCCCTGGCCATTGGAACTTACTTTTATTCTATGTTAATGAGTTTTTGTTTTATTTTAATTCTTATTTATTTAGTCTTTTTTCTCTTTCTTCATCATGTAAAGCACTTTGAACTACATTATTTGTATGAAAATGTGCTATATAAATACATGTTGTTGTTGTTGTTGTAGCCAATACATGTATCTGTAAACACAATTTACATACATTTGGGTAAATGGATAATTGTGTAGCTGCTGAGGGTAAATCCTGAGTCCTATAGTGAACTAACATTAAACTGAATAATTAAATTATTGAACTGGATGCTTTTTTGTGGGTCAAACAATGGATGGGTGGAGGATCCTGTGAGCCTTTTGTTGATTCTCTTACTCTCTGTCTTTGACAAGCTTGAGTAAGACATGACACTTACTCATGCTACTTTAAATTATCCCAGTGTAAGTAGGGATGTATGCATCTGTATGCTCTGCAACAGGCTAGTATTCCCCTCCAAGGTTGTTTTCCAATTTGCACTTGATGATGCCAGTGTAGTAAACAATTCAGAGTCCCTTGTAGTTTGTGTGCATTTCATGGGGCTCTGATTTATTAATTACATCAGCAAAGACCCTTGCACCTTAATTGAACAAACAGGTACCTAAGATGGATGGACTGCTGCTATACATGCACATTATTTTTGTTTGCACAGTTTGATATATAAATGATGACGGAGATGCCTAAGTATATTTCTGCATTTTGTTATGAAGTTGTGAAAACATTTGATTATATTACAAATTTATTGCCTGATGCAGTTTTACTGCTGCCTGCATGCCGAAATCTCTATACGCATTCTCATAAAAAAAAAAAATAAAAATAAAAAATCTGTTCATGAAATGGCATCAGAAACTATGTAGTGTCTATGTTTGTACCAAGTGATCTACAACAGGCTCAAAGCTGAAAGGTGAGCCAAAAAATCACATGCAAACTCACTCATAGTAAAAGAGTTTGGCCAAGCTGGAAATTGGATCAGGTATCAATCATTAGCTAAAAAAAATCATATATACTTATTCAGATTTCTTGGTAGATTTGGATACAGATTTGGTTATAAAATCTTTGCAGAATCTCGTTCTACTTGTATCTTGAAGAGAAAGGTACAAGCATGAGCAATATTACTGGTTTCAAGAAAGTAATACATTTATGAAATAACACAATCATAAACACGATATAGATGTAAGAAAGAAAGAAAGAAAGAAAGAAAATAATACTGGATGGTGGGAATAACTTTCTGTACTATATGTGGTAAAAAATCAACCTCTTAAGAAAAACTATGGTAAGAGCCTTTGCAAATTGTTGTACTGGTTTTGCACAGGAAGCAATTCCCCATCTGGCAGTCATGTCTGGAACTGCAAGGATCCTGAAAAAGAAATTTAAGTATGTGTGCAATTAGGCACGGCACAGCAAGGAACAATTGATTTTTCTTGAGTAGATATGACTTCCCCATGGTTTTAATGCTTAAGAGTATGTAAATCTTACCAAAAAAGACATTTAATAAGCTATGTGTACAGAAAGCAAACTTGTACATAACCAAATTAATGCTCTTTGAATTGGCAATTAAAATAAATTAAAGTTATAACTTAATGTCCATCTATTTCCAGAAATTGTTTATTCAATTTCAGGGCTGAAGGGAGCTAGAGCATCAGACAAAAAGGGAACCAGTGCTGAGTATGGAGCTAATCAATCATAGGGCAGATTTGCTGTCATGCAGTTCCCCACATTCACTCACTCATACTAGGTCACTTTAGAGGCACCATTTATGTATTCTACACATCTCTGGGTTGATGGAGAAATCCACAGTTACCAGAGAACAACTAATGCATTCATGGGACGAATGGAGCAATGAGTAGGCTTGGATTTAAACCCAGTCTCTGGGACTTTCGGGAATGCAGTGCTAATCACTGGCATGTTTTCAAGTGCAACCTTAAATTAAGTGACTGTATATCATAATTAAGCAATGAATCCTTTCACACGTTTAATCTACATTTAAAATAAAGTATCTAGTATTATTATAGTTAAAGTAATTTGCTTTATTACTAGTATAGAAGTAAAAAAAATGAAGGCATACAAAAACTTACTGAAAATGCAATAAAATCTGTAAGATAAACTCATATTATAAGGGTTACACAGATAATAATGCACTGTTGACTGAATAAGTAACAGTTGTTACACACAAAGGTTAATGTAATGGGCGTGGGGCTGTGCTCTTTGCCTCCATTTAATTTCCATGGATAGAGGATCATCTTGTACATCTTGTAAACTATGGAATATTTATCTTGACCTAAGTGTAATGTATTTAGGATGAATGAGGCATGCCTAATGTTTAACAAATTTAAAAGTATCATCTGAACAGACTGATGATCCTTAGTTGTGACAAAGAGAAGTTGGCCTTGGAGTAGCTATAAGTCTGGTGAGGAAAGCCTGAAAGCCAAAGGTTGGTAAAATTAATTTTTAGACAAACTGTGAGATGTTGTTTTTGTATCAGTGAATGCTTGTTAGGGATAAAGCAATGTGAGAAATAGCCTTTAAAAGGATGAGCTTCATACTGTATTATTACAATGTGGTAAGCAGGTTGCAGGGGTCTCCTAACAAAGTATCTTTTTAATGTATTGACTTTACTTAAACATCTCTGTTTTAATTATTTTTAATTTAAAACAGCTCCTTCATTCCACCATCTCTTCAGATATCATCAACCAGTATGCTAGCTAGGAACAGAAGTTCTTGTTTTCTAATCCTTTTTGTTAAATGGCCATATTTTTAATTAGCTGGATCTCTTCTATTTTAGTTACAATAACATTTCAAGTAAAGTTTATAGATATTGTGGCAGACGACCAGGGATCATGCCCCACCGGGATGTCTGGAAGAAGGACTGACCAGGAGAAGGGAACTATCTTTCCCTGGGTGCAAGAGAGCAGCCCCCCTGGCAGTATCAGGGCCACAATCGTGGGACACCAGAGCTCATGCCTTTTGGGGTCCGTGGCCACCGCCAAGGGGAGTGGAACAACTTAATGAGCCCTTTTGGGCTGTGATGCAGCCACACCCGGAAGTGCAACCTGATTAGGCTAATTACCACCTGAAGCACTTCTTGGTGGGATATAAGAGGAGCCTGCAGCCACCACTCAAGGGCTGGAGTTGGGTGGAAAAGGATGGAGCTTACGAGGAGGAGTGGAGGGGGCCTGGCCTAGAGTGGAGTGGAGTGGAGTGGAGTGGAGTGGAGTGGAGTGGAATGAAGTGAAGTGAAGTACTAAGTTTAGCATGGTGATTTAGGCACTGTGTGTTGTTGTGTGTGTCACAAAATAAAGGGTGCGTGTTTTTAAGACATCTGGGCCCTCATGTATAAATGGTGCATACACACAAAAATATTGCGTACGAACAATTCCACAATCAAATCATGATGTATAAAACCTAAACTTGCCGTAAGCCACGCACATTTTCACGGTAGCTCCAACACTGGCGTACGCAAGTTCTCCGCTCGGTTTTGGAAACTGGCGGCACCCAGCGTCAAAGCAGTGCTACTGTTCCAGTGTGGTTTCCCTTTCTTCTTTAGATCCACATCCCTGACACGGCTTTAAAAATACACTGAAATTAACCACATAATATTTATTAGCTTAATGCATCAGATTGTAATTAACCTGTAACAATATAATGGTCCACAGAATGGTCAAAGTATTCTAAATAAAGTTGCTGCTTTAGCGTTGTTACTCTCACTGCACCTTCTTCTTCTTCTTTCAGCTGCTCCCATTAGGGGTTGCCACAGCAGATCATCTTTTTCCATTTTACTCTCACTGCACCAGTCGGAGTATTTATATCACTGTATCTGAGTGGGGAATCACAGCTGACTGGAAAGAGAATTATTGGTATACAGCATCAAGCACATGCTGCCTCAGCCATGCTGTCTATTGAACTGCTCCAATATGGCAAACGCATCAGAGTCTTTCCTCGGGGTTCAGAAACAGTTTCAACCCAAGAACTATAAACACACTCAATCAGTCCAGCAATTGCTCCTTGTAGAACGCTTTGTACTTATAATTACAATCACCTCACTGTAAACTTGCGATACAGTTATAATATTGCACAACCTGAGCCACTTTATAAAGCGTGTATTTACATATGATGACGATATAATTTTTAAGATGAAATGCAGCAAAATATGTTTATTATATTATGCAGATAAATCTTTAACTTCAGTTAAATAATCTATATTGGTAATAATTAAACATGTGAGGACACGGTGCCGCAGCGCTAGCGAGGAGCTGGCGCTCTGTTCATGGATTGTTCCTGCCTCGCACTGTATTCTTGCTGAGGCTGGCGTGACACTGGAAGGATAGATGGATAGAGTAATTAAACATGTACTACAAAGATATTTCAATGTTCCTTAAAAGTTATGAATAATCGACGTTCTAAGCCTACAGATGGCTTAACATCTGTTACAGAGCTGATTGTGTGGCGATTGGGTATTTAACCTTTGAAAAGCAAGGACAGGAATTGGGGGTTAGTATGTTTGAAAGAGACAGTAATGCTGCAATAAATTAATTCACGAAGGTCGCGCATGGCACAGCAAGCATCATGCGTGAGGCATGAACAATCACTGCGCCACTGTGTTTCCATGTTTAATAACATGCTTTAACTCCTATCATCATGAAAATGATATCAAGTATACATCTCAGTATTTTAATTATTCAGAGGGCTGTAATATCATGAATGTAATGGATTCTGTGTCCTCTCAGAGGAAGAGAAAGCCTGTTTAAGAAGCACGTACTGATTCACACACATAGAGCACATAGAAGATCAAATACAAAACAAAGCATTTAATGTGCTACTTTAGTTACGATGGGATTTGATAAACTAGTAAATTAAACAATTTAAAGATGAAGTTTATGATGTTCTACTTTAATGACAAAATAAACTACGTGATTAAAGTGGAAATTACGAGGTTAAAGTTGACATTTCGTGCTTTTTTCCCACTGTGTGCCTATACCAGTCGTGTTTCCATTTCTGGAGGGCACGGGGACATGAAGGGAAGAATCAGTGCTTTAACTGCCAAAACTGAGGTCACAAGTGGAGACGTTATCCGTATAGGATTAAGGAGGAAGCCATGGGACGGCGTCGTGGTCGCGTCTACCCGCCTATGTCTTGTTTCTATTTTTCATTGCGGAACTGTGACCCGGGATATGTCAAAGAACAGCCCTCTCGGGATGGGCTGCTTCGTCCTACGGGCTTCAGCTGGGCTGCAGTGTGGCAGACGACCAGGGATCTTGCCTCACTGGGACGCCTGGAAGAAAGACGAACTGGGAGATGGAAACTATGTTTCCCTGGGTGCAAAAGAGCAGCCTCCCTGGGCGGTATTGGGACCACAATCGTGCAACACCAAAGCTCTTGCCTTTTGGGCTCCATGGCCACAGCCGGGGGAGTGGAACGACTTAACGAGCCCGTTTGGGCTGTGATGCAGCCACACCCGGAAGTGCAGCCTAATTAGGCTAATTACCACATGAAGCCACAGGTGGACTATAAGAGGAGCCTGCAGCCACCACTCAAGGGCTGGAGTCGGGTGGAAGAGGACGGAGCTATGAGGAGGAGTGGAGGTGGCCTGAAGTGAAGGAATAAGGATTGAGTATCGCGTGGTGATTTGGGAACTGTGTGTTGTTGTGTGTGTCACAAAATAACGGGTACATGTTTTGAAGACATCTGGAGTCTGTGTCTGTCTGTGCTAAGGCTGATCTCTGAATATATTACTGACTAGCAAAATATCCGCGCTTCGCAGTGGCGAAGTACTGCCTTAAAATGTTTATTAAGAAGAAAACCTCGCACCTCGATAGACATGTTAATGGGGGTACGGTTGGAACGATAAAGGAAATGGGTACCTGAATAATGTAAAGTAAGTCTAAAATACCTACACAATAACTATAATCATAATAAACGAACAATAAAACAGTGGAGAAGCCGTGGATTAAATAAAAAGGCTGTAGTTATCAGCAGGGAGACATGAATCCCGTGGTTACAAATACTCTTGCAATGGAGACTGGTGCACCCAAAGTAAGTGTTTCCAATTGCATCATTGTAGCGTGTTGATGCTGTACTTAACATGGGGTGATTGGTTCCTGTTGTTGTATATAAAATAACCCCTGTTGCCATGCCTGTGATAAACGTAGAACCATTACACAGAAGATCCCACAAAATGCTGCTTAATGTATTGTTTTGGATACATATTAATTTTTATGCTTACCAATCAGACTTCATAGACTCAATTTGCCAATTCACTCATATTGCTTGTAACTGAATTTTTTGTATTTAGCAAAAGTTTTTTTAACATCACCACAACAGTGTAGCCTTGGGTGCTGCCATTAGTTCCAGTATTGAAAGTTTGTATGTATCTAATTTTGAAAAAAAGAAAAAACTAATTTATTTTTCTGATAATATATTGTTGAATACACTATTATATGGTTAGAATACATAGATTATGTTTTTCAATTTGGACTTGAGAATTTGACTCATTACTTCTTTTTGATGAATATAGTATCAAATGTGACCCTCATCTAGTATTTAGCATAAATTATATTTTCAAATTTGTTCCTTTCTTGGATATTACAGTAGGTGTTTTTCATAACTCTCTTCAAATTTCTCTATACTGAACAATTTTAATACTTTCTACTTTCCATCCTAGATCACTGATAACCAACCTCCCTGTTTCTCAGTGTTTCTGGGTAAGAATTGTTATTCTGATCAACATTATTTTATTAAAATTGCTCTTAATATTAATGAACTCAATTTGAATACTACTTTTTCTGAACATCTCCTTTACACTTCATGTGGTAATAATATCAAGGATTTCATTTATTTACACTTTATCAACTTCATTACACTGCTAAAAAAATCTCAGTGTCAGTTCAATTTCTCTTCTCTCACTTTAGCTGTTGGAGCAACATGTGTGAAGAAGTATTATATATAACAAACATATCCAATTACAGTAATAAAGGTGTTTTATTCTTTTATTATGCCTGTCAATTACTGTATATTGTGAAAACTTTCAATACTATTAGACATTAAAAAGATAAACATTAAAGTATTTTCCAGACAGTCACTGAAACATTGAGTTTCACTGCATTTCATCAAGACTCATCATTCCACTTCAGATTTGAAATGCACGGTGTTAGAAGTAATTAAATTACACCCTCAACACGGCGACTTTAATAATCTCTTCATTAGAAGTGAAGACACCTGGATTTACACAATGAATATGACTTTTTCTGTTACTTTTGAATTTGTTTCCAGACATCCTTAGCATACTTTCGGAGAGAAACATCTTTTGTACTTTAATATATTACAGTTATATTCTATTTGTTTATTAGTCTTATGCTTTTGTTTTTCAGTCCTGCAGTTTGAATCTACAGAATGTTTCCTCCTGTGCTGCTATAGTTATAATTATGAGGTAAGTCCTTCTGTTACTGTTTATTTTTCAAAACTCTTTTTTCTTTTTTTGCATTTTATTTATTTTATTAAAATCAATTAACATTCCATGCAAGCAAGTCAAGTTTAACAATAACAAATCAATCCCTGCCCATGAGAAAGTGAGCAAAGCCAGCAGAGTAAAATTTTAAACTAGTAAAAATAATAGATAAATTAATAAATGGATAAAAATAAGTAGAATAAGAAAGAGGAGACAGAATCTGCTTCCTCAATTTAAATGCTTATTCTAAAATGTTATTGAATAGATCCTACCAGGTTTTGAAAAAGTTTTGTACAGAGAATTGTGAGAATTTGATTTTTTCCAATTTCAAATAGTATATAACTTCAGTTACCCACTGATGATGAGTTATGATTCTTCCAGTTGAGCAAGATAAGTCTATGTGCTAAAAGTGAAGTAAAGGCAATCACAGTTTATTTGTCCTTCTCCACTTTAAGCCCATCTGGAAATACCCCAAACACAGCTGTTAATGGATTAGGAAGAATTGTAACACCAAAGCTATCTGAAAGGCATTTAAAGATGTTGGTCCAGAATTTGTTGATTTGGTGCATGCCCAAAACATATGGCCCAATGAGGATGAAACTTGATTGCAATGTTTGCAGGTTGAATCCTGCCCTGGAAACAATTTGGACAATTTTAAATGAGACAGATGTGCTCAATATATAATTTTAAGTTGAATAATTGTATGCTTTCCACATATGGAGCTCGAAAGAATTCTGTGCATTGCTACCTTCCACTCCTTTTCTGATCCTTTTCCACTTCTTTTCTACCTTCCAGATCCTTTTCCCACTGTACTCTCTGAATAATCTTTGAAAGGGAGGGACTGTAAAATGTTTTATATATTATGGAGATGCTGTCTGAGTCCTCAAAACTGATCAATATTTTTGTTTGAGTGTAATTGTAGGATGCTAAGATGTTGTCTATGTATGGATCTCTAAATTATCTAATCCCGAATGTTTTCTAGACATTAAAAACTGCATACGTTTGAGAGGGTGGAAAAAGGTGGTTCACATGCAGAGGTGCCACAGATAAAAGCCTCTCTATTTTAAAATACTTCCTACATTGGTTCCATACTCTGAATGAATGAAGCACAATTGGATTGTTAGTATATTGGCGATTACTTGTACTTATTGAGGTACAAAGCAAGGAATATAAAGAAGTACTGCAGGATTTTATTTCTTTTGCGGACTAAGCTTGTATATGTTCATCTATTTGTGTCCATGTCCAGGTTTTTATAGCTAATGTATATGCCACCCAATAATGAAATCTAAAGTTAGGTAGAGCAATACCACTTTCCACCCTATTTTTCAAAACTCTTTAGGCTTGTTTAAGCAATTTTCATTTTATTGCTTTTTCTGTATTTCTCTTTTCGTTAGCTATTGTTTCACTTTCCATTTTCCCTTTAATAAATTGTTATTTTGGTCATATTTACCTCTTATGACCAGGAATGTAGTTCCTTTTGCTACTGTACTTCCTTTTATTGATCTTCTTCTTTTTTCCATTTTTTATTCGGATATTATATTTTTTTTTCTTTACATTCTACTAAAATTGTGTTCATCGCCCTGAAAAAGGTTTTTATGCCATTGAAATATGTTGGCCAAGAATTTTTGAATATTGGATATTTAAAGTCTGCTGACTCCAATAAAATCATGAGTGTGCTCCCCACTACATTCTCATATACTGTACTGAGATAAAGAAAAAGGTCATCAGAACCACTTCCAGTTGCGAAATATTTCTCAAATATCATATCTCTTTGTTTCTCATCATAACTGATAATATCAATACACAATCATTTATCTCTGTTCATAATCAAACTTTATATTAAAATAATATCTTCACACTTAGAGCGGTTGAAAACGGTGGTGGAATTTTTTTAATGATTACATATACATTACCTAGATTTTGTGCGAAGTAAAGAGAGTTACAGTTACCTAAAAACAGAAAAAGTGCTAGTATTAGCATAATTGCTAATTGCCATAAATTGCTATAGGTAAAACTACATTAATCTACGTTTAATTATGATAATGATGCAGGAAATAAAACAAAAATCATAAAATTAAATGTATTACCAGAAACACAACGGGGACATAGCAGCTTATTATTCCCATTACATTTTTATATTTACATGGCATGTTCAGTGTTCAGTGCACCCCATAATGACAATGTGAAAAAAGTTTACTTGAGATTTTTGCAAATTTATTAAAAATAAAAAAATTGAGAAAGCACATGTACATAAGTATTCACAGCCTTTGCCATGAAGCTCAAAATTGAGCTCAGGTGCATCCTGTTTCCCCTGATCATCCATGAGATGTTTCTGCAGTTTAATTGGAGTCCACCTGTGGTAAATTCAGTTGATTGGACATGATTTGGAAAGGCACACACCTGTCTATATAAGGTCCCACAGTTGACAGTTCATGTCGGAGCACAAACCAAGCATGAAGTCAAAGGAATTGTCTCGAGGCACAAATCTGGGGAAGGTTACAGAAAAATTTCTGCTGCTTTGAAGGTTCCAATGAGCATAGTGGCCTCCATCATCCATAAGTGGAAGAAGTTCGAAACCACCAGGACTGTTCCTAGAGCTGGCCGGCCATCTAAACTGAACGATCGGGGGAGAAGGGCCTTAGTCAGGGAGGTGACCAAGAACACGATGGTCACTCTGTCAGAGCTCCAGAAGTCCTCTGTGGAGAGAGGAGAACCTTCCAGAAGGACAACCATCTCTGCAGCAATCCACCAATCAGGCCTGTATGGTATAATGGCCAGACGGAAGCCACTCCTTAGTAAAAGGCACATGGCAGCCTGCCTGGAGTTTGCCAAAAGGCACCTGAAGGACTCTCAGACCATGAGAAACAAAATTCTCTGGTCTGAAGAGACAAAGATTGAACTCTTTGGTGTGAATGCCAGGCGTCACGTTTGGAGGAAACCAGGCACCGCTCATCACCAGGCCAATGCCATCCCTACAGTGAAGTATGGTGGTGGCAGCATCATGCTGTGGGGATGTTTTTCAGTGGCAGGAACTGAGAGACTAGTCAGGATAAAGGGAAAGATGACTGCAGCAATGTACAGAGACATCCTGGATGAACACCTGCTCCAGAGCGCACTTGACCTCAGACTGGGGCGACGGTTTATCTTTCAGCAGGACAACGACCCTAAGTACACAGCCAAGATATCAAAAGAGTGGCTTCAGGACAACTCTGTGAATGTCCTTGAGTGGCTCAGCCAGACCCCAGACTGGAATCCGATTGAACATCTCTGGAGAGATCATAAAATGGCTATGCACCGACGCTTCCCATCCAACCTGATGAAGCTTGAGAAGTGCTGCAAAGAGGAATGGTCGAAACTGGCCAAGGATAGGTGTGCCAAGCTTGCGGCATCATATTCAAAAAGACTTGAGGCTGTAATTGCTGCCAAAGGTGCATCGACAAAGTATTGAGCAAAGGCTGTCAATACTTATGTACATGTGATTTCTCATTTTTTTTTGTTTTTAATAAATTTGCAAAAACCTCAAATAAACTTTTTTCACATTGTCATTATGGCGTGTTGTGTGTAGAATTATGAGGAACATTTAACCTATTTTGGAATAAGTCTGTAACATAACAAAATGTGGAAAAAGTGATGCACTGTGAATACTTTCCAGATGCACTGTATGTTATTGTTAAACTGATGATGTATAAATTAAAATAAAATAGTTATTGAAAGCATATGCATTATATTGAATACAGTTTTTTTCGAGGTTGAATTTTTTCACAATTCCTATACTTTCTCTATACATGATATTTTCGGACTCAGGATGGTCTAAAATGTCAAGATTCATTAAAATCTTGAGGTTGAATTTTTTCATGATTCCCATACTTTCTCTATACTATGTATATGAGAGAGTAAAAACTGTAAATAGCTGATCCATCCATGTGATTTGATCTATCTGTAGGACACCATTTGCCCTACTTTCAACCTGGAGTGTACTGTGTTTTTGTTGTTGCATGTCCATCAATGTCCATGCCATTCTCCAAATGATTTTTAATGTTAAAGATAGTTCTTTCAATCAACTTAAGAGGTTTGATATCTTTCTAGAGTTAACTGGCTGTGTTACTTATTTCCGTTGTTTTGTTTTGTTTAATTAGCTATTTTTGTTAAGTACTTTGTTGGTTATACATTTATTTTTCAGTTGTTTTGTTACTTTTTTCAATTTTTGTATATTTACTATATTTGTTGTTTCTTCTTCTTTAAGCAGTTACTATATTGAAGTCATTTTACTGTTTTATAAGCATGCACTATTCTCACGTTTTTGATTATTAGTTTTTGTTCACTGTTTTTGTTTATTATGTCACTTTATTTGTATGTACAGTACATGCTGTTTGATTCAAAACTTTTTTCACATTTAATGCTACAATTTAATTTTCCATCCATCCATTATCCAACCCGCTATATCCCAACTACAAGGTCACGGGGGTCTGCTGGAGCCAATCCCAGCCAACACAGAGCACAAGGCTTAAAACAAACCCCAGGCAGGACGCCAGCCCACCGCAGGGTGCACACACACCAAGCACACACTAGGGACAATTTAGAATCGCCAATGCACCTAACCTGCATGTCTTTGGACTTTGGGAGGAAACTGGAGCACCTGGAGGAAACCCACATAGACACAGGGAGAACATGCAAACTCCACACAGGGAGGACCTGGGAAGCAAACCCAGGTCTCCTAACTGCGAGGCAGCAGCGCTACCGCTGCGCCACCGTGCCACCCATAAGTAAATTTTTTTATTCAAAATTAACTACATATTAATTGCAATTTATCATGTTTCCTTCAAGCATTTTAAATATTTTTATAAAGCACATAAGTGCCAGGCAGGTTTATCTGGCATACCGTCAAGGATGAGTATGGGACCCATACTCAGATAGGAGGACAAAATAAAGGATCAGTCATGGAAAGCTCCAAATTCTGAATATATCTCCCATCAGCTAGATGGCAGCATCCAAGTACCTCAGTAACCAAATGGAACCCTTCAGGGCATGATGGGAGTTGTATTGCCCTGTTTCAGCCCTGCAGGCTTCTATGGGTAACGTGCGGGGGAGCTGTAGGGATTCATGATCCCTACTTTTTGGGACTTCCACTTGACCCGGAAGTGCTTCATTCGGGCTATGCTCTGGCACAAGAAATAAATTAGTTATTGAATAACTCAGTTATTAATTTCCTAATAAAAAACTTTTAATAATTGCTTGCCTCTGCAAATTAAATTATTTCGGTTAGTTTCAGTTAGTTTATTGAACAGTTTTGTGTAACATAAACACCACCCAATGACCACAAAACACCCCCCCCCCCCCCAGAGTTTGCTATAATATGTGGAATAACCAACACTTACTGTTTCATCTATTATATTCTAAGACAGCATATTAAAAGCACTAACAATTACACAATTATTAAATATTAAAAAAACAAATATCAAATCAGCTTTTGTGCAAAATCAGCAGTGTTATTTAGCTCAGATTGTGCTTAACTGCCTGATACACACATAACTTACATGGAGAGGAGGACTCATTAGATTGAAAATGTGCATAGATGCATTTATATGCCAAAAAATAGACTTATAAAACATCTAAATATGTATCTGATAGGGTTATTTATTTACATGATTTAAATTGCACATCGTTATAGAATGTATGATTTATGACTTATAAAATAAATTATCCATCTTAACCTTCAGCCCAAATGGATGGAAATATTAGCATGATCAATTTATACTGATTATTGCCTGGTTTTATTGGTCCCATTATAATATAGGCTAATGTAAGCTAAAATGTAGACTATAGTAGGTAGCATGCAATTAATTAAATAACAATATAACATGTCTGCATTGGAGGAAGTGTGAGTGAGGTGTAAGGAATGGATTATATGCACTCTGTGTTATCTGCTCTTTAGCCACTCAGACATAGGTACTACCTGCACAGTGCTGCTTTAGGTCAGATATCCAAGGGCAACCAAAAAGCTCCATGGCAAATGTATTTGTTGCCAAGGACATGGCTGACATTCTGTTTTGCACTCAGACTAATACTTGGGCAGCATCTTATGTTTCAAAGGTGGATTTGCATTAACAAACATCACTGTGTGCAGCGTCTTGTTTTGGAGGTTCCACTACACTGTATAATGTGAATTTTTTTTAATCGTCAATATGTGAATGCAGCATAATGGTAAGGATGATGCTGATGTACAATTTCTCTTAGTGCACAGAGCGTGTCCGTCTGCAGCGTTAGCAGAGCATGAAAATGAAACTTATTCACTACACTTGTATAACTGGTTTGATTTTAATTGTTTTCATGTTATGGTTTGATTTTAATTGTTTTCATGTTATTCTCTGTACTTTTGAAGAGTTAGTGTTTATTTGAAACAATGTGTACGAAAATACAGGTCAAATTGTAACTCTTACTGATTTAGTAAAGACAATCCTATAGTACAAGGATGAGTGGCGACTCTACTGGGGTATGTGGATGAAGACCATTATCAAGAAACAAAACAGGAAATGATCAAGAGCTATTTTAATAGACTCCAATTCATTTGGTGCTGTTTTTTTTTAAGTGTACTAGAATAACTGGAAGAAATTAACGCATTTAGGGATTGCTTTAAAAAATTAAACTGCAAAGCTTTTTGATATACATCTCTGCTTATACCCAAGCCTTACTGATGTATTGTACTATTGTCACTAATTTGAGGGAGACATACAGAGTAAGAATCTACTGATGACAGTGATGACTAGAACATGAGCTTTGTAAAGACAAAATTAACTGAACAGTATAATATGTACCGTAGGTATTGCTTAAAAGAAGATTTCAGATATGTATGTTCATGTACAAATAGCCAAAAAATCAATCTTGATGTGGCTTCAGTATGCTTCATGGGATTCTGACAAAAAGCTTGACGCGTTGAAATGATTCTACTGCCAATATCTTCGTTTTAAAAACTTTAGTAAAAATTCAAAGTAAAACAGTTCACACAAAAATAGAGAAAAGATTGGTATTGCAAGAAAAGAAAAGTTCTGATGAAGGCCTATATCTTGTTTGTTTCTTTAAGCCCTCTCATACAGTTGATCTATTTCTAAACGGTCAGAAAATTGTATGCCTATCCCATTGTCATGCTGTAAATGGGTCTTTCAGTTCCTGCTAGCAATGGGACCTTTTCAAAGAAAACAACTAATGACTCAATTAACACACTGTGTCTCAGATATAGCAAGAAAGTTCTATTTCATATTAACTTACAGGGGGGTAAAAGACTACACTATTGTCAAAGTCTATGAAAGAAAATTATATTCTATTTAAATTGAGCACAAACAAATATGAGTTTAACTTAAAGCATTACATTTCTAAGACTGGCTGTTACACCACCCTTGATGTGTATTCCTCACAACATGGAGGAGTCCAACACCCTCTTAGTCTCTTTAAACACTATCTAGTTGGGGAGATGATTTGTCTGCTAGAACATCTATTTCTCAAAACAAATAGTTTTGTGCTCCTGATGCCTTCTTTGTTGTAACTAGGTCTGACATTTATAGGTCCTTTATATAAAATTCTACTTTCTTTAGCATTAAACATTAGCCACATGCTTTCCAGTATGAGTCAATACTCTGTTATTCATTTTCCTCTGAACTTCTGTTCACAGGCTTTTTAATTTCCAGCTAAAAACTGTGATTGTGATTTTTGTTTAGGGACCTATTATGAGTCTGTGAAGAAAGCAAGTTCTTTTGTAAAAATTCTCTCTATATGTGTTAGTGGCTTTCAGTGCGGTCAGTTTTGTGATCCGGTGACGACTAGAAGGACCGGATAGAGACATTAAAAGCTTCCAGTTCAGGAGGACACAACCGCCCTGGAGCAGGAGACGACCACGGGAGAGGAGGAGAGACATTCCAACTCGTTGGGACCTGTGGCCACCGCCAGGGGTCGCCTTAATCCTCCTAGAACCCGGGAGAACTTTACTTCCGCCACTCTTGGCAAGATGGCAGAGGAACCTGCCAGGGACGCCCGGAGTGCTTCCGGGGCAAAGGGCAACACTTCTGCCACACCAGGAAGTGCTGCCGGAAGTTAGTTTCCAGCCACCTGGAATGCATCCGGACGGGAATAAAAGGGCCCGCCTCCTAACAGTCGAGGAGCTAGAGTCGGGAGAGGGAGCAGGACGAAGCTCCCAGGAGGAGATTGGAGGCCAAGGACAGAGTTATTGAAGAGAATTGTGGTGATTATTGCTTTGTGAGCATTGTGTGGTGTTTCGGGACTGTGTTTATTATGTTTATTAAACGTGTGAATTTTATAAAGATGGGGTCTCCGACTGGTGATGTCAGGGCAAGTCTCACAATAACTGAGTATACTTTATACATAAAATATATGTTGTCGTACCTTGCATATCTGAATAACCTTTATGGCACAATAACAATTCAATGCATTTATGGTCACTACAGTATTTGGATTTAATAATATTCATGTGGGAAAAGGCTGACTCGCATAAATAAGTAGAGCCAAATAATGCAGTCAAGGAGGCAGCACATTTCCTCATGTTTGGGTACTTTTCCTCTGTGAGTAAATTCCAGAACTGTCCAAGAGCCCCAGACTTTAGCTGAATGTCATCCTGTAGTGTCAAAATCTCATCCTCCACTGTAGAGGAGTTTTAGGCGAAACAGTGTTGCAATTTTTGATGCAGGTGAATCACCCTCAACATCTTCCCTAAATGGATAGCACTTAAATGTAGCGATTGGCTTAAGTAAAGCTGAGTCTTGAAACCGTCTGTCAAAGTCTGACAGGCAATTTTCAATCTGCTCTGTGTAGCGTATGCTGTCAAGTTGCGCACACACCTAACATTGCGTCTCCAGCTTTGATACGAGGTTTTGAATGTTCCCCAAATCAAGGTGCTGCAGCTTTGAGGCATTTTTCATTGGAAATCATTAACTGATCTAATCATACTGACCATGGAGTTCTCTTTTCCTTGCAGCTGTAAATTAAGCTCATTCAACATTTTGGTCAGATTGGAAAAAAATGCCAAGTCTAGCGGCCATTGATCATTATTAAGTTGCCTGTATTCTGCATGTTTAATGACAAGGAGAAACTCCTTTATCTCTGGCCAGGGGTCTTGAAATCTCAGCAGGAATTTCTCCCTAGCCATCTGTCTCAACGAAGGCCTCTTTTATCATCTCTCCATCTTGGAAGGACTTTCTTATGCTTAATGATCAAGTGACTCACCTGGAACGATGCTTCAGTGTTTCTACCTTTGCTTTTAAATTCAGCCGAGTGAAAAATGACGGCTGTCCGATTAACTGCGATTTTAGTTCCCTCTCCTTTCTCTTTCTCAGATTGCTTTTTGGAAGGAAGTCAGTTTCGTAGTTTTTATGAACAGTTTGAAAGTGCCTTTCCACATTTTCCTTCTTTGGAATAGTAATGATAGATTGACAGATCAGACAAACGCACTTCAATTGTGACATTGCGAGAAAAAAAATCCTCTTCCATTTCTACATCCAGCCCATACCCTCCCCAAACATTTTTTTTTAAAATCCCTTCTTTAGTCGATATAAATTGGAAGGCTAACTAGATCGTAGCCGGAGTTTTGCAGTAGCTTGCACATTTCATCGTGTGTGTGAGATGACCAGTGTGTTAGAAGAAAAGAAATCTCAGATTGGCCGCCCTGTATGTCAATCAAGTGGCAAATGCCATAGGGAGGATATATAGACTAAGGTTTAAAATTTTTTTTTTTGAATACAATGCGATCTACCTGCACTACCTTCCCAATTGACGTATTGGGCACCCCTGCTTTAAAAGGTTATGCAAATATACAAAACAAGGTAGAACCAAATGTCGTATTCTTTTATTATGCTAGAATGGTGTGTATGCATAGAGAAGCAGATAGAAGGGGCTTATAGAGTATCATGTCTAATTCTTGTGAACGATACTTCAATAAAATGAAGAATGGGGAAGCTAACACACTCTTCTGTGGTTTCCTTTTTTTTTTTAAGCATCAACCTGCTAATCAGGAAATTCCACCCAACCTTTGCTCATTTTGTTCTCTAAACCAATCTATGTACTGTTTACCTACTAAGTGTTTTTCCTTCTGTCACCTTTTTTCCCTATATTTGTTTGTGTCTATTTCTGTTCTTTGAAGTGATTATGCAAGTTTTAAACAAATTTTAGTGAGTGTATGACCCCTGACATATAAATATACATCATGGCATTATGATATTACAATTAAAGTTAGGTGTACTTTCTTTAGTTGCTGTACATTTCTTTCATTCTTTGTCATCATCTTATCTTGTGTTATAAATCAGGGCTGCTGGGTATGTCTCTGTCTAATTAATGTGCAACCTAAAGACAGCACTGACGCCTTGCACAAGCAGCCTTTCTGTCTTCAAAAAATCTCAGTAAAGCTGTGGTTAAAGTCAAACTCTGTTTCCTCAAAACATTTGAGATTTCCGTCTTAAATTTTCATTCAATTTCCTTTTCTTCATTATTAACAAATCAATAGAGCCTCAATTGACTCTAAACTAAGAGATTCCTTTACGGCAAACACCAACTAAATTGAAGGAGCCATCTGTTTCTTCCTTACATGAAATGTAAAAATAAAAGTGGATTTTATATTTAAAAGTACATAATAATATTTGCAGTACTGGTCATATATCATGTAGCAATCCTACTCTAGTACTCCCTCCTTATTGGCATGCCACAATGTGCTGTTTTCTGAGGAACAAGGAAGCTGTTTTGTTGAGGTGGAAAATAGCATTATCAAAAGGAATGTGAACGACAAAGTAATGAAATACATCTAGATCAAATAACTTAAAAGGTCAAAAGACAGAAAAACAAATTAAGCCATTATGCCAAAGCTCAATATGTAACCCAAAGCACAAAGTCATGACCCCCTCAGCAGATTTTAAGATAGCTGATGTCACAAAGCAATTCACACTTATCCAAAATCTTGAAACTCTCACGTTACAACTTCCAGCTTTAACAGAGTAGCAATAAGGAACAATGTTGCCAACAATAAAGTAGCCTAAAATATTCCAAAATGGTGCTGCCCATGTAAAACAAAATGGCTGTGTGAAAAAAATAAAATAACAATAAAAGTAATGACATATACAAACCACAAAAAGAAACCCAAAACGAACATAAAACTAAGATAGCAATAAAAATTCTCTAAAATCATAAAAGGCCTGCAAGACAAAGACACAGTCACAAATCTACAGGGAATAAAAAAGAACCATTATTTACCTTTCTTTAAGCAAAAGATGCTCACAATCCATACAGCTTCAGCACCACAGTCTGGCAGCGATTCCACTGGCAAAAGCAAAACAAGAAGCCAAAGGATGTTTAATAGTTTTACAAATGCAGCTGCTCTTGAGTTCTTGAGAAAATGCCAATAAAGTACTTCATGGTGATGGAAAACCAAATCTAAAACATTTGTGTTCTGTATTAATTAGCTTGAAGATTTAATTAGCCTCCCAGAAACTATAAAAACTAAAGCATGTTGGCTCCACAATATTAAGAGATACCTTTTCAGACTGAAATGTAGAGTTACATTGCCCTAGTCTAACATCCATCTCAAGAGACTGCATCAGAAAATGGATCTTGCACTGATTGCTTTACTTTATTTCTGTTCACAGCAATATTTTCAAACATGATTCAACTGTCAGCAATTTGATTTCTTATAATTTAGCTAGTCATGCAACAGCTTGAAGATGAAATCCACCTCTCAGAAGCTGTCACAAGCAGAGCATGGTGCATCTGTTTTGTACATACCAGTCTGCTATCTTCTGCAGTCACTGCATAGAAATAAACCCAATGGTGCTTGGGTAGGAGTCTTCTGTGTACAAAAGGAGAGTACTATTTGTTTTATTGTGTTATTAGATCACCTGTGACATGCACACAACATGAAAGGTACCGACATAACCTCTTATGTTCTTCTCTTAACTGGGGTGTGGAAGTGTTGAAAAGATACAATCTTTATTTTTTAAACTTGTTAGATATTTTTCTATCATTTCTGTATAAAATGATTCCCTGTTAGAAGCTGAAATAACAGGCAGATGGTATCTGACCTTTGAAATGGTAGTTGATAACAACAAAAGAAACTGCATCCATCTGGGACTGACAGCTGTAAAGGTTCACTCAGCAGAATTTGAAGATTAAGCCATGTGTAATTCAACTTTGATAGGGATATATCACAATATGAACTGGTGATTGTGTGGGTAGCCAGGTTGGTCAGAAAACCCTATAAACATTTTCATGGTATGGGCAAGAAAATCCGGACACACAGACATACTTCAAGTTCTGCCTGCATGTAGTATTACAAATAAATCCTTATTTCTGTGAGCTAAATTATTCATCATATTGTTTTTTTTTTTTTTTTTGACATGGGATAGGAAAAATGTCAAAACTATCTAACAGTTGTCTTATCTGTATCACTGTTCTTATTTTACCCAACATATTAAATGTTAGGGACCTCTAATGGCAGACTGCTTGCTGACTGGGACTATTTTTTCACTCCTTTACTTCAACCCAGTTATACCATCAATAGGGAAATTCACAATGCATCCTTAATTTCCTTATGGGACCTCAGCTAAACAAAGAATGAACAATCACAGGCTCTCACAATTCTTATTTGAAATATTTGAACAGAGACATTTGGTTTAAACTTTTACTTAAAATCATATTTATTTGCATAATAACCAATATGAGCAAATATAAACAATACAAATTATTTTATAATGGGGTCATGCAGTCCCTGATGACATTTCCCAGACAGTTCAGTTCTTACATACTTGATTATAAATCCTTAATCAGAAAGTGTAAAGAAAGAAAAAGAGCCCCTTTTAAAGCGTTCAGCAGTTAAGCAGATACCCAGCTCCATTTAACTGTCTAGGGCTCTTCTCAAATTAGAAAGGCAGCAACCAAACACTTCATTTGGGCAACAAAGCACCAATTGAAGTAAACTAAAACTGAATTAAGACTTGTTAACAGAAAAGTTCTTATAAAAGGCAACCAAAGTTTCCCTCTTTGTTGCCCAAGGAAGAAAGCAGATGGTTTTCTTCTACTAGATGAGCAAGCAGATTCTCAAAACACAGCAGCATTATCATACAACCTTAAGGTTGAATCCAATGGAAATTAAAACTGCACTGAACTGCTTGACAAGCTTCTCAGACCTCAGCCATTTACCTGAGATCTGTAAGCTAAAAAGGTTAAAGAAATTGAGCTTATGTTAAAGCAGCTATTGATGTTGTGCTCATATGAAATAAACACATATACAAAACACAATTACCTATCCTATGATTATGATGATGAAAGAGAATGGTTCCTGCTCCCAGTACCCAGATCAGTGAATGGCTATTGCTATTCATCAATATGTGTTCTGAATGTTTTGCAGCATTGTTTAACAGAAAAAAAATGTATAAGGGGCCACTGCTGATCTCTTTTTACATGCTTTGCAGTGGGGCCAGGATATTGGCTGGAAACTAATTACATTGTGTAGCAACCCACTTACGCATTGATCTATTTTATTTCAAAAGACATCAGAAAGGATCACAAGAAGGAAGAATTCAAAGCAGAAAAGAAAAGAACATAAGCAAAGCAGATGCTACCCATCAGGACCTGCCTTCACAATTAAATTATTTTTTTGACAAGTGGGGTGGAACTTGATAAAAATCAGCACCCTTCAACCCTTTCCCTTCCCTGCCACAGTCTGAAACAGTAAGAGTCATCCCCAAAGGTTGTCGTAAATCCCCAGAATTATAATTATTATTATAATCTCCAAATCATTTTCCCTTTTGGATATAAGGCCATCAGGTTAAACCTTCCTCTAGCTGCCTGTGCTATACCACCACTAAAACTAATCTACAAAATTAAAAGAGAGCAATATGCATTTATCTCTGATTCACTTCAGTTCTTGAGTGTTTGGAACAATTTAATCAAAAGCACAAGGTTTATTTTTTCATGCAAGACTTTACATTGTGTTTTTCATTATTGTGTACTTATGCTACAATTACTCAGTAATTATCTTGCACAAGTTTACATAACTGTGCATTTCAGAATGGAACAACCTTTGGGCTGGAGACCGATGGGAATAATTTAGACTTTAAACTGAATAAGACTATGTTAAAAGGTAGGAAATTCACACTGGGTAAAGAAAATGTAGCATGATGAAAGAGTTCAAACTAAATTTTTCAAACCTGGAAATTAAGTTTTCACATTATTGCTGACCTAAATGCCTTTTAACAAGAACAATTTTCTGTATATTATATGAGTGAGAGTGAAGTTATCAAGGTCGGTTATATGGCAAATATTTTTGAAATGAGAAAACAGAAAAGGTTGTCTTACTTTCATATTGCATGCCGGCAAAACACCATACAAGAGAAATAGAAGGAAAACCTACAGTCTCCAGAGTACAACAAAGCCAATAGTCAAGACTTTACTATTATTTCTTGACATTTTTTCTTGTTATATTATTGAAGACATATATTTTTAGGGAGCATTTTTGTGAAAATAAAAATTTTGCTACAAAATATTGCAATGGTTTCTTATTTAGCTTAGAAAAAGTGCACCTTTTTGCTATTTTCCTCACATTTATTCAATTCTTTATTGCTTCCAACTTTAATTTGTAAAGTACATCGATTTATTTCCATAGTTTGGTTTTGGCAAATAAAGTAGATTCAGAAAAGTATTCAGACTGTTTCATTTTCTGTAGACTTTAATGTGCTGAAGATTTATTTTTGCCCATCAATCTACACTTAATAACATATAGTGACAAAGTGAACAAATATGTTAAGAAAGCAAATTTATTAAAAATCTAAAACTAAAATCTCTCAATTATATCAGCATCCAAGCTCTTGGGTCTGTCACTTCAAATTGTGGTCAGGTACATCCTGATTGATTTAAGTATCCTTGCGATGTGTCTAGAATTTGATTGGAGTCAACCTGTGGCAACTGAATTGTTTGGAGATAGTTTAGAAAGAGACAGACCTGTGTACATAAGGTCCCATAATTTATAGTGCATATCAGGACAAAAACCACAAGGTCTAAGAAACTCTCTGCAGCTTTCTGTGATTAGATTGTGGCGAGGCATAGATCAGGGAATGGCATAAAACCATTTCTAAAGCTTTGCATGATCCCATGAGCAAAGTGACCTCAGTAATTGCAAAATCAAAGATGGTTGGAATCAGCAAAACTATTCCAGCTAAACTGAGTAATTGGACAACAAGGGCCTTGGTCAGGGAGGTGACCAAGAACCCAATTGTCAGAAGATGGGAGATGGGAGAACCAGTCGGAAGAGAAAAAGTGCTGCTGGTTGGATGAGGCAAAAACTGAGCACTTTGGGAAGAACTTCAAGCACTATGTCTGGCAATAATAACCTCTTTATAATGTAGCATGCTGGTGGCAGGATCATGCAATGTGCATGCTTCTAAGCAACAGGGACAGAAAGATTGACCAGAGTTTAGGGATGTGTTAATGTAGCTAAATACAGAGAGGTTCTTGAGGAAAACCTGCTCCACAATGCATGCAACCTCAGACTGGGGTGGTAACTCACCTTTCAGCAATGACCCAAAGCATACAGCCAAGACAACGCTGAAGTATCTTTGGCACAAGTTTCTACCTGCCTATAAGTGACTGACCTAAGCCCAGATTTAAACACCCCATAGAACATCTGAGGAGAGACCTAAAGATGTCAGTTTACAGACTCCTGTTGTCCAGTCTAATGGAGTTTGAGATGATTTGCCTGGAAAAATGAGATAAAATCTAAGCAAAGCTTGTAGAGTCTTACCCAGGTAGATTTAAAGTTGTAATTGCTGATAAAGGGGCTTCTAAAAAGTACTAAGGTTAAAGATCTGAATACCTATATGAATAAAACATTTCAGTTAATGATTTTTAATAAATTTGCAAACCTTTCTGAAAATATTTTTCACTTTGTCAGTATGAGATATTGTGTGTAGATTAATGGGCAAAACTGTCAGATTTACCCATTTAGGATTACATTTTCAACACAAAGTGTGCAGAAAGTAAAGGGGTCTAAACACTTTCTGACTCCACTGTAATTTATACTATTTACAGTATGTGGTGGGTCCTAATAAGCATCTTGTTCTTGTTAAGGGGCTCTTTCTTTTTAATAATACTTTTTTTTATCCAATCTCAACGTTTCTGACAGGTAATATTTTTGGCTAATACAAAAAAAAGTGGTTGCTAATAATTAATTTACTAAACATAAAATATAAGAATGTCAATATAGTTGAATGCTTCTGGATAATACTACAAAATACATTGTCAGGAATATTTAAAAGTACCTTTATCACATCTCTCTATTATAAAAAAAAATCCTGGAAAGCAAAAGCAAGGTGATGATATGTGATCTTCTCGGAAGTTCTCGGAAGACATTTAAAAGATCCGCGAGACAAAAGAGACTTGCTACAGAGCGTCTCGCGGGGACCGTAAACATGAGACTTAGTGCCAAGAGATTGTTCCAGGGTCGTCTCGCGCGGACGTGGAACATGAGATTCTTGCAAGACACGCCCTAATAACAAAAGATATCATATAAGATCACACCCATCAAAAAACACTCAGTCGTGTAAAAGCACGTAGCACACACACATCCTGTGCTCTCAGCACATATAAAGCATATAAGGACAATACGGAGAATAGAGACCCAAAGGCGTTGGACAGAAAAAAAGGCAGATAAGAAATTATGAAAGCAGTGGAATTCGAAAGGCTCAAACAAACGATGGCGTGATACACATGCAGAGAAAGGTACAGAATATGAAAGCAGTAAAATTGTAAAGTATTGTAGCGTCCCATCCAGGTTGAGGCCTTTTTGGTTTTAAGTGACTGTTCGGTCCGATTCAGGGAGGGCTGATTACAGCACGGAAGACTGATAGCGGGGTATTGATTGATGCTTTAAGGGGGAGCGAGACCCAGGAGAGGAGGAGTTGAAGAGGGTGCTAGAAAGTTGTGTTTGGGGTTAGGATGTCAGCGATTGTTCAAGTAAAACTTTTTTGACACTTTATCATGTCAGTCGCTACAGTATCAAAGAAAAGATAGAAAAGATTGCATTACTGCAAACAAAAGGAAATTAATCATCAGGACCAGGTGTAATTGAAAAAATAGCAGGACAAATCAAGGTCAGAAATAAAAGGCAAAGAGTAGACAACAAAGTCTTTTTGCCTTCACATCATTCAATGCACAAAACGTGGATTTACAAAATAATGGACTATACGCTATGAGAATATGTGGTCCCGGAATAGTTAAGCAACGACAAGTTGAATTTCAAAGAATACACAATTCGGTCAGGTGTATATTGATGATCACGGAGAAGCGTTGCAAATTTTAACAGGCAAAAAGAAAGGTAATGTATATATTCCAGGAATAACATTACACACCAAAGGAGATCGTGATATGCCATTCATATTAAAATGTTTACAGTTTATTTATTAGAGAAACAGAAACAATATTCACTCATGGCCAGTTATACATTGCATTGTCACAATGTGTCTCCAAAAAATATTGTTTTTAATGAAGCTTTAAAGTAAAAATGCAAATAATGAAATTGAAACAATTCCAAAGAAAAAAAAAAATTAACCAAACACAGGGGTTGGCGAGCAAAGCGAGCAGGGGGCAAAGCCCCCTAGTTCTAATAAAGATCATGAAGCAGGTACCACATCATAATACTGCACTATAAATTCTGATAAACAGCAAATGAAAAATGCATGCAAAATTTATTTGGGTTAGAATATGAAATTATGGAAACTATCTCAAGGTAAAGAGATTCATATATTTGTATGATAAATATGAAAAAATATTTCAAAAGAAGAATATCCCTATCCACAACCGAAAAAAAATTTTTTAAAAATAAGTACAATTTATTTAGCGAGAAAGTCAGAACTCATTGTATGCTGAATTTTGCATAGTCCTGGAAATTTTGGTAAATAGTATTCAATCTGAGACAATTAATTTTTAACCAGAAAATGTGTTAAACTACATTCTTTTAAAACAGCAATTCAAACTGATGACTTCTTGTGAACTATTGGTAGAGAAGCAGTCTCTGACTCCTTCATGTTGCAAAAGCCACATTTTTACACCTGCTTTGCTTGTTACTTGCCCTGAATTTGTTTCTTAGTATTTTTAATTGTTTAAAAAAATATATTTCTTTAGTTTATTGTAAAATAGTTTATGATTTAGCTTATTAAATATAGAATTATAAGGTCAGATTTACTGGGAAATGTGTATTTTTTAGATTTTCCCTTGAGGATGTTTTCTTATACACTCTGAATGTGCACCATCACTCACGAGGATCAGCCAAGACCAGGGAGTTAGTTATAAAAAAACACTGTGCATATGCAGAAGAAATAAAAAAAGAGTATATTTATGCCATATCCCCATAACATGAATATAAATGAGAGATAATGTATCTAAATAAGTCAGTTGGGTGTGACTATGGTAAATCGAAAAATGAAGACAATTTTCCTCCTAGATTATTTAATGTTAAATCTCCACTGCTGAGCCACAGTTTGATCATTTCTAACTCCAGATAACACCTCACTGTCCTCTTCCAAAAAAAAAATATGGCCTACAGAATGTGTGGTTCAGGCAGTCTAAATTAAATGACCAATTTTTTCAGCAGCTAGACAAAGAAACTGATAAATTACATTCTTAGTAGCACAATCTAACCTAAGCCCCCTGAAAAGATCATTAGTGATAACATCTCCCCTGTGTGCAGTTTGGCAGCAGCCACAGGGGAAAAAGTGTCCTAATTTGCTGATCACATCTTTTCTGATCAATTTTTCATGCAATAAGTAGGACTATAAAAAATTGGATGAAAAAACTACAATAAAAAATAGAAAAATCAGAGACTCTAGTCCCCAATGTTAGCTGAATGTTAGCCAGTCAGCTTCAGTCACACCTTATGCATTACAATTTATTTGAGAAATTCCAGTCTGGTTTTCGCACTGGTCATAGTACAGAAACTGCACTAACACGGGTTGTAAATGACATTCTGATATCCTCTGATGAAGGAAACGGCACTGTAATTATGTTGTTAGATTTAAGTGCAGCATTTGACACCATTGACCATTCTATTTTACTGCACAGGCTAGAAAACGATGTTGGGCTTACAGGCCCCGTGCTCGCTTGGTTTAGTTCTTATTTATCAAATCGATTCCAATACGTACAGAAATGTGCTGACAGTACTCCATCATTATACACAGAAGTTCAATATGGTGTCCCGCAGGGCTCAGTACTGGGACCTTTACTGTTTTCACTTTACATGCTTCCTCTGGGATCTCTCATTAGGAAACATAATGTTAATTTTCACTCGTATGCAGATGACACCCAGTTATACCTTTCATTTAAATCAAATGAAGTATCTCCGATGTTGTCTTTAATTAATTGTGTTAGTGAATTAAAGGAGTGGAAGAATGAGAACTACTTGTCTTTAAATACAGATAAAACAGAGATGTTAATTGTTGGAGGGAATGACGCTGATCACAGCAATATTTTGTCATCATTTAACTCAGTTGGAATCCCAATTCATTTTACTGAATCAGCCCGCAATCTAGGAGTTATCTTGATTCTAGCATGTCATTTAAAGCACATATTACAAAGTTGTCCAAAACATGTTTCTTCCATCTTAAAAATGTTAGGAAATTAAGGCGCTTTCTAAATAAACAGGATTGTGAGAAATTAATTCATGCATTTATCTCTAGTAGGATTGACTACTGCAATGCGGTGTTCACTGGCTGTTCAAACTGTTCTTTATACAGCCTCCAGTTAATCCAAAATGCGGCTGCAAGAATTATTACAAGAACAAGAAAATATGAACACATAACTCCAGTTCTTAAATCCTTACACTGGCTCCCGGTTAAGTTTAGGGCAGATTTCAAAATCCTCCTTTTAACATATAAAGCATTAAATGGCCAAGGTCCGGCTTACTTGTCTGAACTTATCATGACTTACAAACCTGAGCGCACATTAAGATCTCAAGATGCCGGTCTGCTTATGATTCCAAGGATTAATAAAATAACAGTGGGAGGTCGAGCCTTTAGTTACAGGGCCCCTAAATTGTGGAATGGTCTTCCTGCTTCTATAAGAGATGCCCCCTCGGTCTCAGCCTTTAAATCTCGGCTGAAGACTCACTACTTCAGTTTAGCATATTCTGACTAGAGCTGCTGATTAACTGTACATACTGCATCTCTGTTGTTAGTCATTAGCACTAAAACATAAGTAACATGATTGTTATAATTTGTTACTAACCCTCACCTATTCTGTTTCTGTTCTCGGTACTCAAATGTGGCAAATGGTGCCACGACCCTCCTGCCAAGTTGTTGCCTGCCTATGGTAAAGTCATCCCTGATGGAGGATCACAGGAATCATGGGAAAAAGGGGTCCTTTCATTGGATTGGCTGGCTGAGCAACGTTTCAGCCGTGGAATGGCCAAATGGGGAGGCAGCTTGATGGATGAGGTCTCCAGGACTCTAAAAATATCCAAATCTTATTATGGGATATCATCTACAGTTAAATTCTGCTCCGTGCTTCTAAAATTTGTATTATTATGCTGTATTAAGGATTTGTTATGTTCTGTGTATTGTATTGTATTGACCCCCTTCTTTTGACACCCACTGCACGCCCAACCTACCTGGAAAGGGGTCTCTCTTTGAACTGCCTTTCCCAAGTTTTCTTCCATTTTTCCCTACAAGATTTTTTTGGGAGTTTTTCCTTGTCTTCTCAGAGAGTCAAGGCTGGGGGGCTGTCAAGAGGCAGGGCCTGTTAAAGCCCATTGCGGCACTTCCTGTGTGATTTTGGGCTATACAAAAATAAACTGTATTGTATTGTATTGTATATACAGTATACAGCAACTAATACAGACAATGAGGACTGACAAAACAACCCACATTCTCATACATGTTTAATCCACACATACAGTCAGGTCCATAAGTACAGTATTTGGACAGTGACACAATTTTCATACTTTTGGCTATGTATACCATCACAATGGATTTGAAACAAAGTAATCAAGATGTGATTGAAGTATAGACTTTCAGCTTTAATTCAAGGGGATTAACAAAAATATTGTATGAGCTGTTTAGAAAAGATACAAGTTTATACATGGTCCCCCTGTTTACAAGGGCTTAAAAGTATTTGGACAAACTAACATAATCATATATACGAGAAGGATTGTTTTCAATATTTGGTTGAAAATCCTTTACAGACAATGACTGTCTAAAGTCTGGAACCCATGGCTAGCAATAAGTGCTGGGTTTCCACCCTTGAGATACTTTGCCAGGTCTTTACTGCAGCTGTCTTCAGTTGCTGCTTGTTCATTGGACTTTCTGCCATTGGTTTTGTCTTCAGCAATTGAAATATGTGTCCAGTTGCGTTGAGGTCAGTTAATGATTTGTCCATTGAACAATATTCCACTTCTTTGCCTTGAAAAGCACTTAGTTTGCTTTTGCAGTATTTTTGGCTCATTGTCCTGTACAATATTATTGTACTGTGAAGCATCATCCTATCAGTTTTGTAGCATTTGGCTGCATCTGAGCAGATAGTATAGCTCTATACACTTCAGATTTCAACCTGGTACTTCTGCCAGCAGTCATATCATCAATAAACACTAGTGACTGACTTCCATTCATAGCCATGCATTATCATACCATAAGATTCCCTGCACCATGTTTCAGCTTATGTGGGGGGGGATCAAACCTTAGACATCAACAGCTGAGGCAAAGCTAGACGTTGTACCAAGTTGGCTGGTTCACTTACTTGACATGGTGTAGATTGGAGTATTATATCCATAGGTCTGAATTGAAACAGTAGCCCTAAAAGAGTAAATTTGTCTCTGGTAAAAAGCCTGCACCTCTGCATCAAGCCTAAATATTTAATTTTATGCATGCCCCCAAAGAACCTTGAGTAATATTACTGCTGCTTGACTGAACCAATTTTAACCTTGCTTTTTAAATATACAAGGCAAAGGTTGATTTGGGTAAGTGAATTCTCTGCGTGTTTGCTGAGAATTTTATCAGGATAGATTTGGGGTCAACAAGGAATGCAGTGTGCTGTGCTGAAGATACAAATATGAATTGTTTTTGAAATAGAATATTGAGAGAACAGTGCTAGATTTAACAAATATAGAGGGAGATGAGTGTATAGTGATAGTTGGAGGAAGGTTTGCTTGATAGTCTTGCAAGCATACATGGCCCAAAGGATTATATTTAATTTATACGGTGGTGCAGTGGTAGTGCTGCTGCCTTGCAGTTAGGAGACCTGGGTTCACTTCCCGGGTCCTCCCTGTGTTGAGTTTGCATGTTCTCCCCGTGTCTGCGTGGGTTTCCTCTGGGTGCTCTGGTTTCTTCCCACAGTCCAAAGACATTCAGGTTAGGTGCATTGGTGATTCTAAATTGCTTGGTGTGTGCCCTGTGGTGGGCTGGTGCCATGCCCTGGGTTAGTTTCCTGCCTTGCACTCTGCAACCCTGTAGTTAGGATATAGCAGGTTGGAAAATGACTGACTGACTGGAATGAGGCCACCAACAGCTTAAGGCTTAGTTAAGTTAAAAGGAAGAGGTGCAAGTACTGTGCACCAAACGTTGTAGAAAAAATAGCATCATGTGCCATAAATGTTGCAATATACACACAATCATTACTACACATTGCCACTTATTTGCATAAAAATACACACACATAAATGAGACTGATCATTTTATCTGACAACCTGCATACACCTTTGTAATGTTTCCAAAATAAATGGTCATTTGTACTTTTTTGTACTTTGGTCTTTCTTTGCAGACAAAAAACATATTGTCAGTTTTTACCAGAAAGACAACATATAGTATGTAACTATTTCAAAATTTCAAATGGTTTCAAATAAAATGCCTTGGCTAAACATTGAGCTATGAAAGTCTTTGATAATCACTCAGCTTCTTTCCTCTGGTTTTTATTGTGGTCGAAATACCAGGTAAACTGTATTTATGCAAAAACCAGTAGTATAACTTCAGGTAAATGAAGTTTATGTGTCATAAATCCAAAAGAAGTGTAGGCTAGGAATGAAATTGGCACAAAGATGTGGCTCACTATTAGGTGATAATAAATGTTTTAGAATTGCTTTATAAACAATTGCAATGGGCTGCCAAAAAACAATAATCTAGCCTAAATATGGGACTTCTGAAAGCAGACTTGCTGATGATCTGGAGATTAGGGTCTTCTTTCACACTGAAGTGTACAGGTTTTACGTGGTCAGTTTCTATGAAGTGCAACACTGAAAGCCACCTTTAATTAACAAAGATATCATAGATTAAGCATATTCATATGAATATTTTGAAGTATTGATTTTAATAAAAACACATTTGAATTTGTTTGTGTAACCGGATGTTTATGCCTATAGTTGGGCTTCATAAAGTATAAACATGTTGGCTTATTAAAGAGGCATCTAATTAAACTTTAGCATATGTGCCTATTTTGAGGAATATGACAAAACATCTGTTTATCTAGATTTGAATGATTGTTGGCAATATTTGTTTAGACATGTGGTAGAGTGGGCCAGGTACCCATGGTGACCTGCATAAAATGTGTCTAATAGTCTTGTAGGACTTATTTTTGCGGGTTTGGAGGTGATCTAAAATTTTTTAAATGAGAGTCAGGTCTGGGTAAATTAAATAAATAAAATACTATAAAACAGTGTACTTACCATTCTATAAAGCTGATCTTCGCTCTGTCACTATAGCAGAATATTTTAGCCCATAAAGGAAGCAATATTCAACTTCTGCCTGTCCACACAGCATGGAGAGATGTAAGAAGGCCCATTAGGAAAGCAGCTCACCTGGTCAGTGCTCACATCATCACACTGTCAAAACAAAATACCTGAAGTTATGAAGACAAATATAGCTAATCCAGAATATGAAATAACTGATATTCATTAAATTAGTTTGCCTTTGAACATTACCTATACAGTCAACCAACATTTTTCAGATTTACGGCTTGAAAAAAGTGCAGAAAAGTGCTGGTTTATGACAGTTGTGTAATAAGTGTAGAGTTGATGAAGTACTGCTCAGTGGAGAATGCTTTTAGCTTTCTTGTGCCAGTAATTAACTTTCACATATTTTTCAATTACTTTTATTGTACACTCATGTTTGATTTCACTCTCGTGCTCCTGTTTGACAGGGTACCACATTAACATTCAAAACAGAGAATCATGTCATTCATCAAATGCAGTGTAAAATCTCATGCTTAAAAAAAGACAAAGGAAAGGACATGTTTGTGTGGGATATTGTGAACACCAAAAGAAAAAAGAAAGTTTTCAGAAATCTAAAATAAAAAGTGTAGGCTAACAGAGTTTGCAGATGCTGTATAAATAAGTAGTAGTGGATAGGAAGAAAACAGAAGAACAGCAGCATCATGAGCGGATTGAGTTTGGTAATTTTGAGTAAATGACAGCATGGAACCCTAAATAATTCACACAGGTGTATTAGAATTTTTAGAGGAACACCAACACCAATTAGTTACAGCAAGACTGACAGCAAATACATTTGCAACACCAACCCTTAAGTACTTGAGGGATGACAAGGACAGAGTGTCAAAAGGTGTACCTTTCAGGTACTTCATCTCTTTGCTTTCAAGCTGAAATTTTCTGATCTTCTACAAAAATGTAAGTAATGTGAGATCTGTGCATTAAGGAGCTAGGACTGTCTTTGCATATGTGTTTAAAACTAGAAAGTGACATGTCTTTTATGTTGTAAATGTATATAGGAATAGTGTATATAAAAGCTATTTCATATGTTGTGGTTATACATATTGCATGATAAAGTTTGTGTTCATGAAGTACACCATTCTCAAAACTAAGCAGATATAATGGAAGAGGGTACTAGGTTTTCATAACACACATCCTCTTACGTGGATGACAAAATGACTGCTAACTTTGTAGTGTATGCTGCCTTACACCTTTAAATGTTTTGCTTCTGGCAATTTTGTAGTAGTACATTCAATGTATTATAAATTTCCAAGTGGATATTTTGATATTTATCACTTATACTGGTCCTTAATCCTGAAGGTATGCCATTGTGGGTTGGATTTTTAATTAACAAGCCTGTTCAAGGTTATTGCATTACTTTACATTGTTTGTGGTCTGTTGTTTTGAATGAGGTTTTTTGTTTTGGGGTTGGATTGATGCAATTTCTAACTATGCATTTTGTTAAACTAGTCACACAGAACTTTCTGATCTGGAAAATGATGAATTTTTTTTTTCCTTTACATCAGCTTGTGTGCATTAATTTTTGATATTGTTATGAAAGTTTGTTTTTTTGAGGGGGGAGGAACTTGACCTTAATGTGAGATGGATGGCTATACCTGAGCTCCATTAAGAGTGGTGTTATTTTACACATTTTTTGCTATCATCCATAGGTAATCTGTATTTACATTATACGTGAGTATAAATAAGCATGAGCACCAAACTAAGGGTTCAGGAAGAAAAGGATAAGGAACCTAAACGTTCATCAAAGTCAAGACCGGCCTCAAGTTCATGGTACAGCATACTAGAAACTGACCTGGAACAGTTAGGTGAAGCAATTGATCTGCCAGGACCTCACAGTGCAGCATTGCCTACAGCCAAAAGTGAAATTAACAGTGAAACTGTAAGAAAGGCAGGCATGGAGGATTCATCGATTACAGGAGGATTATTGGAACTGAGCATTGCCCTTTAATCCCTTCTGTCAACCACAGCTCTTTTACGTGAATATCTGAACATTTCCTTCAAAGAAAACCTCATGACCAGCAGTGCATCAACAGGTCAGCATTATTTATTTATTTTTTTAAAGAAATATTGTTGAGCAAACAATGTAGTTATTATCACTTTCGCTGTGTTATTTTTGTTGAGGTTAAAGGCTTCTGTAGCAACTTTTATGTCAGAAGTGTCCATGTCCTGATGATATATGAGATCAAGCAGGGGAGAAATATAAGTGATAATAGGGAAAAGGAGGACGTTTATGATATGAAAGTGATGACAATATATATTTATAGATGTGGAAATTTGAAGAGTAAAAACTTGGGCTTGGTCCTTCTCAATTAAAATTTTCCATAATTCAATAAAAGCAGTTTGAAATGTCACACCTGAGCACAGGACAGCTCATGCATCCATCAAGGCTGTTGCCCCAACACGTTCACCTCACCATATGAATCTTTGTACATACATATTTATGTATGTTTGTCATTTATACTGTACAAAGTCTATATTAATTTACAAATGTTTTGATAAACTTGATCATGGCGCCAGAGAATGATAGCGTGTTACATGTTAATTAGCACACACAAGTAAGAATTTCACAGTACTCATGTAGCACTTATTTAATTCAATACAACATATTGTGAAAATACTCCATATCAATAGATAACTGAGCACATATCATTTCTGTGTTTTATCAGGAAGTAAAGATGATGACTACTATCTTGTTTTTAGTTACCTAAAAATTGTAACACTGAAAATATAAGCGGTCAGATATTTGAGCAATGCTGTCTTTAATTACTAATTTCATTTATGTTAAATAAAAGTAAATATTTTCATTTATGTCAGGCTTCATCAAATTTCATAATTCATAAACAGTTTATTGATAACTGGTGACTATTTTCAATGTTCTTTTCCTGTATTTTTTTTTTTAACAGGAGCTGCAGCTTTCTGTGCAGCAAAATAACTTACAAGACAGCTGCACATCTCCCTCCTCTTCTGAATGCAATACTCTAAAAAATGCCAGTCTTTCACCTCCCCCCCAATCCAGTGAGCAAGGATGTTCCAGAAAACTTTTAAGAGAAGCCAGCCCCTCTAAAATCATTCAACTACCAAGCCCTGAATACATACTTCATAGTGACAGTGAGTTAGAGCAGGTCAGAAAACACTGCAGCGCATACGGAAAGAGGAGCATTGTATTCTTTCAAAGGATCTGTGCTGTAGATTAATTAGAAATACAGTGAACAACATAGTGCCGAAACTGAGGACAACAACAAAGGAAGACAAATATACCTCCAAACATGAGGTTTCTTCAATGGCAAAACATATAGTCAAGTATTATCCAAAGCTATGTGCAGCTGAAGATCAAAATTCATGGGTGAGTGTAAGTAACTACTTTTTATAGGGGATTTAGACTGAGCAGTCACACCTTATATTTACTTTTTAAAATAGTGTAATCTCATTACAGGAACCTGTGTTGAAACAATTCCTGAAAAGGCTACAGAATATCTGCATACCTCAGAAGCGACAGGACTGTATGACTCAAATAAATAAAGAAATGTCTCAGCATCACCACTGACAAGCCTGATGCTGCTGAAGTCAAGAATTCAGGCGAGGCCGATTCCACTGCATCTTCGGGGAATTCCATTGCTTCAGCGACACTTGTTAACGTCTCACCTTCTAGTCGTACCCAAGAAGTTACAGCAGAGAAAGAATGTGAACCATCTGGTAAGTGCACAATAGAGATGGTCATATCCCATCTTGGTTCAGACTGTTTAGAAAACACAACTGATTTGATTATTCATTTATATGTTTTTGCAGCTATTGACACAATAGTTGACAGCCACTAAATACAGGCCAGGCACTACAAAACACTACAAGACCTTTACAAGAAACCAAAACCAAATAAATTTGCTGTTACCCAGCTCTTTGATCATGAATTTAATGCACAGAGGTCATTTATAGATTATATGGGAGGCTTACCATGCTTTAAAGAACTGGATCACGTAAGTACATAAAACACAGATATTTGACTGAAATATTTTTGAAAATAGTTTCTTAAAACAAAATATGTGCTGACTTAGAGTGTGCTTATTTTATAGGTAATGGATCAAATTCGCTGTATTCTTAGTTGGAATAATCTTAATTACATCACAAAAATTAAGAGCAGATGGACCAGTTTTTATGGAAAAGCACAGTTTTATGGTGTAATGAAGAAGATCCTGAAGCCCCCACATATGCACGATGATGGTAACAATTGTTATGCATATTTTATTCAGACTCATTTTATAGTTAGTCGTGCACTTTACTCAGTGTTGCAGCATGATAGGCCTAAACGAAAGTCAAACTGAAGTTGTTTAAAGTTATGATATTTTGCAGCTGATGCTCAAAGGGTTGAACTTTTTTATGCCATTTTTTCCATAAAGACCTAGTCTATATTATAGTAAGCCAAACTTTGAGAAATTTTCATGCAAAATATTATTACTGCTCTCTTTGCCAGTAACTGTTGATTTGTGAATTCCAGGTTCCCTTTTCTTCATTGTTTTAGAATGTTGTACTGTGTTATTCTGAAATGCATTTTTCCCTTTAATTATGTTTTTAAAAAGCCAGTTATTAGCACTATCCTTTATTAAGTATAAATAATGAAGGAATATTTTAAAGAATACTTAAAACTTTAAATATGATCTATGTAAGGTTCATTTCAATTGTTCGTTCATGTTCTAGCATATTAGTAGGTAAAAATAATACCAGACATCATATCAATTTTGTTATAAATCATTCTTAATTTAAAGCTTGCTGTATGTTGTTTTCATTAAAAGGAGAATGTTTGAGTTATATTAGAATATAATGCGAAAGATATTTAATAAGACTGTTTTTTTTTATTCATTAGTGAAAAATGCCATTGCCATGTTTAGAGCTCTGCCAGCCATGTTTCCTTCAATTTCTCTACCCCCAAAAAAGCTGGGAAAAAAAACATGAGGCATTAGTTCATGGTCTTAAGGTAAAACTTTGCATTTTTACATTGCTTAAAGAAAAAATAAAGACAGTTACTACAATTCTATCCATCTGTGACTGGCAGCAATTTTCAGGGTTGTTTTTAATGTTAGCTACAGGAATGACATTATACATTAAACGGTTTGATTAAAAGGGCTCAACAGAATATAACAATCTTCAATTTTTAGTGATTTCTTTGCTATTTCAATTACAAGCTGTGTATAACTGCTTCGGTTAAAATTAGCACATTAATTCAGTATTATAAATAAGTAAATGTATAATAAATCTGTATAGGACTACAGAGGATAAAATAAATTCAGCCTGTTTTCTTTGTTGGTTTTTGTTTGTCTTGAAGACCTCAGAGAATCCTGATGCCTTTCTATAGCAAAGACTGACCACTGACTAGCCCTGCCCTTAGTGTGGACCAAGATAACTGCATGCTAGCTATTGGAAGTGACCATTTGACAACTTTCCTTCAAGAAAAGTTGCAGGAAGGTATCATGTACCTTATGGTATACTATTATGCACTACATCTAACATATCCTAAGTGCATTGCTGCTGTCCTCTCTGCAATTCAAACGGAAATATTACTGGACACAATTTGAAGGGAAAATACAAAGAAAAATTGTGTGAGTCAAATGTAGAACAGGAAATGCATGTCTATGATGTACTGTATATAATTACTATAATATTTGAAAATCAATTAGATAAATTGTAAATAATTTGATATTTTGTGGATTTTTAACATGTTAGGTTGTATTTTCTTTGTCCTGTTTTTTGGCAAAGTTACCACTGTTAAAATTTTGTTTATGTAATTGTTTGTTATGCATTTCTGACTGTGACAAGATGAGACAGTCCTAAACTACAATGTACAATAATGATAAGGATATGATGTTTGTGTTATATACAAGGTAATCTTCCTGTGTCAACTAATTTTCATGTGCTTATGTTTTTCTCTGTTTCTGTATTGTAAACATAACAGTAGTGCTGTTGGATACTGATGTAATACTTAAATAAAGAACAATGCTAATGATTATGTGTTTATTGTAAGTTATTTTATCTATTCAGGAAGCCAACATATATCAGGAAACTATATATTAATTATGTGTCTTGAATGTAGGAATGAATTCCTAATTCAAACCTCTACTAAAATATTTGGTTTCAATTTGAAAGACCATCCTAAAATGAGAGCACTGTGCTACTTTTACCTTATTCTTTTGTAGGTGGACTGAAATTTGTTGTATATATCATGCAAATATAGCTTAGTATGTGTTGAAATTAACTACTTTCAGGATTTTTTAAAAATCCAAGTCAATATATCTCACCCCATTGGCATATTATTTTGCTTATTTCAAGCATTTATTTCTTAGTAATCGTATATTTTTTTTCTTATTCTGTGATTTTTGTAAAATAATTTTCCTGTTTTAAGATATATGCTCTGAGATTAAATATTGGACTACCTATTTCAAGATGAGCTAACTTGTTTCAAGTAACAAGACTTTCTTTCTCCACTGGTATTAAGAATTTTCCACTTATATTAGTGATTTATTCTCTTGTTCCTCTGCCTCAATTTTTCAGTGTGCTAAAATTAAGAATGCAAAACAACTGAATTAAAAAATATTTTCTAATATTCAGTGTATATCCACTGTAGAAAGTCTAATCTCAAGTAATTTGTTCTAAAAAACAGCATTTTCTACTTATTTCAAACCTTTGAACACTCATTAGAGCTTTCTTATTTCTAGACTGGAACTAACTTATTTTAAGATTTATTGGCAAGTAAAATTATCTTGCTGCATGGACAGATAATTTCACTAATATTAAGTCATTTTCTCCTGAAATTCAGTGTTTATATCTTATTTCTAGGCTAAGTTTTTTTGCAGTGCAGTGTTCTGTGAAAAGGCAATGGCAAAAGCACGGGGGAAAATAGAAGAATTTCAGCGAATACCAAGTGGAGGCAACGAAAAACGTACTATTTGTTGGTATAAACAGTGGTATAAACAACAAAAGGAAGTTGATCAAGTGACACAGAGTGTCGGAGAAACTCGTAAGTTCAAGTTCACAAAGTCGCACAGTGCTCGAAATAAAAGTTTTCAGATATCAAAGTCGCTGTAAAAAGGTGTCATATGGAAGCTTATTAGGGTACAGAGAAAAGAAAAAAAATAGGCACACATTGGGAAAAATAGCATGGAACTATAATCTCAAAAGTTTATTTTGTCATTAAAGTAGAATATCATAAACTTCATCTTAAAATCTTTAATTTACTAGTTTCTTAAATTCCATCATAACTAAAGTAGCATGTTAAATGCTTTGTATTGTATATGTTCTTCTATGTGCTCTATGTGTGTGAATCACTACATGACTCTTAAACGGGCTTTCTCTTCCTCTGGCAGGACACAGAATCCATTACATTCGTGATATTAGAGCTCTCTGAATAATTAAATTCTGAGATGTAGACTTGTTATCATTTTCATGATGATAGGAATTAAGACATGTTATTAAACATGGGAACACAGTGGCGCAGTGATAGTGATGAGCTGGCGCCTCGTCCAGAGGTTGTTCCTGCCTCCCGCAAGATGCCTGTTGCGCCATGTGCGACCTTTGATGAAATAATTTATTGCAGCATTACTGTCTCTTTCAAACGTACTAACCTCCAATTCCTGTCCTTCCTTTTCATTCTCCAAGTAACCAATCGTCACACAATCAGCTCTGTAACAGATGTCAAGCCATCTGTAGGCTTAGAAAGCCGATTCTTCAAAACTTTTAACAAACATTGAAATATCTACATGTTTAATTATTCTAACCATCTATCCATCCAGTGTCACGCCAGCCCCAGCAAGAATACAGCGTGAGGCAGGAACATTTCCTGAATGGACACCAGCTCATCGCTAACGCTGAGACACCGTGTCCTCACATGTAGAATTATTAACAATATACTGTACATTATTTAAATGATGTTAACATTTTATCTGTATAATGTAATAAACATAGTTCTTGGGATGAAACTGTTTTTAAACCGCGATGTCCCTTCAGGAAAGGCTCTGAAGCATTTGTCATATGAGAGCAGTTCAAATAGCTGAGGCATGGCTGAGGCAGCGTGTGCTTAATGCTGTATACCAATAATTCTCCTTCTGATCAGCTGCTGTAGAGCTGTGATTCCACACCCAAATAGACTGATATAAATACTCCGAGTAATGCAGTGAGAGTAATATGGAAAAAGATCCGCTGTGGCAACCCCTAAACTGCTGAAAGAAGAAGTTGTTGCAATTAGAGTAACAATGCTAAAGTAGCTATGGTATTTGAAATAGTTTGACCATTCTGTGGACCATAATATTTTTACAGGTTAATTACAATCAGATGCCTTAAACTAATAAACAATATGCAATTAATTTCAGTGTATATGATAAAGCCATGTCAGAGATGTGGATTTGAAAAAGAAAGGGAAACCACACTGGAACAAAAACACTGCTTTAATGCTGGGTGCCTCCAGTTTGCAAAACCCAGCTGTGAACTTGCGTACACCAGGGTTTGAGCTAGAGTGAAAATGTGTGTGGCTTTACGCCAAGTTTAGGTTTTACACATCGCGATTTGAGCGTGGAAACAGTCGCCCCCACGTGGTCTGGGGGAGGCATAAGCCCTCCTCCAGTCGTCCTGGCCGGGTACCACCCCCAGCCATCTGTGACACCTGTAACAATATCATGGTCCATG
This sequence comes from Polypterus bichir lapradei, assembly GCA_026402145.1. Lineage (NCBI taxonomy): Eukaryota > Metazoa > Chordata > Cladistia > Polypteriformes > Polypteridae > Polypterus > Polypterus bichir. The sequence continues at coordinate 168,057,924 of JANRMT010028174.1, forward strand.
GAATGAGCACACTATTCTAAATACCATAGCTGCTTTAACGTTGTTACTCTCACCTTCTTCTTTCAGCTGCTCCAGTTAGGGGCTGCCACAGCAGATCATCTTTTACCATATTACTCTCACTGCACCACTCGGAGTATTTATATCACTGTATCTGAGTGGGGAATCACAGCTCTACAGCAGCTGATTGGAAAGAGAATTATCAGTATGCAGCATCAAGCACACACTGCCTTAGACATGTTTGTCATATGAGAGCAGTTCAAATAGCACACTTCAGAGCCTTTCCTGTACGGACCTCACGGTTTAGAAACAGTTTCATCCCAAGAACTATGAAGGCACTCAATCATTCCATCAAGTGCTCCTTGTAGAACTGTTTGTACTTATTGGTACAACCATCTCACTGTAAACTTACGATACAGTTATAATATTGCACAACTTGAGCCACTTTGTAAAGCGCGTATTTACACTGCAAAAAAACTTAGCTAAGAAATAAGATAAAAACACTGAATTTCAGAAGAAAATGACTTAATATTAGTGAAATTATCTGTCCATGCAGCAAGATAATTTTACTTGCCAAGATATCTTAAAATAAGTTAGTTCCAGTCTAGAAATAAGAAAGCCCTGATAGGTATTCAAAGGTTTGAAATAAGTAGAAAATGCTGCTTTTTAGAACAAATTACTTAAGATTAGACTTTCTACAGCGGAAATACACTGAATATTAGAAAATAATTTTAAATTAAGTTGTTTTGCATTCTTAATTTTAGCACACTGAAAAATGAAGGCCAAGGAAGAAGAGAATAAATCACTAATATAAGTGGAAAATTCTTAATACCAGTGGAGAATGAAAGTCTTGTTACTTGAAACAAGTTTGCTCATCTTGAAATGGGTAGTCCAATATTTAATCTCAGAGCATATATCTTAAAAAAGGAAAATTTTACAAAAAATCACATAAGAAAAAAAATATACCATTATTAAGAAATAAATGCTTGAAATAAGCAAAGTTATATGCCAATGGGGAGAGATATATTGACTTGGATTTTTAAAAAATCCTGAAATTACTTCATTTCAACACATACTAGGCTATATTTGCATGTTATATACAACAAATTTCAGTCCACCTACAAAAGAATAAGGTAAAAGTAGCACAGTGCTCTCATTTTAGGATGGTCTTCATTTCAAATTGAAACCAAATATTTTAGCAGAGGTTTGAATTAGGAATTCATTCCTATATTCAAGACACATAATTAATATATAATTTCCTGATATATGTTGGCTTCCTGAATACATAAAATAACTTACAATAAAGACATAATCATCAGCACTGCTCTTTATTTAAAGTATTACATCAGTATCCAACAGCACTACTGCTGTGTTTACAATACAGAAACAGAGAAAAACATAAGCACATGAAAATGAGTTGACACAGGAAGGTTACCTTGTATATAACAAAAGTCATATCCATATCATTATTGTACTTTGTAGTTCAGGACTGTCTCATTTTGTCACAGTCAGAAATGCATGACAAACTTAATTACATAAACAAAATTTTAACAGCGGTAACTTGGCCAAAAAACAGGACAAAGAAAATAAAACCTAACATGTTAAAATCCACAAAATATCAAATTATTTTTAATTTATCTAATTGATTTTCAAATATTATGGTAATTATATAGAGTACATCATAGACATGCATTTCCTGTTCTACATTTGGCTCAAACAATTTTTCTTCTAGCATATTTGTATTTTCCCTTCAAATTGTGTCCAGTAATATTTCAGTTTGAATTGCAGAGAGGACAGCATCAATGCACTTAGGACATGTTAGATGTAGTGCATAATAGTACGCCATAAGGTACATGATACCTTCCTGCAACATTTCTTGAGGGAAAGTTGTCACCGGCTCACTTCCAATAGCCAGCATGCAGTTATCTTGGTCCACAATAAGGACGGTGCTAGTCAGTGGTCAGTCTTTGCTGTAGAAAGGCATCAGGATTCTCGGAGGTCTTTAAGACAAACAAAAACCAACAAAGAAAACAGATTGAATTTATTCTATCCTCTGTAGTTCTATACAGATTTATTATACATTTACCTATTTATAATACTTAATGTGCTAATTTTAACAGAAGCAGTTATACACAGCTTGTAATTGAAATAGCAAAGAAATCACTAAAAATTGAAGATTGTTATATTCTGTTGAGCCCTTTTAATCAAACTGTTTAATGTAGAATGTCATTCCTGTAGCTAACATTAAAAACAACCCTGAAAATTGCTGCCAGTCACAGATGGATAGAATTGCAGTAACTTTCTTTATTTTTCCTTTAAACAATGTAAAAATGCAAAGTTTTACCTTAAGGCCATGAACTAATGCCTCATGTTTTGGTTTCCCAGCTTTTTTCGGGGTAGAGAAAGTGAAGGAAACATAGATGGCAGAGCTCTAAACAAAAAACACAATCTTATTAAATATCTTTTGCATTATGTTCTAATATAACTCAAACATTCTCCTTTTAATGAAAACAACAACAT
>JANRMT010028174.1:168063890-168097763 GCA_026402145.1 Polypterus bichir lapradei
ATGTATGGTAGTGCTAACGAAGTTAAAGGAGATGGGTTCTCCCATTGCAGTTTCAAGTGCAGCGATCTTTTTATATTCCAGCAATGAGCTTACAATTGTGGATACCTCAAAATCGATAATAATTTTAAAATATTGGCCTTTAAATTTTTTTTTTATAGGTATCTCAAATAGAAGCAACTTGGGTCGTGTTCGCTTTTACTACCGGTAATAACTTGAGGCGCGTGCAATGCATTTAGAACTCGGCACATTTTTAAAAGATACATTTCAATGTATTTTTAAGCAAGCCGAAGCCTGTATCAGAACGTCTTTAACAACTTTTTTAATAAATCACTTTAACAAATAAATCAACGGCATTTAACTAACATTTATTTCATAATAACTCTCTGTATATATGAAATCTAACAATGATGGCGCTCGATAAAAAGAGTCTGGTGTTATAACATAAACACCTGCATTTACTTTTTTAAATTTTATGTAATGGTTACACGAAACTAGCTTGCCCCACTACTTCTGTTTTGTGTCGTAATGATTATAGGTATCAGCGTGGACAGGTGAATTCTTGTGGATTCATAAAAACAGAATGCACTGCAGCAACAGTAAATGTCAATTAGAAACTTACCTTTTAATATTTCCAGTGTGACTTTGTCAAGTGAATCCATTGGTTTATATGCGTAAATATATGTTACTTATAAGCAAAGCAGTATTTTAGCTATCTATGTAACGTTGTTAATAACCTTACGGTGAGAATGTTTCAAAATGTAACATATGATGCGCGGGAAAGCTAAGGACGCTTCACAAGTTCGCAGGGAACGCGTTTACGCATGCTCAAAGAAATGTATGTTCCATTACAAGACAAAGAAGGGGGCAAAAAAGCCGGCTAATTTTAATTCCAGTGAGACTACAGGTATATGACTGAAAAACAAAATATATATATTCTTGTGAAGTACTACCATGGGGATATTATTGAACTATATAAAACTTTTAAAGATTCCTATATTCTTGAACTTTTCTTTTTATGTTAATAAATTCCAGCAACACTGTTTGGATTAAGCCATTTATTTGACACAGTGAAAAAACTTTTGCATCAAACCACTAGACACATTTTTTATACAAGGGTCATTTATTTTAAAATGTGGAAACTATTTTGATTTGAAGAAAAATATTACCATTTGAATATAATAAAGTACTACCCTTTGCAGGGAATTCAGCTGTTAAATCATACTAGTTACAGAGAAAGGCCACTGAATTAGGCAAGTGTTAATCTGAAATGTATTAGTTGTTAACAAAATCAAGGTTGTATTCTAAAACCTTTCTGGAATAAAAAGTGTTTAATTTAAGTCTCTGGGTTGTGTCTTACTCATATCTTAAAACAAGACAAACCTAGAAAGTTTTGGTTCTTGAAATAAGAATACACGTCCTGCTATGCTCATCGCTGTGGTTGAGAACAGGCTTTTCTCTCACAGTTGTGCTTTTGAAATTTGAAAATTGAAATTGTCTTGGAATTACACATTTATATCTAAGTCAGATAGCGTAAGACCAATTATCTTGAATTGAGCAAAATAATTCAACAAGCATCATTGCAACATGAGATATTTAATCTCATGGGGCAAAATATTAGATATATTACCTTAAACTAAGAAATTTTTACTTGTTAAGAAAAAATGTTTTGCAGTGTACATATGATGACGATATCATTTTTAAGATGAAATGCAGCAAAATATGTTTATTATATTATACAGATAAAACTTTAACTTCATTTAAATAATCTATATTGTTAATAATTGAACATGTGAGGACACGGTGTCGCAGCGCTAGCAAGGAGCTGGCGCTCTGTTCACGGATTGTTCCTGCCTCACGCTGTATTCTTGCTGGGGTTGGCGCAACACTGGAAGGATATAATAATTAAACATGTACTACAAAGATATTTCAATGTTCCTTAAAAGTTTTGAAGAATCGGCGTTCTAAACTTACAGATGGCTTAACGTCTATTACAGAGCTGATTGTGTGCTGATTGGGTATTTGGAGAAAGAAAAGTAAGGACAGGAATTGGGGGTTAGTACGTTTGAAAGAGACAGTACTGCTACAATAAATTATTTCATTGAAGGTCGTGCATGGCGCAGCAAGCATCTTGTGTGAGACATGAATAATCACTGCGCCACCATTTTCCCATGTTTAATAACATGCTTCAACTCAAATTTAACTTCTCTTTAACACATTTTTTCCACTGCTTTGAAGATAGAAAGTTTACTAAAATAAACCTACAGAATTTTCTTCACCTTTCACCAATTTCTATTCCAGAAGAAATATTGATTGGTCTTGAAAACTCACATAGCCTCTCTCCAATTTTTAAAAATGTTTTAAAGTCCCTTCCTTTCAAAGATCACAGTGCAAAATAGGAAAAGGATCTTTCACTTAACATTTTAGAAAAGGAGTTTGAGGCAGCCAAAAACAGAATACACTCTAGCTCCATATGCATAAAGCACTCAATTATTCAACTTAAAATGTCAACTGCATTTATCTTGATTAAAACTACCCAAAATATTTCCAAGGCAAGATTGAACGTTGCAGCCTAGCTCCAGCCTCACTGGACCACATGTTTTGGGTGTGCACCGAATTAACATCCTTTTCGACAAAAATCTTTGAATGCCTCTCAGATAGCTTTGGTGTTACAGTCACTCCTAACCCATTAACAGCTGTGTTCGGTGTAATCCCAGATGGGCTTAAAGTGTAGATGGACAATCGTAAGTGCCTTTACCTAACTACTAGTACGTAAACGTATCTTGCTCAACTGGAAGAATGACAAACCCACCACCTTTTTGTCATTGGGCAAGTGATATCCTATACTATCTGAAATCAGAAAAAATCAAATTCTTACTCAGAGAATCTGTTCAAAACGTTTTTAAAATATGGCAGGATGTAATCAGCAGAGGTGGGTAGTAACAAGTTACATTTACTCTGTTACATTTACTTGAGTAACTTCTTAAAAAAGTTGTACTTCTTTTAGTTTTTTAGTTTAGTTTTTACTTGAGTACATTTGTGAAGAAGAAATGCTACTCTTACTCCGCAACTTTTGGCAACACTCGACTTGTTACTTTTTTCCATTTTTACATTACACTATATTTTGCCAGAGAGAAGTCGCCAGTGGATCTACTTCATGACTGTTTCACCAATCAGACGTAGCAACAATAATCACATGACTACGGTTCATCAATAAGACTTGGCAACAATAATCACGACTCTGTTTCACCAATTAGACGTAGCCATGCAGTCACATGACCACACACAAACTTCCTGCGTCTGCAGCCTGTGAGAGACTTTTTAGTCATGCAGGGCTCCTGTTTACTGTTAAACGGTCACAGCTTCACTGCAAGAACCTTGAGAGCCAACTCCTGCTGAAGCTGAACCATCACTTCACTGAGTGAAGAACAAGCACATTTTAACCAAACATGAACAGACAGTCATGGTAAAGTGAGACTTCATGTACGTGCACAAGCTGCCTTGTTCTAATGTTATTTTCTATCAGCTGCTATTTGGAGGGCAAGTGTGTGATGATGCCAGTCCCCTACAGACTTCCTTTTCCCACATGGGAGTCTGCTGAACCCACACCGTCGATAGTTATGACCGAGATGAGCTGACATATGAGGATAATTCACTGATGAGGCCAGAGGATGGTGGAAAAAGTGCTCAAGTGCTTTTATTAAAAAACAGTCAAAACAAAAGTAAAATCAACAAAAGCGTCAATGGTGCAGTGTTTTAAAAAACAATACATATATAAATCTATAAAAATCATTGTAAAAAGTAAGGATAAAAAAATCAATAAATAAATCCGTTAAGGTTTAATGCAGACTAATTCCTCCTGATCTCAGCCCACCTCCTTCTCATTCTCCTAGCTCACCCATTGCTCGCGTAGCTGGCAGAGACTCAGCAGCCACGAGCTCCTTTCGGCCAACCTTCGTCTTGGCTGCTTCCATGCATCACGGCCAGAGTGGCCGAGATCGGCTCTCCTCCCTTCTTTCTTCGCGCTCATGTTGTCGCACCTCGTAAGCCTAGGGAAGGCACCTGCCTTGCTCACCACACTCCACCCGAATGGTTCAGTGGGGCAAACTAGCCCCTAGAACGCCACAGGTAATACTCTTTCATGGGGCCCTAGCTCGCACTGCTTCCTCCCTCCAGGTGGCCAGATTGTCGTTCCCAAGCCTGCCTTTCATGTCTTTTAACCTCTTTTCTTTACCCCTTTTCTTTGATTCCCCTTCTTTTTTTGTGCTGACCCGTATATATACACTCCCGTCTCCATGGGCCTTAATCACACTCTGCAGTAAGCCAATGAAGTAATTGAGAATGATTACACCCACATGTGCAGGTGCGACTCTCTCCAACTACCTCATTAACTCCCCGCAGTCGTGCAATTGCATCCACGGAGAGTGACATGGCTTTATGTATTTGAAATTGGCCTTTTTTTTTTTTTTTTGAAGCCGTGGACCCGCTACACCACAAAGTGAATATGCAGTATTATACTGTCAGTGTACAGTATATCTTGTCACTGTAAGTAGTTTGCACTGTTCAAACATTGAACATGTTACCTACTGTTACCTACTGTAGGTATTGGCTTCAAAGGCTTTGTTTTGAAAAACTGAAATTTGCAACTTTGTGTTATTTGTGTGGGCAGCACAGTGGCACAGTGGTAGTGCTGCTGCCTTGCAGTTAGGGGACCTGGGTTCGCTTCCCGTGTCCTCCCTGCATGGAGTTTGCATGTTCTCCCCGTGCCTACGTGGGTTTCCTCCCATAGTTCAAAGACATTGCTTTTAATTAATAAAAAATAATAAATAAAAAAGGAAAATTTAATTTTGATAGAAAGAGTGGTCCATCACCAGCAGTATAATAAACATTTACTTTATGCAGGAAATGGAGAAGCCAAAATAATTGGCAAAGGCAGTTCTGGAATAACTTGTTTCATACATGTGATATTTGGATACTAAAAGACTTAGTTTCTTTATGATTACATGTTACAGTTCCTTCCATCCATCCATCCATTATCCACTGCTTATCCGAGGTTGGGTTGCGGGGGCAGCAGCCTAAGCAGGGAAGCTCAGACCTCCCCCTCCCCGGCCATCTCCTCCAGCTCCTCTGGGAGGACCCTGAGGCATTCCCAGGCCAGCCGGGACATATAATCCCTCCAGCATGTCCTGGTCTGCCCCATGGCCTTCTCCCAGTGGGGCATGCCCAGAACACCCTCCCAGGGAGGCATCCAGGGGGCATCCTGACCAGATGCCCAAACCACGTCAACTAACTCCTCTCAATGCGGAGGAGCAGTGACTCTACTCCGAGTCTCTCCCGGATAACTGAACTCCTCACCCTATCTCCAAGGGAAAGTCCAGCCACCCTGCGGAGAAAACTCATTTCGGCCGCTTGTATCCGCAACCTTGCTCTTTTGGTCACTACCCAAAGCTTGTGGCCTTAGGTGAAGGTAAGAACGTAGATCGACTGGTAAATCGACAGCCTCACCTTTTGGCTCAGCTCTCTGTTCACCACGACAGACCTTTGCAAAGCCCGCATTACTGCACATGCCGCACCAATCCGTCTGTCAACCTCCTGCTCCATTCTTCCCTCACTCATTAACAAGACCCCGAGATACTTGAACTCCTCCACTTGAGGCAGTAATGTGTTCCCAACCTGGAGAGAGCATTCCACCCTTTTCTGGCTGAGAACCATAGCCTCGGATTTAGAGGTGCTGACTCTCATCCCCGCGTCTTCACACTCGACTGCGAACCGCTCCTGTGAGAACTGGAGGTCACTGCCCAATGGAGCCAACAGTGCCCCATCATCCGCAAATAGCAGAGATGAGATTCTAAGGTCACTGAACCAGACCCCCTTCACTCCTTGGCTGCGCCTAGAAATTCTGTCTATAAAACTTATGAACAGAATCGGTGACAAAGGGCAGCCCTGGCGGAGTCCAACCTCAACAGGAAACGAGTCCGACTTATTACCGGTAATGTGGACCAAACTCCTGCTCCTCCTGTACAGGGACTGAATGGCTCGTAACAACGAGCCTTGTACCCCATACTCTTATAGCGTACTCCACAGGATGCTTCGAGGGACTCGGTCAAATGCTTCCTCCAAATCCACAAAAACATGTGGAATGGTTGGGCAAACTCACACGCCCCCTCCAGGATCCTGGCCAGGGTGTAGAGCTGGTCCAGTGTTCCACGGCTGGGACGGAATCTGTATTGTTCCTCTTGAATCTGAGATTCGACCACCGACCGAACTCTCTTCTCCAGCACCCCTGAATAGACCTTACTGGGGAGGCTGAGGAGTGTGATCCCCCTATAGTTGGAGCACATCCTCCAGTCACCCTTCTTAAAAAGGGGGACCACCACCCCGGTTTGCCAATCCAGAGGCACTGCCTCCGATGTCCATGTGATGTTGCAGAGACATGTCAAACATAACAGCCCCACAACATCCAGAGCCTTGAGGAACACAGGGTGAACTTCGTCCACCCCAGGGGCCCTGCCACCTCGGAGCTTTTTAACCTTGGCCCCTGATATGGACGACCAACCCGGAGTCCCCTAGCTCTGCTTCCTCTAAGGAAGACATGCTGGTGGGATTGAGAAAATCCTCGAAGTATTCCTTCCACCAGTCAATAATGTTTACAGTTGATGTTAGCAGGGCCTCATCTCCACTGTACACAGTGTTGATGGAGCACCGCTTTCCCCTCCTGGCGCCTAATGGTTTGCCAGAACCTTCTATGTGCTGACCGAAAGTTGTTTTCCATGGCTTCCCCAAACTCCTCCCATGCCCGAGTTTTTGCCTCTGCAATAGCCGATACCGCCACACGCTTGGTCCGCCTGTACCCCTCAGCTGCCTCTGGAGTCCCACTGGTCAACTAGACCCAATAGGACTCTTTCTTCAACTTGACAGCCTCTCGAACCTTAGGTGTCTACCATCGGGTTCGTGGATTTCCACCACGAGAGGCACTGACAACCTTGCGGCCACAGCTCCGTTCTGCTGCTTCGACAATGGAGGCTCGGAACATAGCCCATTCAGACTCAATGTCCTTCGCCTCCCTTGGAATAAGGTTGAAGTTCTGCCGGAGGTGGCAATTAAAGATCTTTCTGACCAGTTCCTCTGCCAGATGCTCCCAGCAGACCCTCATTATACGTTTGTGTCTGCCTTGTCTGTCCGGCATCCTCTCCCACCATCTGATCCAACTTACCACCAGGTGGTGATCAGTTGACACCTCAGCCCCTCTCTTCACCCGATTGTCCAAGACATAAGGTCACAAATCCGATGACACGATTACAAAGTCCATCATCAAGCTGCGACCTCCGGCATCCTGGCGCCAAGTGCACTTATGGACACCCTTATGCTCGAACATGGTGTTCATTATGGACAATCCATGGCCAGCACAGACGTCCAACAACTGAGCACCACTCGAGTTTAGATCAGGGAGGCTGTTCCTCCCAATCACACCTCTCCAGGTTTCACTGTTGTTGCCAATGTGAGCGTTTAAGTCTCCCAGTAGGACGATAGAGTCCCCAGGAGCTGCGCCTCACAGCGCTTCTTCCAGGGACACCAAGAAGACCAGGTACTCTGAACTGTTGTCCGGCACATAAGCAAAAGTTATAATTACATTTTTATAACTAAATGAAAATGTAACAGCTATCAGGACTGTGTTGCTTTTTTTTGTTATTAATTTCCACTCCATTGATTTCATTTTGTATATTTTATTTTATGTTTGTTGTTTTCCTTTGATCCCTCATCACTCTTTCTTATTTGTCTGCAAGGGAACAATCTCCTGAATTTTTATACTGTGGATTATTATTAACAAAAAGAAATATATCAGGAAAGAAAAAATAATCAATGCAGAAGTAGTCAGTGGATTTTTAAATGAGACTTACAGTAAATAAAGTGTCAGAAAAAAAAGATGCAGTGTGACCTCCTCTTGTAGTATTTTATGCATGTGCTACCGTGTTATGAGCTTGTATAGAAAAAATGACCGAAAGGTAGTGCTCAAAATCATTATTTGTTTGTAGATAAACTCTCACACTATACAAGTTTAAATCCATTTAATTAGAAATTTTACAGATACTACAGTGAACAATTTGCTTTTTAGGAAAACCTTTTGAAGTGTACAGTATGTTCTGACTATTGATTTTAAATATTTATACTTTGTGAGCAATTTTAATTTCTTGTTGCTATTTAACTAATAGCATCTGACAATTATGGAAACTAGGCAGTAGAGGGGGTCCTCGGGTTACAACGTTTCGACATACAACGTTTCGAGTTTACAACACTCGCTCCCATAAAAACTTAAAAAAATTGAGACATAAAAAGGAATAAAGGTAAGCATTTTTTTACACTCATTCTTTCTGTTACTACACTACAGTGTACAGTACAGTATATTTATGTCCTTTTCTTTTTTCTCAGGCTTAGATTTTGTGTTTTTATGTTCTAGATTATGATTTTGCAAATGTGTTAAGATAGGTAAGTGACTTAGGCTAGAGTGTGTTTCGACTTACACCAAAATTCGGGTTACATCACTGTTGTAGGAACGGAACTGTGTTGTAACCCGAGGACCTCCTGTATAGTGAAGTAAGAAACAGTGAAAACAAGTATTTCATCATATGGGGACACTGCGTTTATTTTCATGTAAGGAGTAAGGGTATCATTTCAAAATTTACATCAAGTAACAAAAGGGTATCCGGTGTGCATCAAACTGTCATTTTCAGTGTAGAAACCATGCAATGCAAAAACATACTATCATCATTTAAAACTACAATCTGTGCATGTAAACATACACTGCAAACAAAAACTTAACTTACTAATTCAAAAGAAGAATCAAAATTTGGAAAGTTATACTTTTATAGTTTAAAGAAGAATAATGTAATCATTCAAAAGCATAAACAATCTCAACTTCTAAGTGTAAACAAAAACTAAATGTATGGCTCAGCCATTGCTGTGCAAAACTCAAGGAAGTGCATTTTGTATTTTCTTAGTGTACTGCACTCAATTCTATCTTGGCATTACAATAACCAGCTGTTGACTGAAGCTGGATCAGTGAAGTGTATCGGCACCCATATTGTCTACCTTTTGTGCAGACACTCAGTCGTTAGGAACTCATCATTCTGGCTGCCAAGTCTACCCTGTACATCTTTTATGATCTTAAATTATAATCAGACTATTTTATATTATGTACTAGAAAAGGATAATATATTATACAACACAATATGATGCATAATAAATTTATGAAAAGGATGGAATTCAGTTGTTTACATTTTTATAAAATATTATTCTCCAGTGTTGGTTCCATTTTATGTTATTATGGGATTAAAGGTGCATTCTGAGACAGTAATTAAAATTGAATTTCTCTCACTAGAATACATATTTGTTTTCACAGGTTAGGTGGACTGATAATGTTAACTTGGTCCCCTATATGTGTATATTCGAGCTGATGCCCTGTCTAAGGGTTGTTCATGCCTTGTGCCCAATGCCTGCCAAAAAATGCTCCAGCTTCCCTGCAAACCTGTTCTGGATAATCTTAAACTGCAGTTTTATCAAAGTACATACTTTTACTCAAAAATGTTAAGATGCAACCAGTACTTCATCTAAATATTGTGAGAAGCATCTTTTATTATACAGTATCAAGAAAAGCTCAGTTCACAACAAAATCAGATGTAAGGCTGGACCCAACCCTTAAATGGGGGCATGGGGAGACCCTACAAAATCTCTGTTGACAATGATTGAATTTGTGAGATGCCAACTCTAATTACTGTGGCAATGTGTTGCTTTTAATACTTAATACTTTATGTTGTAGCATATTGCAGCTGCCCTATATACAGCATGTGTTCAAAAATATGTTGTGCCACTACATTTTGAAAGTGTGTAAAGCCCATGGGAAAGTTAGCATCCTAAGTCCTAATTCTGTCCCCAAAGCTACACTCCTGTTGTGTTATTTTTTGAAATGCGTCATAGAGGACTGATTTTTCTTATGAGATGTTATTTTACAAGTATACAGGCCATGCATGTACTTTAGATGCTAGACAAGTGTTATTATTTACAATTAGGTGTTACAATGCTTAAAGGTGTGCTAGATCAATATAATAGACTGAGGTGACACATGTGACATCAGTGTTTACCAACATTCATGATGGTAGAGTACAGTCATGACTTGTATCATGAGATGTAAAATGTACAGTGATGAAGATGCTTAATGGACTAAAGTACTGAGGGTAAAGATAAATACAGCATTGCACTTGTCATCTTGGATGACATTTGTGATTTATCAAAGGTGAGATATTCAACTTCAGAAATTGGTTATTTTCTATGTAACAAATTATACAGCATTAAGCTGCATTTCCACAGTTTATAGTTTATGTTAACTTTGTTCTAAACTCAATAAGGCTTAAATATACCTTTTGTTCAATACATTTAGTGTTAAAATAAAAAAGGTGTTTTAATTTTGTTTTGCTTAAACTATCCAGTTGTACTATTACTACTACTGCTGCTGCTGCTACTGTTACACAAAAAAATGACTAATTGACTCTCAAGGAGTGTGAGTGCCATAGCTGAAAACAGAGCGACAATCTCATGGCCTTCTAAAGCAGCCCAAAGAGTCATTTGTAGCCAGTGCATAGCCCTGGAGACGGAGGTCAGTAGTTATATTGTAGTGTCTAGTTTGACAGATAAAATTAATTATCTTGGGAAAGATTTGTTCAAAATGTTTTCAAAACTAGAAATGTATTTCTGAAGTGAGATAAATGAGTTGCTATTAAAACACTCCCAATGGTATGAGTACTAGCTGATATCTAGTGACCTGGAAGGCACACAATAAATACATTTAGAATAAAATGAAGTGATATTGCTTCAGAAACATTTACAGATACAAAGAACATTGCCATAAACAAACCATGACATTTTCCTTCCCACAGAAATGCCGACATTCCTCAACTTTCAAGTTGCTCCACCTTACGAAACATTTAAATCTTTAGAATTATATATAATATTGAACCAAGGGACATGGTCAATGACGGATTTCTGTGGGGTCACATTTAAATGTTTGCCACATGTATTTATATTTTAAGCCACAGATACAGTTGTATGTTCTGGCTTGATTGTTGATAGTAGCACTTAGGTCTGCTTGCCTTTAAATTTGATTGTAGGTGCTGTATTTGTTGATAGACCATCATAATATGTGCATATGGTACAGGCCAAGCTTTGTAGTTATTTTGTCTAGATGTCAAGTTAATTATAATATTTACCTATAAATTAGAGCAGAATTTAAACAATAGATGTCCAATTTTGTGCCTATTTAGATGGTTTTGACTTAATATGTTATATTTACTTCATATTAGTTTTCACAACTTTATTTCATCCCACCAAAGTACCAAAACCTACAGCATATAATAAAAGATTGTTTTTCATTCCATCTTTGATGTCTTTTGTTTAAGCAACTCAGGGTCAACAAATAAGCATTTTATAATAACTCATAAACTGACAGATTAAAAGTGATTTAGAGAAACACAGTAGAGTTGCAATTTATTGTTAGTTTCTGAGAAACTCGCCCCTGTTATAAAGTCTAATTATTTATCACTGTAGTCGCCGATGCATAAGGCAAAGTCAGGCACGGATAAGACGCGTATCAAAGAAATCTCACAGTCCAAAAATTCGTTTTGAAATATTTAGTGAAAGTTAAAGGCAAATAATCCACACAAGAATAAAAGGAAAAATAGTTACACATGTAGAATAAAGGCAAAAAAAAGGGAAAAAATGTATCTTCTATAAACTTAGCTTTTCTTGAGAAACTTTAGTTATTTCTATACTTAAACGTTCTTTACTTCTTTCTATACTTAAAGGTTCCTAATTTCTTCTTCTGTATGCCTTAAGCATACGGTTCAACACTTAAATAAAAGTGCTATTTTACAAGTTACTTCACACTCAAAAGGCCCATAGGCAGGTTGGCACATAGACATGTGCTCTGGCACGGTCACGAGCACAAACACGAACATGGTTAAAAACTGTATACCTCTATACCTTACACAAGGCAAGGCTAGACACTAACTGGAGAACATTGTTCATTCAAAGCTGTTAGAAAATGACAGGAAAATACCAATACTATTTCAATATAATACAAATACCAATACAATTCTATTCACGGGGGTTATAGGAACCTCCCATATTTTAAGCATTATCATCTAGTAAAAATTTCATGAATTTTATAGAACTAGGAAAATGGCTCTTACAATCACTATCTGGAGAAACATTAATGCATGAAGTTAACCTGGCTTTAGCAGTGGCACTCAGCCTTTTTTATTGTTCAAATCAATGAATGTACAGTAAAAGTAATAAACCCGTTGTCAGCAAATGGACACTGGGGAGAAAAATGTTGGAAGAAAGAAAACTTTCAGTCATATAATTAACAATTTAAAAGAAACAAGAAACATCCTTTAAAATGTGGAAGACCTGTAGGAAGAATAATTAAGTGGAACAAAAGAAGCCTTCTATAAATGCACAGCAATGCCAAAATTGTCTTTGGAAACTGTTGCAAGCAAAGAAATCTGTGTGTAGGCAGCATCCAGTAAAAACTCCATCAACTGTATAAGGATAAACTGTGTACACCAAGACAATATGTAGACCATAAATAAAGTTGGTAAAATTAGGACTGAAAGCTACTGCACAGTTTTTGTCAACTTGAATCATACAGGACTAAAAGAACATACTGGTATAATATTTCTAAAGATACAACTTTTCAAAAAGTTGAAGAAATGGGTGCACAAACCAACAAAATAATTGATTACAGATGAAATGTGTTGGATACCAATGTTTCAGTGAAGTGAATGGCAGCAGTGCAAAAGAAAAGTTATTTTACACAGCTGAATGAACAGCCACACCTAGGTCTTGAGAACTGTCATCCTTTTTGATATGAAATGATAAATGGAGAAGTCTTTTATAATGATAGGTACAATTGATACAATTGTGACAACAAAATATTAAAAAAAATATTAAAGACCATCTTATATATAATATAATTCTGTTGGGAGATTTTAATATACATCCGGACAATATCAATATCCCTTTCACTAGAGACTTTTTTATCTTGCCAGGAGAGTTTTGGATACCAGCAGCACACAGATGCTCCCACCCATCATAAAGGACATATCTTGGACCTGATCTGCTGCTCTGGTGTTGTCCCTCTTGATCTTATAGCAGATGAACTCACTATAACTGATCATTTTCTTCTTTCATGTAATGTTAAACTTACTTTTTCTATTACTAATCTCCCCCGTCTCATATCTTTTTGTAACATTAAGAATATTAGGTTGAATTCTCTGTCTTCTAGAATTGATTCCCAAATGGACCTTTATAATTTATCCACTCCCGAAGAATTGGTCTCATATTATAACACTGGTCTCAATGGTATTCTTAATTCTCTTGCTCCACTAAAAACCAGATCTGTTTCTTTTTCTTTTTCTGCCCCCTGGTTTACGCCTGAAAGCAAAGGGCAGGCAACTTGAATGGTTATATAAAAAAAACACAGACTCTTTGTCCACAAAGAGATGCATAAAAATCATTTACTTTATTACAAGGACTGAATAGAACAAACCAAATCTATCTATTACACTCAGTTAATTTCTTGTAATAAAGGTAACACCAAGTCTTTGTTTTCATTATTTAATAATGTTACACAACCTCCAGACTCTTTACCATGTCACCTTTATTCGACTGCTTTCTGTAATTCTCTTATGTCCTTTTTTAATGAGAAAATCCAGAGGATACATCAGCACTTCGGTCCAGATTCTCTCTGTATTTCTTTTGAACTACACTCGCCTATTCACACTTTTTCTCCTTTCCAGCTTCCCACTTCCTCAGATATCTCAGATCTCATCTGTAAATCTAAGTCATCTACTTGTCAACTGGACACCCTCCCTACAGTTCTGGTTAAAGCCTGCCTCCCCTGTTTGGTCCCTTTCATTTCTGCTATAATTCACTCTTCTCTCACTATTGGTATTGTTCCTTCATCTTTTAAAACTGCTGCAATAACCCCAATACTGAAAAAACCTGGTGCTGATCCTACTAACTTCAATAATTTTCACCCTATTTCTAATTTGCCCTTTATCTCCAAAATTCTTGAAAAAATAGTAGCTATCCAACTTCACTCCCACTTATCTTATAATAATCTATATGATTATATATATATATATAAGTTCCAGTCTGGTTTTCGCCCCCTTCACAGTACAAAAATGGCACTTGTTAAAATTACCAATGAACTTCTTATGGCTGCTGGCTCCAGTTTAATTACTATTCTCATCCTTTTTAATCTGAGTGCAGCCTTTGATACTATTTGTCATACCACTCTCCTTAATAGATTATCTTTGATTGGAATTACCCACATTCCACTTGGTTGAGATCCTACCTCTCAGGCCACACTCAGTTCATTCAGCTTAAAACTTTCACATCCCAACCCACCGCTGTTACTTCAGGTGTGCCCCAGGGCTCTGTCCTTGGGCCTCTTCTTTTTATTATTTACCTTCTTCCCCTTGGCAATATCTTTCATAAACATAACATTAATTTTCACTGTTATGCTGATGACACCCAGCTCTACCTTGCTAGTAAACCCACCTCTGCCTTTCTACCATCTTCACTTATTGATTGTATTGCTGAAATTAAATCCTAGTTTTCTTCGAATTTTCTTAAATTAAACAGTGACAAAACTGAGGTTCTCCTCATTGGCTCAAAATCATCATTATCCAAAGCCGATAATCTTTCTCTTGTTATTGATAACTCTATTGTTTCCCCATCACCTCAGGTTAAGAGTCTGGGTGTCACCCTTGACAATACTCTATCTTTACAATCTCACATTAATAACATCACCCGGTCTGCTTATTTCCACCTACGTAATATTAATTGCATCCGCCCCCCCCTCACTCCCCATACCACTGCCATTCTTGTTCACAGTCTTGTTACTTCTTGTCTGGACTACTGCAATTCACTCCTGTTTGGTCTCTCTAATAAATCTCTTCATAAGCTTAAGCTAGTCCAGAATTCTGCAGCTCGCATCATTACTCGAACCTCATCTATTCACCATATTACTCCGGTCTTGCAGCAGCTTCTTTGGCTACCGATTAAGTTTTGCATTGATTTTAAAATTCTGCTATTAACATTTAAGGCCATTCATAACCTCGCCCCTCCATATCTGTCTGACCTTCTTTATGTTGCCATTCCCTCCCGTAACCTTAGATCCTCTTCCTCCATCCACCTGACCGTCCCTCTCGCCCATCTAACCTCCATGGGGAGCAGAGCATTCAACTGTTCTGCTCCCAAGCTCTGGAATTCATTACCTACTGAGCTCAGAAATATTGAATCATTTTCAACCTTTAAATGTAAACTTAAAACGCATCTGTTTAAAATGGCGTTTTCTTTATGATTACTGTGGCTTTGTTTGGATTTCATTTTTATATCTTCTGCTTTTTTCTGATGTTTTAAGTTGTTTATAATGTGTCTTAGGCGCCATGTATAAATAAAATGTATTATTATCTCATTTGTAATTGTGGCATAATTTCTGTCAAACACCCTTACACCTTTGAAGATGATGTTCATTGTACTAATTGAGAAAAAATAATAAAGTTACAGTAAATAAATAGCAAGAGGGATTTTTTTTACCAGATATTGTCTAAATTGTGTTATTGTTTTGATGATATACATGGAAGACAGTCAAATGCAAACTCCTTGGAAATATCAATATCACACCTGTAGTGAAACCTCCAAATGGAATTCTTCTGTCAGTGTAGAAAATTGTGATGGCTGAATTAGCCAACATGACAAACCTGGACATCATGACATCAGTGTCAGAGCCACTGCAATGGGTTTAATCACCAAAAATTATGTTATATCATGTATAGGCACTAAAGAGGCCTTATTATTTCATAAGGAGTTAAAAAATTTGCACCACAAACACATAAAGTTCAAGTTTCTTGGTGAAACATATAAAGAACTCTTATTATTTAGAGTTTCTTCTCAAAAAGCTATACATCCATTTTAACCAAAATGAACAAAAAGCAATTAGCTGTGAACACATTTAGTGGACTATAGTTGAATGTAGTGGAGTAAAGTTTTGCAAGTGTATGAAATCTATTTTGAAACATACAGTTTCCAAGAAAGAAGACACATTATTTTCCTATACCCTGTGCAAATCATAAAGAAGACAACATTTACAAAACAGCTCAAAACCCAGAATGAAGCAAAGAAGGCCAGATAAAATACAGATATACTGCAATGTCCTCCTGTGGTTATTGGTACTCATGGTTACTGCTTTTTCAGTTGAAGCCAGCACAGGTTCACAGCATAATAATCCAATGTCTGTTTGCGAACCTTTATATCACACCACCTATCACAATACCAAAAAAGCTTAAAAACCCAACATGTTCAAATGGAGAATTTATAGCATTTGCATTTGTTTATTTTACAATCTCAAATGATATTGTTTTGAAGCCAGTAATGATGGAAATAATTTGTCAATATTTAGGCAGAGTTTTCCAGCACATCTATGGCACTTAGTGATTAAAAAATATTTGTCAAAAAATTAATTTAAATTGTAAAGTTCTTCTAAAAACAACACAATTCAGCACTACAGAAAGAAACAAGAATTTAATAGCAAAGTGCATTTTTTTTAATCTTTTAAAAAAAAACGATTAGGAAAAAACTTCTTGGCAACATTTTCAAATGTGAATGCTCAAGTAAAGAATTTTACCTTAATGTGGTGAAAGCCATCTCAATGAACCACAGAATAATATAATTGTTTAAAACATATTTTTTTACAATTCAAGCACAGGCAGGGTGAATTACAGAACTGAACAGACAGCCATGAACGTTTCCATTTATACACTGCTACATTCCATCTTAAATAGATCAATAGAAATACATACATACAGAGCAAAGCTAAGGTGAAAAGAAATTGGAATAAGTCAAAATTGTCAGTTGGGGTACTTCTCACTTTGCACTGATTCACACTAAAATGTAGTTTTTCACTACTTTGTGTAGGCATATTTGAAGATTAATAATATTCAGTGTGTCACTGTGGTCTCTGTACTTATTAAAGTCTGTACTCATATAAATTACCTGTATGGAATCAATATGCAGTAGTTGTCTTTATTTCTGCATTTTTTGTTATTTTTTTTTGTTCTCAGCCTTGTGCTATATAAAACTGTGAGACAGCATTTTTTTGTCTGTTCCAGAAGAATTTTCTTTGTTTGGTGGGGATTTCTAGAAACTGTCAGCAAAGCTCCTAGTTAGACACTCATGGTTGTATTTTACCAAATCCATATTAAATTAAGGTAACAAAAAGTGTTACTACACCCTGCTGTAAAAGGTTAAGACTGCTTAGTGTTTTCCCTGCTTTGATATAGCGGAGGTGAGTTGATTAAACCAGTTTACAACCAATAAGGGTGACTGATCTGCTTGACAGCGTGTAGTGCAATCATAGCTGCCAGACAAGTGATGGCCATTTTGATTTACTTTACTGATTACCACACAAAGCATGATAAAACATTTAAGGCACAAAATTAAAATAAGACTTTTCATTGCAGAATCACAAGTTAGTGAGAACTGCGCAACTCAAAATGTTTTGTTCATGAATCAAATGAACGAGAATTGTTAGATTGATTTGTTTGTAAATCAAATGAATGAGAATCATTAGACTGATTCTCGGGTAGGATCTCATTCATGAATCAAATAAGTCAAAACTCATGAGTCAAATGGTACTTGCTCATACACTTTAAACATCTGCCAGCAGCAGTGAAATGAAAGACAATGATGGCATCATGCAGGACATGTTTGCGCTTTTGCACTCCTATTGATCTCCACTGAACCGATTTGTTCATGCTCCTGAATCGATTCATATGATTTACTGAAAAGAGTCGTTAAGAAAACCAAATCATTCATGAATTGGTTATCTTTATGCTAGACCGTTTCATGCACAATTAGTTTATTTTTAAAGCTGTTGTGAGTGAAAAAAGACGGGTGTGATTTTTCATTTTGAGTTTTTTTTTTGAACTTGTGCTTGATTTAAAATGTATATTTGAACACCCTCTTAAGCTGTGAAGTTGGCTCTTTTTCTTTTCAAATTACAACAGTAGTATATCATACAACCCTTTTTATTTAAATTTTAAATACATTCATGTTACAGATAGATACAGTTCATTCATCCGTTGACCTTACAGTCATAGCTACTTTTAAACAGTTCATGATAAAATTAAGCATTACAGTAGGGAATCAACTAATTATGGCTGATTAATGTCTATTTAAAGGATGAACCGTGGGGAATATATAAAGATGTTTAAAAAAAGAAAAAAAAAATGTAATTGAAGGTATTCCCAACTTAAAATAATTGGTCACATGTGTTCATTGAGAAAATATAAACACTAAAGCCTGTAGCATAGTTAGTAAATAATCCCCCTTTCTTATTTGAATTCATCTTTTATAATAACACATTAAATTAAATTCACCCCTCAGCACTTACAGGATTAAATGTATATTAAATGAACATCTGTACTGTTCTTTGAGTTGATTACCACTGTTTATGTTAATAAATAAATTTGGACTATATAATTATAGTCAGCAGAAGAATTGTGCAATCAGACCTTTAAACAGAGGAGGGAAAGAATAATACTGTTTAGGGGGTGACGAGAGAAAGTTTTTGGGTGTATGTGCACTGTAACAGAACAGTGATCTAGTGGAAGAGTCACCCCAAATACTTTAGAAAACAGGGTCTGAAGCACTATAATGGTGTACTTACTATTGGTTTTACAACTTTCTCCTTTCTCCTATTTATTTTTTTAAAAATCCTTTTTTGTTGTTATTAAATCTATGAAACTTGATAAAGATTTTTTTTGGCAAGCGCATCGGTGGCACGCAGGGATGTGCCCTGCCACAACATATCTTTATATATACAAATATATGACAAGGAGCTCAAATCAAAATAAAACCTGCCAGGGTGGCTCACTGCAAGGTTAAATGATAGTATTGGTCAGAGTGAAGTCAGATGTAAGGTGGAAAGGCCTTTACTGTTAGTGTTGTTTTATTTATCCTTGCAATCATCTGACAGATTGGCATCTTTGGATTATGACGTTCTCTAGTATGTATTTATGTCTTGATTAATTTAGATAAATAAGTAGAGTCATGTAATGCTATATATGTAAGAAGAAGGATCATTGAAGACTTTAGAGCAGAAGTTACGTGTTTGTATCCCTTAATTATAGTAATGATCCTTTTAGCCACATTTTCACTTAAGTGAAAATACAAATAGATTCTAGTAGAAATAAATGTATGAATTGACTTCTCTCCATTAAATATAATAAAGCAATAAAGCACTAAAGATACAGTATAAGGTTTTCCAAATTAATGTTATAATTCCTTGCACCTGTTACTGAAGATATTTATCTTTAAGCAAGAAAGTTAATATTTTCTTTTACGCAGAATTAACAAATGATATCATCTGTATACTTTTCAACTAAATGTTGAGATTTAAAATGGGCTGCAATATGAAATTACTTCCTCACCTTCCACCTACCTCAATGCCGTATAAAATATTGCTTAGTCTCGAGGACTCAAATATATAAAACTATTTTACAGCTCCTCCCTTTCAAAGATCCAAGAGAACAGTGGGAAAAGGATCTCTCACTCAATATTTCAGAAAAGGAGTGGAAAGTAGCAATGCAAAGAATTCACTTGAGCTTCATATGCACAAAGCATAGAATTATTCAACTCAAAATTATATATTGAGTGAATCTCTCTCATTTAAAATTGTCCAAAATGTTTCCAGGGCAAGATCCAACCTGCGAACGCTGCAATCAAGTTCTGGCCTCACTGGCCTGCACCAAATTAACATCATTTTGAACCAAAATCTTTAAATGCCTTTCAGACAGCCTTGGTGTCACAATCTCTCCTAATCCACTAACAGCTGTGTTTGGTGTACTTCCAGATGGTCTTAAAGTGGAGAAGGATAATCAAACTGTGATTGCCTTTACTACACTATTGGCACCTAGGCTTATCTTGCTCAACTGGAAGAATCCTAACTCTCCTATTCTAAGTCAGTGGGTAACTGATGTTATATACTATTTGAAACTGGAAAAAGTCTAATTCTTACTTAGAGGATCTATACAAAACTTTTTCAAAACCTGGCAGGATCTAATCAATAACATTTAAATTGAGGAAGCAGGTTCTCTCCCCTCTTTTACTCCATTTATCTTTAGTCATTTATTAATTTATCTAGTCACTTATCTTTACTAGCATAAAGCTTTACACTGCTGGCCTAGCTCTCTTTCTCAGGGGTGGAGGTTGATTTATTGAGAACCTTTTTCTTTTATTTTATTTTTGTAAAACTTTAGATGTGTGTATGGAATGTAATTTGATTTTAATAAAATCAATAAAATAAAAAAAAGTAATGACTTAGCTATAGCCAAAGAAATAAAGAAAATTGTATTTTATGTTTCTAGATATACATCAAAACATATTTAATAACAATAACTAAGTGGATTGGTTTATCATAGGTTTGTTTTATTTTCACACATTCAAGAAATATTCCTTTGAAATCCACTGTTAGTTTATTAATATTGGAACGTATAAAATTAAAATAATGAACTATGACTTATGAGTCAAAAGATCTATGAAAAAATCAACTTATGTTTTTAACAAAATTCATCCCCAGTCATTTAATGATATCAAAAACAAACTAATGAAATTCATACACTTTAATTCCTAGTTGAAATAATTTGATATTTATTAATGTAAAATAAAAAAAATAAAAAATCAGCAGTCATTTGTTCAGATTGGGGACCTAGTGTAAAATTGTGCCAAATTCTGCAGTCCATTGAAACCTTGAAACAGTGATCCATGCTTTTATAACATTTCATCTGATTACTGCAATGTGCTTCTTTTTGGAATTAGCCAGGCCCTCATTGCTCACCTACAGCTGGTGCAAAATGCTGCTGCTCGATTTTTAACTGGCACAAGAAAGCATGAGCATGTTACCCCGATTTTGGCTTCTCTTCACTGGCTTCCAATTTGTTTTCAAATCCATTTTAAGATCCTTGTATTTGTTTTTAAATCTTTTAATGGTTGTGCCCCATTTTATTTGTCGGAACTGCTGCACCCTTACGTACCGTCTAGCTTTCTCAGGTCAGCAGACCAGATGCTTTTATGTGTTCCCAAGGCACGATGCAAACTCAGAGGTGATCGAGCCTTTTCAGTTGCAGCCCCAAAACTCTGGAACAATTTGCCATTGCATGTTAGGCAGGCTTCTTCCCTAGCTGTCTTTAAATCATATTTAAAAACACATTTTTACTCTCTGGCTTTTAACCCAATATGATATGTTGGCTATCTGTATAGTTTTGTATTAAGAATCTTTTTATTTCTTATGTGTTTATGTGTTTCTGTTTCATTTACCCTTCAGTTTCATGTTTCTGATATGTTGGGTTTTTCTTTTTTTTTATTGTACAGCATTTTGGTCAGCCTTGATGTTGTTTTTAAAGTGCTTTATAAATAAATAAAATAAATACATTTAAATTTAGGTACCAAATATCATTGCAGAATCTGAGAATAATTATCAATATTTTCATATTTTTACTTTGCTTTCATGTAAGTCTTTGTATACTATTTATATTATTCTTTAGGTTTCATTTTGCTCATTTGGTGTTGCACACCTATGATGACACAGGTTTCTTTATATTTGTAGCAGTGCCTTTTGTTGCCAAGGCGTCATAACAACAAAGTTATTAAAGGACTTGTGTGGATGCAGTAAAATGGGGAAGGAAAGATGTTAACTGGGTACCCACAAAATGTATATAATTGTTTCAAGTTTTTTGTTTTGATTTGTTTATAGTTTTAAAATCTGATTTGTCCTTATTTTGAGTAACTCATTTAAAGCATTTTTGAGTTTAGAACCCTGCTTGTTTATTTTGGCATTGATTCTTTTTAGGAACCAGAATATTCCCCCACTTGTGTAATTAAACTGAACCATGTTAGATTGCTTATTTAACACTGTCCATATAGGAGACAGCTGAGGCAACAGAAGATAGAGTTTGGAAGCCATCTGGGACTCCCCGTTTATTTTCCAGTACTGGATGAAAAAGACACATGAGCACACTGCCAAGAGCTACTGCTGCATGATCCATAATACAATGCTGAACCTTTTCATTGTAGAGCTGGTGACTGGCACTAAATCAGAATTTACAGTTCCTCTTCTGTATCAGTGACCTCAAAGATTGGAAGGATTCATACAGGCAAGCTATAATTTAATCACTGCATCCACTTACAGCATATCTTATTTAAGATTGTAAGATTAAAATAGGATGCAGTTCAATATATTAAAAAATGATTTCCATTCTGTTGAATTAATTATAAACATATCTTTAAATATTAACAAAATAAGTACCCAAATCTGCAAAACAAATATTTAAAGAAAAAAATCTTCCACTTCAAAGTTTACAAAAATGAGGCTGTAAGCACATGCATGTATAATAAAATCCAAATTGCTGGGTTTTTGTTAAAGGGAAAGTGTGTACAACTTTGCTTATGCACAGTTTTATGCATCTGAATTTTTTTGCGTGTAAGCAGACCACTATTAGAAGATACAAAGTTGCAACTAGGAATATAAGGGGCTAGGCATTCCAAAAGAAAGAAGCAAGATTATTTAAAGCTTTATATAAAATTAGTAGTATTTTAAAGCCAATTCTAAAAGACATGGGTAACCAATGTAACAATGCTAAGACTAGTGAGATGTGCTCAGTTTTTCTTTTTCTGGCTGCTTCATTCTGAACTAACTGCAACCGATTGATGTCTTTCCTAGGTAGACCAGTTAGGAGTGCATTGCAGCAATCCAGTAGACTAAAAACAAAAGTGTGAATTACTTTCTCAGTATCTTGTAGTGTTACAAGAGGTCTAACTTTTGCAGTATTCCTTCAATGGAAAAATGCTGTCTTAGAAATACCTGTATGGTTAATGTGTGATTTAAAGTTTAGGTCAGACTCTATGATTACACCTAAATTCTTTACTTCTGCCTTGACTTTAAATGCTAACGGATCAAGTTTGTTTCTAACACCCTCATTATTTCTATTTTTACTAACAACTAAGATTTCAGTTTTTTCCTTATTCTATAAGGAAAATATTCACCGTCACAGCAGACAGTGTCACAAGCACCAAGTGAACAACAATTTGAAAATTAAACTTTCTAAAGTCTATGAACCTGTTGCAACTGTTTTCTATGCTGATAGAAAGAATAGGTTTCATTAATTGGGGCTAAAAAGGAGGAAGCCTTACCATTTTTTTCAAAATTTCAGTTTTATTTCTGTTTCATGTTTACAGCATAACTGCTCTTTTCTGGGAAAGATATGAAATAATCTGCCCTCTTAAGAAGGCCTTTAGAGTTCCCTGGAGTATTCCTGCAGAGACCTCTGAGGATGTATTTGTCTCTAGGAAGAAACTGATTTGTTTGGATATAAATTCTGTATAGTTCTTTGTCTGCTAATAGAAGTGGGTTAAGATGCCATCTGCGAGATGAGTGTGTGGGGCCTAATGATTTTAGCTCCAAGATCAAAGGTGCATGGTCAGAAATAACAATAGCGTTGTACTTACAAGATTTAATCATAGGCGAGAAATTAGTATCTATAAAGAAATAATCAATTCTTGAGTAGCAATGATGCACTTGTGAGTAGAAGGAATATGTTCTTGGGTTTGAGTTTAGAAATCTCCAGGGGTCTGATAGGTTGTGGTCAGTTAAAAAATGTGTAATTGTCTTTGCAGTGTTAGATGTCATCCCCCTGTGACAGGAGTCCTATCCAAGAGTGGATTTAAAACACAAAGTCCCCAGCCATTATAATTTTATGAGTGTTCACATTGGGAATGGATGTTAGTACATTTTGCATGAATTCCCTATCATCGACATTGGGTGCATAAACATTTATCAAAATCACTTTACAGTTAAATAAATTGCCAATGACAATCACATATCTCCCTTCAGGATCAGACACTACAACTGTTCTATGTATGAGAATTCCCACACCTCTAGTTTTCTTTGTAAAGCTGGAATGGAACATTTGGCCATCTAAGCAAGGATTAACTGATCCTTGCTTAGTAAGTGGGTCTCCTATAAAAATACTATCTCAGCGTTTAAACCTGTTAGGTGAGAGAATACTTTCTTTCTCTTTAATTCGTGATTTAGGCCTTTAACATTCCATCTCGCAAAGTTAACTATCCCATCATGGAGACATTGATTCTGAATTTTTTATGTCATTTTGTAGTCTTAACTGGAAGTGAGACAGCTTTAACCTTACTTTCCATTGCCATGATGCTTATTGTTACGTTGGTAGGTATCATTATAAGGATTAAAATAATAGATTAGATATAGCTTGCTCTCTTTCTCTCCCCCCCTTATCCCCCCACCCCACCATTTTGCCTCCCCAGGTGAGGCTGGACCCCATTTCACAAAGTTCCGGTCCTCTGACATGCCTAGAGACAGAGCACGTCCAAAACAAAAGAAGCCCCCCAGCAGCGGCATTTGGGAATTAAAAAGTTATTAAAGATATTTATTGTCGATAAAGTCTAAATACTATAAGCATAAAAAATAACATCAACAGTTTTGAAATATTAAGACAGTAAACCCAGGGATTGGTGTTAAAAAGTGGCCCTGGATAAGCATAGTAAATCCTAATGCAATAATAACAATAAACCAAGGTTATGATGTTAAACAGTCTCCTTCAGAATAGTTAAAAAAAAACCTGCTTTAATTTCTTCCACACATACAGTACACCTACAGTTATAATTAAAACATAAACATAAACAAAAAGTGTCTGAGAAGAGAATAAGATGTATAATTATGGTACCCGTATAATTGCAAGCAGATCAGACAGTAGGTAATATCTTCTTGCCATACCATGATGGGATGCAACTCACTTTCGTATTTCAAAAAAGCGTCGAGATCAGCTTTCTTAATTCCTTTTCTGATTCATCCGTTTAAGAGAAGATGTGATGTTTGTCTTGAATTTCCACTTTCAGTTTGGAAGGATACAAGAGGCAGTATCTAATATCGGCTTTCCGTAACTGCTGTTTAATTTTGTAAAAAGCTGCATGTTTAGCAGCTGTTGAGGGTGAGAAATCAGGGAAAATACGAATGTGGCGTAGAAGATAGCCCGGCTACAGACAGACACACAGACCCAAAACTTCCAGAACACTCACTTTCATTTATTTTCAATGTCCTGCAAACAATATCATGCTCCAATACCCAACTCCACTCAATCCTTTTTCTGCCACCTCCACTCCTCACTCGCAACCTTGTCTTCCTCCACCCGACTCTGGCCTCTTGCTGCAGTGAGGTGGCCTCTTTTATATCACACCCAGAAGTGCTGCAAGGGAATCCGGCTCCTCTACTGGTAGCACTTCAGGTTGTGGCGGAAGTGCTGTAGACCACGGCTCCGGAACTGTTCAGGCGCCCCTGGTGGTGGGCAAGGGCACACACAAGGTGGAGCATCTAAGCTTCCATCGTGTGATCCCGATGTGCACCGGGGGGGTGGGGCTGCCCCCTGCCCCCTCGTGTCCCAGGGGAGGTACTGCTGGTGATATGTCCACTCCCCCGGTACTCTCCTCAAAAAGGCATCTCGGCCGGGCAGGATCCCCGGTCGTCCATCACAGTGGTTATTTTCAAATGTAATCTCTTGTTTGTGTCTGAGAAGTGCCATTACATCAAGCTTAAATTGTAATCTCTCGAAGTGGACAATTAAAGACCTAGGTTTAAAGGTATTTGATTCATGCTTGCGATAAGCTGCCACTATCTCTGTATCTGATTTAAAGTCCTCTCCAATTATTTTTCAGAATATTTCAGCCATGAATTTCACTGGGTTTGGACTTTCACGATTCTCAGGTAGACCTTCGATTCTAATATTATTCCTTCTGCTTCCATTTTCCAGAGCCGCAAGTCTGTCTCTGAGTTTTTTGCATTTGGAATTTGCAGCTGTAGCTTTTCCATCGGTGTTAGATGCCAAATGTTCCACTGTTTCAATTTGAGCCATGAATGTCTGCTTAACATCATCCAGCTGATCGGCAAATTCTCTCAGTTTAGACACATTTTCCTGAATGCGTTCCTCAATTTTTCTCAGCATATCTTTAAAGATTGCATCAAAACAATTATATATACATTTTTCCAAGTCTTTAAGTTCCTGCCACATCTCTTGCAGCTCCAGCCGCAGCTTCTCGTTTGTCTTGAGCAAGGCAGTTATTTCTTTCTTCATACTTCTCATTTTTAATTGCTATGCTCAAGAAAGGATGCCAAGGAAGAAAAGGATAAAAAACAGAAAATAAAAGATGTTTACTTCAAGTCAAATGCAAAAAGTAGTCCATTATCTTATGAGAAAGTATCATATAACATAACTGTTTAATGTGGTTTAAGAGGACCAAATCTGATTCCCCAACAATCTACTTGGGATCATTGCCTCCACAATGATGAAAGCTAGAACACAAAAATAAAATGAGGCGTCAAAACAGCTTAATTAAAGCAGCCATTTACCCAACCAAATGGGGTGCTGATATGCTTCCAAGAAAAAACAAAGCTGATTGCAGGGAACACATCTCTGGAAGTCAGGATCAGGTTGCTTGTTTTCCTACAGCCACTCTAGCCTCTTTCTCAGCATCGTACAACCATTAATTGTGCTTTTTCTCAAACTAGCTGCAGTGACCTTTCATCCCCCACTCTGTCTACCTTCCTTCGTTGACAGCATGATTTAGTTCAATCCCCACCCAGTTAAATAGTGCAAACAATTACAAAGAACATGTGAAAAGTACCCACTCAAATAAATTGTGCAAGAAAATAATCAATTAACCAACTCCTTAACAGAAAAAACAACAAAATGTGTGACTCTACATAATCAAACTAAACAAACCCTCTGTTCATTAAATAGTCATGCCACTCACAGTGTTTTCAAACTGAACTGAACAAACTCATCAAGAAGTTACCCAGATTATCTAAAGAGCATGTGATTTGTACAGTACAGATGGGGAATAACTGCTGACTGAGGTAAGAGTGTTCCAGTCTTTGTCTTACCCATAAGCAATTAACAAATCCTGCTGGCAGCCTTAGGGCAGAATGAGTTTGAAATTGACTTTCCCTGTTTTAGATTAGATTAGATTAGATTAAATAAACTTTATTAATTCCATGGGGAAATTCTGATGCATGCAGCAACAGAAACATGAAAAACAAGGATACAGACTTACAGGACAGATAATACAGCAAATCAATCAATCAACCAATCAATCAATAAAAATAAACTTAGCAAGTACATTGAGTGAAACATTGAATTGCCTGATAGCAGAAGGCAGAAAAGACCCCCTGAGGTGCTTCCTAGCATACTGTGGTGGAATGTGCTTGTGGCTAAAAGTGTTTCAAGATAGCACCTCCCAGATGGGATGAAGGGGATTTTTCATGACGGCGTCCAATTTTGCCATCATCTTCTTTTTCAGGGCGGCACGGTGGCACAGTGGTAGTGCTGCTGCCTTTGCAGTAAGGAGACCTGGGTTCACTTCCCGGGTCCTCCCTGCGTGGAGTTTGCATGTTCTCCCCGTGTCTGTGTGGGTTTGCTCCGGTTTCCTTCTACAGTCCAAAAACATCCAGTTTAGGTGCATTGGCAATCCTAAATTGTCCCTAGTGTGTGTGCCCTGTGGTGGGCTGGCCCCCTGCCTGGGGTTTGTTCCTGTGTTGGCTGGAATTGCCTCCAGCAGACCCCTGTGTTAAGTTATAGCGGGTTGGATAATGACTGACTGACTTCTTTTTCAGCTTCCAGTGTGTCCAGGGGTTGCCCTTTGTTGAAGCAGGCTTTCCCAGTAAGTTTGTTTAGGCATTGTGCTTCTTTTGAGCTCAGGTTGCTTCTCCAAGAGACTGCAGCGTAGAACACCACGCTGGCTACTATTGACTGGTAGAACATTTCCAGCAGTTTGCTGCACACATCAAAAGACCTGAGTCTCCTTAGCAAATGCAGTCTGCTCTGGCCATTCTTGTACAGTGCCACTGTGTTGGTAGACGAATCCAGGTTGTTGTTTATGTGAACACCCAGGTATTTGTAGCTCTGCACCACTTCCACATCCTCCCCCTGACTGATGACTGGTCACAACAGCCTCAGTTGAGTGCTCATTTTCAAAGCTGAAATTGATGAAATCTAAACTATGTAACAGTGGTAGTGAGGAAAGGCTTTCTGACCTCCTCCTCTTATCCCCAAGTAATCTAAAGTTATTGACATATGTATTCAAACATGTCTACAAAGAGAATTTTGCTATAAACTCAGAAACAGGTTAGAAAATGAACAGAAAATTAAAAAGAAATGTTATTTCCTTTGCACACTATTACATAGTATACGTAACAATTTGCTTTACATTTTGTAACCTCATATACTTTTTTTCTTTATAGTTAGAGACAAGCTTTTAGATTTTCAAAAAAAAAAACAACCTTTTGATGTCTTGAACATTCAAGAATAAACAGTATAATATCAAGATTTATACATTACCTCATTAATATTCATTCCAGGGACTGGGTACTGCAATGACCAGAATGACCTGATAAAAGTATAATTACATTATAGTTCAAGAAATTGTTTTAGTATAGACTTTAGTTAAATTTCCTGAATGTGCCTAACAGTTTTGCCCCAGTCCCTCGATAGTCTACCTGCCACTGATTGTCCCTGTTGGACTAGACTTGTGCAGTTTCCATACTTCCACAATTCCGATATATTTATGTAAAATTAAAAAAGAAAAATGACAAACTATTTCGACGTATGAGCATTTGTGAGCTTGAACCAGCTTTGCAGTTTCTGTCTCCTGTCTCTCCATCAATGCTCTAGTTTCCATTAAAAAATTTGAAAGGACGATTACATTATATTTTTTCAAAGATGCTGAATAAGCCATGGAACTCATTTCTCACTTTAACTGTTTTCACGTCAGTCCTAACTTGTATCTAACAGAGTTATGAAGCAATAAAAGTGCCATACAAAACTACCACATCTACTAACTTACACACCACACACAGGTAAAATTAGTCAAGTGTATAAGAGTAAGGTAAAAAAACTGAATATTAAGAGGCATAACTTGAATTTAAAGTCACAAACAATAGATTAAAGTGAAGATGGTAGCTTAAACATTTTATCTAGTGCCTTTATACAGGTAAAGAAAATTTCAGGAGCCACAACTAATTCAGTGACACATTTATCTGCTTAAGCAAATTATTATAGAAAATGCAGAAGCATTGCTAGAAAAGGAACAAGACTAACAATTAATTTCTTCCTGTGTTTTTCCACTTATTGTAAAGTACATAAGACTGCAGTAAGCTTCAGGTCAGTCAAAAACATTTAAGAAATCCAGCACCAATTGAGGACATTTTCCATATCACATAAAGTAACTGGTCTGAATGAAAATGTGTTTCGTTTGTAATAGAACATCCTGAAATGAAGAAAGATTTGTTTTGGCTTTAACTTGCTTAAAATTGATACATTTTTGTTAGCTTGTTCATCTGACTCAGAGGTGAAATATGAGGCTTATTTTATTTTTGCATTATTAAATGCCCGATAAAGATAGATGGGTAAGAGCAAATTCTTAAATTAAGATTGTGAAAGAAAACAATTTTTCTCAAGACTAAGACTGAATTTAACATATTAACATAATTTTGTGCTTCAAAGTAAAACCCACAGAAAGAAAAGTACACTTCAGTACCCCTCTTTAGCATTCATAAATCAATGTAATACTTTTGCGAAATACTGAAATACATGTTTTTTTGAGTAATGGGAATAAGCCTCCGTAATTTTATGCTTAAGTTAAAACCATGTGAGGTTTTTAAATAACTGTCATGATTCCTTGAGTCTTGCAGTGAAATTGAGGCCTCAATAAGCATACCTAATGAATG
Source organism: Polypterus bichir lapradei (assembly GCA_026402145.1). NCBI lineage: Eukaryota > Metazoa > Chordata > Cladistia > Polypteriformes > Polypteridae > Polypterus > Polypterus bichir. The sequence continues at coordinate 168,093,808 of JANRMT010028174.1, forward strand.
TATTACAAAAACAGTATCAAAGACATACATACTGTATTAAAAGTCTTATTTAATAAAAAGGCTTTGTAAAAATCAAATTACATTTACCTGTAATCTAGACAAGTGTTTTTCAACCACATTTGGGGTGCGGGTTGCCTTCATTGGTTTGCAAGTTGGTCACCTTAGCCACTGGTTCTCAACCTTTATAGTATCATGAACCAGTTTTACTTATTACATACATTAATGACCCACAATTTAGGGGGGAGGTCCTCCTTGGTGAAACTACCACAATCAGAAAAGTGGGGGGTCCCCATCAGCGAAATGAGTGCATTCGTAAAAAGCAGGGTGTGGGAGATCATGCAGCTCTGTCAGTCACGCTTATTTCACTGCAACCCACTCACACACCCAAAGGCAATACCCTGCAACCCAATGGCGTCAACCTGTTGCTTGAGAAATACTAGCCCAAGGGAGTGACAGTGCTGCAAAATATTTTCCTCGTTTCTAAATGTGCTTGTTTCACCAAGGTACCCAACACTGCCCTTGTTTCACCAAGGCAATTTCTACTAGTGGGTCATCAATGATTTTAAAAAGGCAAAACTGGGTCATGGGACATAAGAAAAACTGATCAAGACTGTTGCTCAGTGGATAGCATTGCAGTTTAGATATCAAGGATCGAGTTTCTACTCAAGTCACTGTGTGGAGTTTACATATTGTCATTGTGTGTGTTCGTTTTCTCCAGACACTCAAGTTTCTTTTCCCAAAAAAACAACAATGTAAGTGTCCATGTGTTTATTGTTAGATCTTCAATTCATATGTTAAGGATTCTTTCTATTTTCACAAGAATCTTTTCAGCTTTTGGTGCACAAGCATCAAAACCTTTGCAAATTGTTTTTCTTTCTAATAAAGCAGACCATGAACTCATTCAAGGTATATCTAAGGCCCAAAAATGCAAAGGAATACACTGCTTTTATAACATCTGTAAGTTACACTTTCTCTACTAATATCATCACCTTCCTTGCACTTTAACTGGGTGCATGTTTAAGCCCCATACTTAATAAACATCACAAATAAAAAATCAAAAAAACAGCACAAAATGAAGAGTTCTACCTACTGCAAGCAGCCAGAGTGCAAACTGGCACTGAGAATAATGGGAATAGAACCTGGACGGCAAGATTAACCCCACTAGACACTGAAGGTGTGTTGGACAATTACACCTATTTATATCTGACAATAGGCCTAAATGTAACTAATTACAGTACAAGAAACATTTTGTCATATCAAAATAATTTTAAAGAACCAACACCAATGGGCAATTACATGTACTTACTAAGTCAAACCACACCATTAAAAAAATTCTAAGGAAACAAAAAACACAGATGAGCTTTAGATGTCTCAGAAATGCAGAATATGCAATATAATGACAGTAAGCTGCTGTTGTCAAGGATATTGTAGAGAAAAAGAGAATGACTGAAGACAGTGTCATTAAGTAAATAAATCTCATTAATAACTTTAATGATTTTTTGTCGGCAGAAATTTATTAATCCCATAATATGATAGTATGATTCACAGCAACTTTAAATCAACTTTGAATGATTGTTTAACATTATTACTGAATACCAATCACAAACTTCCTGCAATGTATCTTGAAGTAGCACGTAATGCTGTAATCTCAGTGTGTTATGCTACCTGTGACTTGTGACTGCAGATGTTTTTCCTTGGAATGGCGGAAGTTGTTTATGCATTTCAGGTTAACCCACAGAGTTGGGGAGTCATGCATATGTGTATGGAGAATAACTATTAGACCAAGTTTAAAAAAAACATGTTTACAGGCAAAACGCTAATCACAATCCTGTTGAATTGCATTCTGACAGCACAGTACCATGTATGCTCTTCTGCACCTGGCACAGACTGAAAATATACAAAACAGATCACATTTGTTCTGTTTTTTTTTTCACAAGTAACCTCATTTTTTAGTGAATTTGGCTTTTTTGGGGGCCTTAGGGCCATGACATGAATCCATTTGTGAGTCATGTTTTTTCTTAGGTTGTCTGTGAGTTAATTAGGGAATGTAGTTTGAGGTGCTGTTCCAGAAAAAAGATTGGTATATAATTTGGTTCATACAGTCTTCCTTTGTCATGGGAATTTTCACCACTGCACAGTGCCTTCAATGTCCAGTTTGTCCAGTCCAGGGCATCTTCAGAGCGTTGGCATGTTTCATATCCTCCTTCATATGGTTTGGGCAACCTTTTCCTTCTGGGGCATATTAGCCACTGTTTGCTTATAGATGCGGAACACGTGACTGTACCATTGTAGGCGTGTCTCTCACATCTTCTCGGTTATTGGTATAACTCCCATTTTTTTGAGCACATCATTGTTCATCACATGGTCAAAGTGAGATAGGCCATGTGTCCTGCGGAGCATTCACATCTCATTATGTGGAGCACCTGTTTGTTGCATAAAGTCCAACTGGACGAACCACAGATTTATAGATCTTCGCCTTGTGATACTTGGAAATCTTGAAGTAGCACAAGACTCCAGTGAGCTGATGCCATTTTAGCCAGGGTGTCCTCATGCTGAGGAATCAGAGGTATGTCCATGTCAGAGCAGATGAGTGATCTGCAATACTTGAATTTCATAGCCTTGGTAACATTTTGACTGGATGTTGCCCTAAGTCTGCTCACAATATTCCAAGTATTTTGTCTTCCTGATGTTGAGGCGGAATCTTGTGAGAAGTGAGAAGTTCAAGGACCCAGCACGTCATCGGCATACTGAAGTTTATACAGGGATCCCTGTTTGTATATTTGCCATCACCAAGTCCATGCACAGGATGAGGAGATGAGGTTAGAGAGCTGATCCTAGATGTACTCCAACTTAGATAAGAAGGTGAGGTTCCAATTAGGCACTGTGCAACACTGGTGGTGTTGGCATATGGGAGTCGAATCCACTGCACATGGGCTTCAAGTACATCATTGAGTCAAAGGGCATTCCATATGAGGGCATGTTTTGACCTTATCAAAAGCATTCTCCAAGTCGAAGGCCATGGGTAACATCTTTTTCTTTTCCATTTACCTTTCCATCAGCAGGTGGACAGTGTGTTATTTCACACTCCTTGATGAATCCATATTGATTTAAGGTGGCACTCCTGAGTTAGTGAAGCTGAAGATTGACTTTTCATTCAAAGATCTTCATCATGTGATATAGAAGGCAGATTGGTCAGAAGTGGCTGCAGTTGCTGACATCACCTTTTCCCTTCCAGATCGGTATTGTGATGCTTGTGTTGCAAGGAGTTCAGCATCTTGTCATCTGAGTGTGTTTAACATTTCAATTGGGATGTCTAAGGGCCCTGTTGTTTTTCTGTACTTTGTCTTTTGGATCGCTGTATTGACTGTGATGGTGGTGATTAGTGGCACTGGTCCATAAAATGTATCTTCCTTTGATATTGGCAGATGGGAGATGCGGCAGACTTTGATTTCCCAAGGGTTGCTGCAGAGATGGCGTGGACCTGGTCCACAACATCAGTCCATATAGCTTTAACAGGTTGGCTGGGGTTGACATATACTGCTCCAATTAAGGGCAAGAATATTTTTGTGTTCATTGAATTTTTTTCTGTTTGATTCTCTCAGCTTTTGCCAATATGTGCATTTGTTCATTATCCTGGATTGAATTGTAGAACAAGGATTAGAAGATGGTGTTTTGGGCCAATGTGTTCGGATGGAATGGACTTCAGTTGGAATGACTTTTGCAGTAATTGCTAGTTTCCAGTCACATCACCATAGTTGCCAATAATCAATCTGCATGGCTTGTCTTATTGGTATAAATGGCAAGGTGTGTCAGTCTCTTCAAAAAGTTGTTAGCAATTATGAGGTTGTGGGCCACCACACAGTGCAGAATGCAGGAACGATCATCATTTCTGATTCCAAATCCAAATTGACTCCAAAATGGATCATTCAAACAATATATATAGTGTATATATATAT
>JANRMT010028174.1:168098163-168138070 GCA_026402145.1 Polypterus bichir lapradei
ATATATATATATATATATATATATATATATATATATATAAAGTGGTGGGAATCCTGCCCAGCTGGGATGCCTGGAAGGTCCGGGGTAGGGACAATGCCTCCCCTGGGCCACGAGAGGCCAGCCGCTCTGGGCTGCATGGGGGCCACGGGATAAGAGCTTAGAAGCTCAACCCTGTTGGGGCCCGTAGCCACTGGCAGGATGATTATGAAGTCCTGGACTGCAGCACTTCCGCCACAACTGGAAGTGCTGTCAGAAGTGATTCCAGACACACCCGGAGTGCTTCCGGGTGCTCAGATGGCACTTCCGTCATACCAGGAAGTGCTGCTGGAAGATCATCGCAGAACACCTGGAGCACATCCAGGGTATTATAAAAGGGGTCACCTCACTCCATTAGAATAGCCGGAGTTAGGAGGAAGAAGACGGAGCTTGTGAGGAGAGGAGTAGAGGCGACAGAAGTACTGGGAGAGTGAAGGAAAGAAGGGACTGAGTTTGGCTGGAAGGACATTGTGAGGTGCTGTTAAAGAAGAAGAAAATAAAAGTGTGTGCTATGGACACCTGGTGTCGTGTCTGTCTGTGAAGGGAGGTTGTTCTATCACAATATATATATATATATATATACATACACAGGTGGAACCATAAAAATATTTCGTTATAAAGGAAATTCCATTATAATGAATATGGGAAAAATATGTACAGTATTGTGACTGGTGCCGCAGGCAATTTGCCATGTCTAATGGCAGCGGCACAAGGACAGCTCCTCTGGTAAACAGTAAACCTAGGGCAAAACAATTGGTTGTCCTCTGTAGGATCAAGCTTACCATGTACTGTGCTTGTCGCACAATGTTTAACATTTAATACTGGGCTTTGATCTGCTCTTCCTCACACTCTCCTGATCTGTCTTTTCCAGACCATGTTTGCCACAGTGATGATTCCGAGCCATTGGCATTCTAATCTGGAGATGGGAGCTAAAGAAAGACGATTGCCTGTGCTGCAGGTCCTAACAGTTCCTATTCTGAATTAAGTCATGAGGCTGTACCTGCTTTCACTATACAGTAATAAAGTACCTTTATTTTCCTTGAAAACCTGGACTCATCTTCCTATCTCTTGTGCAACTCTGTGACCCAAGCTTGACGATACCTATATAAAAAAGCACTTCTTAAACTACAAAAAATATTTTATTTGAAAATGAGACATTAAATGTAACTTTTCTTTCATATAAATACAGGTATGAAAATGCAGAATGAAAACGAGACGTCAGATGCAACTGTTTTTATTAATATAAATGCAGGTATGAATACAGACTGAAAAAAAGACATTAGATGTAACTTTTTTTTATAGAAATATAGGTATGGACACAGAATGCAAATGAAACGTTAGATGTATTTTTTTTTTAAATAGAAATACAGGCATTAACACAGAATGAAAAGGAGATGTTAGATTTTTTAAATAGAAATACAGGTATGAACACAGAATGAAAAAGAGATGTTAGATGTAACTTTTTTAATAGAAATACAGGTATGAAAATACAGAATGAAAATGAGTTGTTAGATGAAGATGAAGGAACGATTCCAAAATGCTTTTGACACGTCGTTTTTCTTAATTCCAGAATCAGCTTTTTCTTGGATTTTTAATTTTTCTATCAGCATAAACTGACACCATTTATCACTTTTTTTTGTTTGTCTCAAAGAAAACTTGGAGAAGCACTATGAAAACTCAAACAGTATGGTATCCACACACAACACAACTACCCATACGGATGCTTGGTGGAGCACTGCCTCAGAATTCGGCAATGTGTATGATGTCACGCCTACACACTCACTGAAACTGCCTAAGACTGGAAATTTCACAATGGATTGTCTATCTCTTTGAGACAACTTGTTGCAGGGTTCCTGAGACACAGCACAGAAAGTGTAGGAGCAGCATTAAATATTATTTACATAGTATTATTATCTTTGGTGCCCATTTTTGGTCAAAAAATGGTTTGCTTAAACAATATTTGTTTAATATGATGTTCAATGAACGTATGTCCAGGCCCACAAAAAGTATTTGTTATTTTGAAAATTCTGTTACTTCGGTATTTATATTCTCCTAATAAAGTATCTATCTATCTATCTATCTATCTATCTATCTATCTATCTATCTAATATAATAGGAGGCGGGCGATTGGGCCCCTTACCAGGCTAGGACGCCCATGTGATAGAAGGACCGGGGGAGAGGACATGTTCATGTCAACACCTTCCCAGGAACATGAGAGGGCTACCCCCCTGGATTGCATCTGGGCCACGTGGCCACCGCCAGGGGTCTCTTGGACAGTTTTGGAGCCCAGGACTGCAGCACTTCCTCCACACCCAGGAGTGGTGCCAGAAGTGGATCACAGAGCACCTGGAGCACATCCAGATGAACTATAAAGGAGGCCACCTCACTCTGTTCGAGAAGCCAGAGTTGTGTAGAAGGTGAACAAAGCTTGCGGGAAAGGAGTTGTGGCGGCAGAAGAGAGAAGGAGTGAGAGAGAAAAGAGAAAAAAGAAGGACTGAGCTGCATTATTGTGATGATTTGTGCACTCTGTCCTGGGTTGGCAACAAAAGAAATAAATCGTGTGTTGTTTGCACTTGTGTGTATCTCTGTGTCTGTCTGTGTCGAGGTTATGGCTGCTATATGCACCCAGGGCTTTTACAATATATTTGTACACACAAGTGCAGATACATTGGTGGACTATATACATTGGTTTTAATATATATATATTGGTTTGAATACCTCCTTTCAGATATATATATTGGTTAGGATATAAAAATAGGTTGATTGTTTCATTATGTTATTATATCACCTGGGACATGCACATAATATGAAAGGTATCGGTTAACTTCTTAGGTTCTTTTCTTAATGAAAAAATATCAAAACAAGCTATATAACTGTTACCTGTAACCTATTACCTGTCTCACTGTCCGTTGAACCCTATATACACCCTGTATTTTCATCCCTGGGGACCACCAATGATAGGAGGCTCACTGACTGACATTTTCTTTAACATTCATTCATTTACTTTACCCATTTTGCCACCAATACACCATTTCATAAAAGCATCATCTGTGCCCTTAAGGGACTATATTTAGGCAAGGAATTATCAGTATTACAGCAACTCTTAGCTTGTTAGCAATTAGTCAGATGGAGGCATTGAGTTTAAGAATTTACTTAAAAATCATATTTATTTGCACAACAGTAACCAAATGTAAGCAATACAAAGAATTCTACCACTTGGGTGGGTTCATGTAGTCTTTATTCCATCCCAGATAACATTTCCCAGATTGCCCTGTCCCTTTGTTATATATATCCTTAATTGAAAATGAAAAACAAGTGTGCAGCAGTCCTCCATATTTGCAACTGAGCTGAGATCTTTCCTACAAACATGTAGGAAAGAAAACTGAACTGCAATGCCAGTCAGAGAAAAGGAGGGGTGTGCTCACAGAATCCCACAGGCAAGCTAATGTGTTATGTGCTTGGCTAGCAAAAAAATGAACAAAAGGTGGCGCTCATGATGAATCATTTGTTGCAGATATAAATCGCCTCATTTACTTTCTTTACTGTGCACATTTGAATCCACTTAATAGAGAATTTTACAGCTACTAGGTTTTTTGTGTTGCTTCGGAAATAGTTTTGCTATAAATTCTGACCATTTTCAGTTTGTTATAATGTTTTTTTCATTTTCTTTGGATATTTCTGCTTGTTATTACAGTAAAAAATACACTTAAACCTTTTATAAACCTCTGAATGGGAAATATCAAATTGCCAATCTAAAGACATTTATATCCACAAGAATCTAAATTTTGTATTCATTTATACAATATAGAAGCTGAAAGTATTTCTATATTCTGTTTTCTTTCCAAATATCACCAACAGTTTGACTCATGCAGTTGCTACAGGTTAACAAAAAGCACTGAGCTATACTGGACAGCATTGTGGTCTAAATTCCTGTTTTGTGTTATAGAAAGCAGGGTTTGATTACAGCATGTAAAGCCAGTGGCTATTTTTCCCCTTAGCATATAAGTATTTTTTAGATGAGATTAAGTAAACAAATGAGCATTTTATAAATATAAAATAAAAGTAAAATGTTTGCTCTCTTATTAAATGTCTTTTTTGAACAATTGTCCTAACTTCTCTTAAATTTGTAAAACACCCATATCATTATTTTAAACAGGTAAGATCCGCTTGTGCCCAACACGCTATTTAAGGTTGCTTGCTTTCTTCATTTGCATGTGATGTCAAGAATGAGCTCCTGTTTTCTGCAAAATATAAGTCATTAATGCAACATCAGAAAATGGATGGATGAATGAAAGGTTATAGCTTTCATGGCCATTACCAAAAAGTGAAATCAATAAAAATGACCAATTAAATAGTATTCAGTAGTTTGTAGCAACATTGCTGCTGCTTACATTTTACTGTAAACTGCTTCACTCCATATTCGCTCACCAACAAGTTATGTCATTTTTACAGCGATCAAGCACCTACCACTCAAACATCTCATCCTGCCCAGTCCATCAAGTGTTCACAGACAATCATGTTTCAGTTTCAGTTGTTTCAGCACTCTATTACAATATATTCTTGCATCTATTTTTTTAAAAGTGACATTCATACACTACAGCATAATAAAAGTTTAAAATCAATAAAATTCAGTATTCAACTCAAATTCCATAATTTAAGAAAAGATTCTTGCTAAGTTTAGACCTTGATTTAAATGCAGGTTCATTGCATATATACTCACTGTAGATTATATATACTCACTATATTATATACTCACTATACTCAGTGTGGATTTTCACTGGTAGCACACCAGTTAAACCTTTCATTGCTCTTTGTGGATTTTCAAGCTAATGCAGTCACAGTTCATAAAATATCTGAAACTGTAGTACATTTGCTTGCGGTTCAGTACAGGCAGCATAATGCAGAATAATGTGGTATTCCTCACTCAATCCGTGTCCCTGCATCTCTAAACTGAACTCTTAACAGAATCAAAAGCTGCACTACTTACCAAGCAAAATACTGTGAATCCTGCTTTGCCTTTCAGTTTCCAAGAATACACTTAACTCATTTTCAGCCTGACAAGACTTTCAGGCAATTTTTGGCCTCTTGGTTAAACTGTCTCACATACTGTACATTGATATATATTGGTTTGCATATATCTCTTTTTTTACTTAATTTACTTCTGTGACAGCACTGTCTGCTTTGTACTTAAAACATTCAAACTTGAATCATTTTTATTATGTGTCTTTTTAAATACCTTGTATGCAAATTGGAAGTGCTAATATTGTTGCTGTTAGCTGCAAGGTAAATTTGTTCATGTCTACTGCAGTCTGGCATAGTTGTAACAGTGATTGAGGAAATGCTACAATTTACCCCAGGCAAATTTTTATTTTTGCTTTGTAAATTATTATTTGCCTGTCTTTATTTCTTTGCATTTCAACATGCCTAGGTCTAAGAAAAGCACAATTGACTGGGGAGTGCCTTTTGATATTTTGAAAAAGGCCTCAGTTGATGTCAAGGAGCAGGGAAGGTCCATCAGATCTGTGGCAGAATTGTATGATATATACTAGATAAAAATGAATCCAGGAAAGACTATGAAAATTTATGATAATCCGGGGATCGTGAAAATAGCACTTCCAACAGCAATACACCAAGAAACATACAGGGTTGATTCCAGTACAGTGGAATTTTTCCATATAAGCCAGGCATACAGTATTTCAGAAATCAGAGTTTAATCCTTCATATCGTACTGATCCAGCCATACACCCACTCCACTTTTCCAACTGCCCACCATGCCACTTCACCAGCTGTTCCTTAGAGCCCACTTTTCAAGCACATCTGACCTAGAGCAAAAGCTGGAACAAAAAAAAAACCACTATGACAGGAAGACAGAAAAAAAAAACCATCACAAACAAGCAACTACCACCAAAGACGACCTTGAAAAAGAAAAAAAAAAGGCAGATGAGAAACGTGGAAGTCACTACATTGCATTTTTATTAAGAGATTATTTAAAGATTTAAACTGTCTGCACTTTGCAGAAAGTAGTAAATGACTTGCGGGTAAATGCAGACAGAGGCCATTTATCTGTTCTCATCCTCTTAGATCTGAGTGCTGCATTTGACACCATTGATCATAATCTTAGAAATCGCTTTAGTCAATGGGTGGGCCTCTCTGGCAGTGTCTTAAATTGGTTTGAATCCTACCTGGCAGGTAGAAAATTCTTTGTGAGTTGTGGTAATCAAATCTCAAAGACACATGATATCCGATATGGTGTTCCACAAGGCTCTATCCTGGGTCCGCTGCTTTTCTCAATCTATATGCTTCCGTTAGGTCAGATTATCTCAGGTTACAACATGATCTACCACAGCTATGCTGATGACACACAGCTGTATTTATCAATAGCACCTGATGACTCCGACTCTTTCGATACACTAACACAATGTCTTACTGGTATTTCTGAATGGATGAATAGTAATTTTCTCAAACTAAATAAAGAGAAAACTGAAATTTTAGTAATTGCCAATAATGGATTCAATGAGGTTATCAGAAATAAACTTGATGCACTAGGATTAAAAGTTAAGACGGAAGTAAAAAACTTAGGGGTAACTGTTGACTGTAATCTGAATTTTAAATCGCATATTCATCAGACCACTAGGACAGCATTTTTTCACTTAAGAAACATAGCAAAAGTTAGACCTCTTATATCATTGAAAGATGCTGAGAAATTAATTCACGCTTTTGTTTTCAGTAGATTAGATTACTGTAACGCACTGCTCTCAGGACTACCCAAGAAAGACATAAATCACTTGCAACGAGTGCAGAATGCAGCTGCTAGAATCCTAACTAGGAAAAGAAAATCCGAACACATTTCTCCAGTTTTGATGTCACTACACTGGTTACCTGTGTCATTCAGAATTGACTTTAAAATACTGCTTATGGTTTATAAAGCCTTAAATAATCTCGCTCCATCTTATATATCGGAATGCCTGACACGTTATATTCCAAATCGTAACCTTAGATCTTCAAATGAGTGTCTCCTTATAATTCCAAAAGCTAAACTTAAAAGAAGTGGTGAGGCGGCCTTCTGCTGTTATGCACCTAAAATCTGGAATAGCCTGCCAATAGGAATTCGCCAGGCTAATACAGTAGAGCACTTTAAAACACTGCTGAAAACACATTACTTTAACATGGCCTTTTTATAACTTCACTTTAACGTAATACTGATACTCTGTATGTTCAATTCTTCATAATAACTATTCACAGTGGCTCCAAAATCCATACTGACCCCTACTCTCTCTTCTGCTTCTTTTTCCGGTTTCTTTGTGGTGGCGGCCTGCACCACCACCACCTACTCAAAGCATCATGATGCACCAACATTGATGTACTGAAAGCCAGAAGTCTACGTGACCATCATCATCAAGTCCTTCCATGAGTACCCTAAATACAAAGAGGACTGTTTGATTTATGTTAGGTAGATTGCCCAGAGGGGACTGGGCGGTCTCTTGGTCTGGAACCCCTACAGATTTTATTTTTTTTTCTCCAGCTTTTGGAGTTTTTTTTTGTTTTTTCTGTCCACCCTGGCCATCGGACCTTACTTATTCTATGTTAATTAATGTTGACTTATGTTTATTTTTTTATTGTGTCTTTTATTTTTCTATTCATTTTGTAAAGCACTTTGAGCTACACTTTTTTTTGTATGAAAATGTGCTATATAAATAAATGTTGATTGATTGATTGATTGCTGTTTCCAGGAGTGTTCTGCATGGACATAATACAAACAGTGAAAAAGGCAGAGTTTGTTACAGAACTAAAAAAGTAATTATTGAAAATGAGTTGCTCTTACTATAGTATATGGTAGTAAAAGATCTTAGGACAAAGTATTTGATTGAGTGAGCTCACTGACACTTAACCATACCAGTTAATCAATAAATACCTAGGGAGAACATGTAAAACTCATATACACACTGGTGCAATAACACAGCAATGACAGCCCTGCACTAACTGCAGAAACTGTAATAAAAGGAGCGAGTGCAGATGACTGTGGGATGAAAGTACAGACTGCAAACAAAGCACTTACTAAGCCTGAAAATGAACTCCATGTTTAGAAGCTCTTTTAGCTATACCTAGCATGGCAGATTACTAGTAAAGGTTGCATGTTTGGTAGAACAATGTCTACTGTGATTGTATTCTTGATGTGTAGCTATTGGCAAGGTTCTGGAGGAAAGAGTGGCATATGGGTTGCCTCTGATCCTGGGTGAACCTATTGAGGAAGTGGCATATGTAGAAATTATAAAATAAGGCTTTGTATAGTGAAATACTATAAGCAATCGGAAGTGTAACTGTTTCAATTATTTTTGCCTAGTTGTCTACAAAACACAGGGAGTAATTCACATCCTGGCATCAATATTCAGTGTCAATAGCAGCGTGATAATGACTTTTCAAGGTGAATTCATACCCCTGACCCTGACATATGACGTGGAAGAAGAGTTGCGGCAGAGTAAAGTGCACAGTCTCCTTTTAAAATGGCTGAATTTCACAACAATCTTTTGCTTTGTGTGTTTTTGTCCATCTTAACATGACATGGATACACTGTTTCCCAATATGTTTACAATCTCAAGATGCAGATCAATACTCCATAATACAGTATTTCTGGCTTGAAACGGACATATCTGGTAAGTTTAAAGGATCTTTCATTCACCTATGGACATGTGTATCCATTAAGTTCATCGGAAGATGCAAGAAAAGGCAAGAATTTTTTTTTTCCATTTATAAAAAACCCTTTACTTTTTATGTGGCAAATTAGTACAGTGTCTACCATGATTGTGAAGAAATACATTTATAAGAATACATTTTAAATGAATTTGTCCTTTAAATTACAGAATACAGAAGATGGCAATAGAAAATTCAAATGAAATCAAAGCATGCTTTTATGCTTCCAGACAATAAAATGATATAAAGTAACATCCTAATACATAAGAAATGTGTAGAAGTGAAGACTGAATGTTGTTGTTGGATAACATAATGTTTGTAATAATAATTACATGCATGCATGGAAAGTGAGCGCATATGTGTTTGCGCATATGTGAGAATGGTGCGCGCCTTTGGCTTTTGTGATTTCAAGACTGAAAAAATAAAGAACGTTTTAGCAAGTGAGAAACTATGTATTTCGTAGACACGACATTTGGCGATGAGAATGGCTGAACATTCTCTGTCACCACCACCTCCTTTCTTACCTTTACTTGATGATCCTTCTGTGCCTTGGACTCACTGGTTGTATCTCTTATAGAGCTCCAGCAAGATTCAGAAGAGGATACACTTTTTGAATTATTACGCACTTATATTAGAGAGGGCTGGCCCAAACGTGTATCCAATGAGCTGATCCCTTTTGCACATGTGAAAGAGAAACTGACATGTTGGAATGATACCTGCATTACTCGGGGTTATTGTGCTGTGGTGCCACAAAGTTTGCAGTCTCACAGTTTGGCAATGGCTCATGAGGGTCACCTAGAACTTGTGAAGATTAAATAGGTGCCAAGATCGGGTTTGGTGGCCAGGTACTGACAACGATATAGAAGTCTTTGTTAAGGATTGCTCTGCTTGTCTGGTTAGTCGAAAGATGGGGTTACCTACTCCTCCACCACTTCAGCCCCTTCAGTGGCCAGCACACCTATGGGAGCACCTCAGCTGGACATTTGTGGTGAACTTCACAGTGCTCCTCCCCATCATCGTTTTCTTCTGGTCATATATGATCTGTCTCTAAGTGGTCTAAAGTTGTCCCAGTGGGCACAGTCACTTCAAAGACTGTGCTCAACGTACTAGAAGTTCTAAAAGCTCAGACTTCCATGTGTAATCACAACTGACAATGAGCCTCAATTCATCTCAGCAAAATACACATCATTCCTAAAGAATCATGGTATTGAACACCGCAAGACAGCTTATTATATCCCACAGGCAAATGGAGGAGTAGAGAGATTTAATCAGTCACTTAAAAATGGTATCTGGGCACATCTTGCTTAAGGTTGCAATTTTTATACTACCCTCAATCAAACCCTACTTCACTACCAGGTAGCTCAACTCTCACCCACTCGGAAATCACCAACTAAGTTAATTATAGGTAGGGAAATCCTACTTTCTCTAGATCGTCTTGGCCCAGTGGCTTTAAGCCATTCTGCACCCTCAGCAATTGCCAAAGTTAGACAAGGGCAAAAGAAAATGAAACAACAATTTGATCAGTGCTACAGAATGAAATTGTCTAATATCAGTGCTGGTGACTGGCTGAGAGTATGGAAGTTACATCATGCTGATAAGCTGCACTCTTTCTTCACCTATTCCAGGCAATTGGCGCCAGCCACATTTCTGTTACAGGATGGCTCTAGCTGGCATGCCCATCATCTGCATAAAGTGTCACCACCTGACCTTACCATGCCAGGGTCTCAGTTTCATTGTACCCATATTAGGTCAGCACCTCCATCAGATCACAGCCATACCAATGCATCTGAAGTGGCACTCCAGATCTCCCAACCATCAGTTGCTCAGCAGCAATGACCCCAGTGTCAATTCCCATGTTATTTAAAGGATTTTGTTACATCCTTTGATACTTGGCTTTTTAATGGGGATGTTGGATAACATAATGTTTGTAATAATAGTTATGCATGGAAAGTAAGTGCATAAATAAAGAGCGTTTTAGCAAGTGAGAAACCATGTACTTCATAGACACAACAATTGTGACTATTTTACTTTTTTAGAACAATGTAGGACAGTATTTTTTCTATGATAACATCATTTTATAGTAATAAGCAATTCATTTAATATGAAACATAAATAAGATTAAGCTGAACAAATAATGAAACAAGCGGGAGTCAAACCACAATGCTGCCGTCCTCCACCCGTAATTGCTACCATCTGCAGTATTCTGCAGTCACTGTATACTAGCACTAAGCTTGCCCTTTCCAGTTATTTAATACAAAATTTTGTTGTGGTTATCTCCAATTTTTTATGATTAAATTTACACAGTGAGATTAAAAAACAGAATTCACCAAGGGGAGCGGATAGGAAAGGAAAAAAAAGGAGTAAAAGAAAAATAATGAAAAAGGAGAAACCACATTATGGACCAAGCCTTGACTGACTGAACAATTCCAGGTTTATTTGGATAGTAGAGCTGGAAGAATTGTTAAATGGAAAGCAGAGAGTTTAAGAAGAACAAGATTAAAGAATAGAGACTGAAAGGGTAGCAAGGCTGGTTTCTAATTTTGAGTTTGTTTTGGAAAATCTTTTTACAGTACATAAGTTGTTTGCATTTCTGTATTTAACAAGTCTACATTATACATTGCAGATATATACAGTTCAGTATCGACTAATCAGAATGCAAAGTAAAGGCA
Source organism: Polypterus bichir lapradei (assembly GCA_026402145.1). Classification (NCBI taxonomy): domain Eukaryota; kingdom Metazoa; phylum Chordata; class Cladistia; order Polypteriformes; family Polypteridae; genus Polypterus; species Polypterus bichir. The sequence goes on from JANRMT010028174.1 coordinate 168,109,557, forward strand.
CTGCATCTATAATGTTCCTTGTCATATACTCTATACGACCGAGGAACTTTTCTCAAAGACATGAAATTTGAAATAGAGTTATCTGTATTTAAAATTTTACTGACAAAATTTCATTATAGATATCTGTAACTTCAACTAAATAGAGACATATATGGTCAATTATGTTTTGATTAGATAAATATGTATTTAAGATATCTTTCATTAAAATGAAATAAAAGTATCCATGATTGTAATCTCACATACTCTCAACTAATTACAGATACGTCTAAATGAAAGCTCCATAGCCCATGGAGAAAATCTATCAGTTTTCTGGAGTCAAAATGGGATTACAAATACTGTATATCTGCAATTCCAATTCTGACTAGTCTAAAGGAATTTCAGCTATTAAAAATAAAAAGTAGCACAAGACATTACATGTTGAAATGGTTTACCATACACAAATCCACAAGGCTTCAACTTTAAAAGACCTTGATTTAATTCAAGAAATTGATTACATTTTTTGTGTGTGGTTTCAAAGCATAAATACAATGATAACTACAAAATAAAATTTTGATATTTGCTAGATTTATTTTGCAGAAAAAACTACTATGGACAACCTTTTTTATCTTAACAGCCTGTCAGGGAATCTAAACCTTTATGTTAAACTTTAGCCTAGAATTAGCTAAAGAGCAATGACTAGCTTCTTATCAGTCAAACCTAAACCTTAGTGTTAAAAGCTGTCAAAGACAAGACAATGAGCCACTAAAAGATCTGGGGCAGCCACCCCTATAATTTTCCCTGGCTGCAAAATGGTTACATTGTGTACAGTTGTGTACATGTTTGAGTCTAAAATGGAGTTCTATTGATGAAGCAAAGATGGTGGTTTTAAGGAAGAAGAGAGAAAGTGACCTCATCAGGCCTGGAACCGGAAGTGACATAATTAGGACCATGCGGAATTTCCCTTAATCGGTTTGGCATACAATTACCCTCATGCAGGGCATTTAGCTGCCTCCCATGCGCACGTGTGTGAAAAAGCAGACACTGTTTCCTTTTACCCTAAATTTGGGTATTGCGCTTCCCCTCATCAGTCAGGAAGTATTCAAATCATATTACTCTTTATGAATATAGGGTTTAGCATCTATAGCACCAGTGTTGACTCCTACGGTAGTCTCTCTTGCTTACTCTTAGAAGGCCACGCTCATTATAATGTAACTCTGTTTTTTTCTAAAAGCAAACTATTTTTGGGAACCCAGCATAATAAATGCAGATTCCATTTGTCATTATCGGTATTGTACTTTTTCTCATAGGATTTAGCACTGTTCCTTAATTGAGTGCCACCATTTTCCTTGACAACCAGGTAACTAATAACACTACACAACATATAATCTCTAGCTAACACTGAAAGAAACTGCCAGTGGATAAACCAAGCATTTAGAGAAAATGAAAGGCTGAGTATAACATGAAATTGTAGCAGTGCTACTGTGGGGAGAACTTCACTTCCCAGCATCCCAAGGGGGTTACCCATATAGGATGACAGGAACAGAAGTAGGGGCTGCTGGGGACGAAAGAGGTCAGCGGAATGTTTAAAAGGGAGGCCTGATGGAGCAAAAGGGAGATCAGTGTTTCGTGTATCCTGAACAACATGTTGTCTGAAAAGTCAATTGTGCCCTGCATCATTTCATGTTAGATGAATGGACTGTCTTGTGCCTGCCTGTCGTGTTATAGTAGTGGATTAATTGTTGTGTGTCTTCAAAAGAAGCGCTCCTGGAAATCTCATTTTTACGGAAGCTGTTCTCTGGATTCTCATCTTTGCACCATATCATCTCACCTGCTCTTGCTGTATTGGACTGTATAAGGACATTGTCTTCAGTGTTTATTGTACATCGCTGTAAGGGGACTGGAGTGGGATTATTTAGCATATAGTTATATTTCGTTTATTAGTGGTGTCAGGGATGGCTGGGGTGGCGACCCGGCTGGGACGCCCAGGAGGACTGGAGGAAGGCTTGTGCCTTCTCCAGACCATGTGGGGGTGACCACCCTGGTACCTTTGGGGGCCACGGGTACAGAGCTTTGAAGCTCAACCCTATAGGGGCCCATGGTCACTACCAGGGGGCGCCCCAATGCCTTGCAGACCCTGGACCGCAGCACTTCCGCCACACCCGGAAGTGCTGGGGGGAAGAAGAGCAGGGACACCCGGAGTGCTTCCGGGGATGCAGCTGGCACTTCCACCACACTGGGGCGTGTCGGTGGGAGGTTGCCAGAACACACCTGGAGCACATCCGGGTGCTTATAAAAGGGGCCACCTCCCTTCAGACAATGGCAAAAGTCGGGAGTGGAGTAGGACGGAGCTCTGGAGGAGAGAAAGAGGCAGCCTGAAGAGAAAGGCTTTGAGTTGTGGCCAGGACTTTGGGGACTTGTGTGGTTTATGTGGCACTTATGAACTTGTAAATAATTTATATTAAACGTGTTGTGGGTGACGTGAACGTGTCCGCCTGTCTGTGTCCGAGCCAGCCTCCGCAGTGGTTAAATACATTCTTTAATTGTTTTATTACCTGTTGTTTTTTGTCTCTGCTTGCGAGTGTGTACGGATTGGGGCAAGGCTGGGTGCGTCCCTGGAATCTCCACCAAAAAAATAAATAAATCACCATCTCTTCAACGGTGTGAATCTTAGCGGCACCAGACCGCTACAAAGCTATGGAAAGTTACTGGATATGCGAAATTGCTACATGATGATGTGTTTCCCTCTTTATGCACTGAAGCTGGCACGTTCCCTGAGTTTTTCCAGCAAGATGGTGCACCACCACATTATGGGTGTCAGGTCCGAGCATTCCTAGATGAACAGTTTCCTGGAAAATGGATTGGTCGTCGTGGGCCAGTTGAATGGCCCCCAAGGTCTCCCGATCTGACCCCCTTAGACTTTTATCTTTGGGGTCATCTGAAGACAATTGTCTATGCTGTGAAGATACGAGATGTGCAGCACCTGAAACTACGGATACTGGAAGCCTGTGCTAGCATTTCTCCTGCGGTGTTGCTATCAGTGTGTGAAGAGTGGGAGAAGAGGGTTGCATTGACAATCCAAAACAATGGGCAGCACATTGAACACATTTTATAAGTGGTCAGAAACTTGTAAATAACTCATGAAAGAATAAAGTTACGTTAAAACCAAGCACACCATTGTTTTTCTTGTGAAATTCCCAATAAGTTTGATGTGTCACATGACCCTCTTCCTATTGAAAAAACAAAAGTTGGATCCAAAATGGCCGACTTCAAAATGGCCACCATGGTCACCACCCATTTTGAAAAGTTTCCCCCCCTCACATATACTAATGTCCCACAAACAGGAAGTTAATATCACCAACCATTCCCATTTTATTAAGGTGTATCCATATAAATGGCCCACCCTGTATATTAACTATGAATAAATAAGAAAAGTTTACCCTTTGAGTAAGTGGAGCTGACTTCTGCAAACACTAAGGCCCATATTCATTCAACATCATTATCAAACCTTAACAAATAACAGAAGTCAGGATCTTCATGGAGCCCCCACCTTATCCCCACATCCAGTACAGTGGAGTTTCTCCTAATGCTTGCACCAGAAGATTATGACAGAAAAAGAATAAGTAAGGACAGTGCACACAGCAATGGTCTTGGAAGACTTTTAAGACATGCAAGCACCTTAAAGTGCTCTGCATTACTCAGTAAAGTAAATTACTCAATAAAGTTTATTGTTTTTGTGAGGTCTCCTGTGGTCCTGACAACAGACGTAGGAGGGATTGTAGCAAACGCTGCAGGTTAAGAAAAATATAAGTGTCAGGACACCTCAAACTAACCTAAATTACCTTCCATTGTCTTTGACTTCCAGCTTTATTGTACAGTATGATAAATTAGACAACCAGAACCTTAAATAAAAATTGTTCAAAATGTGTGATTTGTATAAAAAAATTGTACAAAAAGTGTAATCTGTTAATAACACATCTCATATGTTCATCCTACTGATGATGAAAGCTTTATATACTTCAAGGGGGACTGTTATAGACACTAACAATAGAAACATTTTTTCTCCAGGACCAAATATTCCTTTAGGAAAATCAGAATTGTTGTTTGCTTGATTTTAAGGCTAGGGAGGTTAAATTAGGCGTTTTTATTTTCATATATGCCTTTTTAATGACTTAACAGGAGGTGGACAATTTTGCTCTTAACCTTCTTCAAGCAGAAGTCTGTTACCAGGTTGAGAATATTATGCATGAAGCCTCAAGCTTGAAGTAAACAGATTTTGCCAGATGGTAGCATGCTCACTTTATGGACAGCCATGTACATAATTCTGACAGCTATCCCATTAAATAACTACAGTTTGCCAGCTCTTTTGGCAAATGAAATTCTTCTGAACAAATTATATTTGACCAGGCCTAAAAATTCACATTTCACAAAACATGCCAATTACAGACTAAACATTAACATCAAATTCTTGTAGCTTAAATAAAAAAGAGTAAACGAATGTATAAAATATGTTTAGACTCTGCAAAAATAAGGCAAGATCCAATAATAGCCTTTTTAATAATGTAGGTTTAAAAATAAAAGATTATACAAAAATAAGAATTTAAGTTTCCTGTGTTTTAGACCATAATACGGTAACTTGAATATCCGTTTTCCAATCTGATTAACCCAGTTCAGGGCTGCAGGGTCTGGAAACTGTCCCAGTAGCACTGGGTGAAAGGCAAGACATAAGAATGGATTGGACGCCAACTCATCACAAAGCCAACGCACTAATACAAATCAGTTAATTAAATGGGTCTATCCTTGGAATGTGATAGAAAAAATTTAGTAGTCCCAAAACTAACAATACAGACAAGACAAAAATGTGCAAACTGTATTAGCCTATTCATCAGTGTGTCATTAAACCTTGAATAATGTTTAATTTGAGGAACAGTGTGCATAAATCAAGCAAAGCTGATATGCTGGCATACTTAAAGTAAAGGTATAAAGAGAGTTAAGGCCATGATTGTTCACACCTGTTTGATGGGAATCACAGGATGGGGTGGTAGGGGATGCCAGGGAATTAACCAGTCTTACTTTTTTACCTGCAGCTCTGAAGTCACTAACCCGGAGGAAGACCCATGACCTAAGGCTTTATTATATGAGTTTCAACCATCAACTACTCCCACTATCCTGGACATTTAAAAAGTTAGCTATGTCAGCAAGATGTTATCCAGAATGACTTAAGGACAGTGAAAAATTTACCTTTGTGATGTGCTTTTGACATATACTGGTGTTGCCGCAGTGCCCCAACGTCTATAACTTCCTATTAAACAGGATATACTGACTTGGAACCCAAATCGTCATGTGTTGTTATTTAATTTTGGGTCTTTTAGCTGCTTTAGACTATATTATGAGCACTTTTAAGTAGCAGCTAACTTATTAGGGGCAGAATTTTTATTTTACCATGAATTCTATTCATTTCTTATCCTTATTATTTTACCTAGCTTAGTCTAATGCTGGATTGCATATCATGGCATACTATTTTGACCACACATTAGGTGCCAGGTTCAACCTAAGCAAAATGCTATGGCTCATTCACATATACATCTGCACATGCTTATTTTCTGACTAGTTTGGGGATGCCAAATAACTTACTAATATACAGAAATTACTTAACCCAAACGGAAGTGGTCTGCACATGCAAACTTCAAATACTGGTGAGGATTAGAATTGAGCTTGGCTTCTAGACCTGTCAGAACACAGCTATAAACTGTGCCATTGTGCTACTCTAACCCGAATAGACAGATTTTGCTTAAAATTTGCAAAACGTGAGTTACAAGATTGCAAAAACATATCTATTTTATTATAATTGTGGTAGCCTCTCAAACACTTGGTTGTAGTTGATTGAATTTTTTTAATCTAGACAGCAATAAGCTGATTCAAAATGCACTTTTTTTGTAATCATTTACGTCTGGGTATAAAATGAAGTAATCTACAGCTGTATTGTATTTAACAGCTTGTTACGAGAAGGACAAAGGTCAGATTCATAGTCAGATGGAAGGGACAATTAGTACAATAACTCACAAAGTCTTTGTATTTAAGGGCAAGGTCTCTTAAAAATCACAAAAATAGTTCAAAGGTCAATTTTTAGAGTTTCAGAAGTATTCGTTAAATTCATTAAGGGCAAATTATTTTGTGAATTATGCGTTTCCACCATTTCTAAAGCAGTTTAGACAGTTTTCAGGTCCTGAAATGAGGCTTCAACGCAAGTAAAATACAGTAGATGAGATGCCTGCACATTTAAATAACATAATATACCAACAGAGGTCACAATAAAGATTGGTAACATCATCAACTAATCACACTCAGCAATTAGATGTTTATTTCATCTCTACATCCTTTTCAGTCATGATATTCAGGTAAATAACATATTTTTATTATGTATTTCCTTCTTTATATTATTCTACAGCCAGGGCTTGATCCCTAGCTCAAGTATTTTTTCTTTTTACTCTATTTTTTGTTGTCTCTTGAAGAGTTTGCTTATTTTGTTATCAAGCATGTTTTCTGTTTGTTAATCATATTATTGAATTTATTTTGCATATCTATTTGGATTTTTTAATTAATACAGTGCATCTGGAAAGTATTCACAGCGCATCACTTTTTCCACATTTTGTTATGTTACAGCCTTATTCCAAAATGGATTAAATTAATTTTTTCCTCAGAATTCTACACACAACACCCCATAATGACAACGTGAAAAAAGTTTACTTGAGATTTTTTGCAAATTTATTAAAAATAAAAAAATTGAGAAAGCACATGTACATAAGTTTTCACAGCCTTTGCCATGAAGCTCAAAATTGAGCTCAGGTGCATCCTGTTTCCCCTGATCATCCTTGTGATGTTTCTGCAGCTTAATTGGAGTCCACCTGTGGTAAATTCAGTTGATTGGACATGATTTGGAAAGGCACACACCTGTCTATATAAGGTCCCACAGTTGACAGTTCATGTCAGAGCACAAACCAAGCATGAAGTCAAAGGAATTGTCTGTAGACCTCCGAGACAGGATTGTCTCGAGGCACAAATCTGGGGAAGGTTACAGAAAAATGTCTGCTGCTTTGAAGGTCCCAATGAGCACGTGGCCTCCATCATCCGTAAGTGGACGAAGTTCGAAATCACCAGGACTCTTCCTAGAGCTGGCCAGCCATCTAAACTGAGCGATCAGGGGAGAAGGACCTTAGTCAGGGAGGTGACCAAGAACCCGATGGTCAATCTGTCAGAGCTCCAAAAGTCCTCTGTGGAGAGAGGAGAACCTTCCAGAAGGACAACCATCTCTGCAGCAATCCACCAATCAGGCCTGTATGGTAGAGTGGCCAGACGGAAGCCACTCCTTAGTAAAAGGCATATGGCAGCCCGCCTGGAGTTTGCCAAAAGGCACCTGAAGGACTCTCAGACCATGAGAAGCAAAATTCTCTGGTCTGATGACACAAAGATTGAACTGTTTGGTGTGAATGCCAGGCGTCACGTTTGGAGGAAACCAGGCACCATCCCTACAGTGAAGCATGGTGGTGGCAGCATCATGCTGTGGGGATGTTTTTCAGCAGCAGGAACTGGGAGACTAGTCAGGATAAAGGGAAAGATGGCTGCAGCAATGTACAAAGACATCTTGGATGAAAACCTGCTCCAGAGCACTCTTGACCTCAGACTGGGGCAACGGTTCATCTTTCAGCAGGACAACGACCCTAAGCACACAGCCAAGATATCAAAGGAGTAGCTTCAGGACAACTCTGTGAATGTCCTTGAGTGGCCCAGCCAGAGCCCAGACTTGAATCCGATTGAACATCTCTGGAGAGATCTTAAAATGGCTGCGCACCGATGCTTCTCATCCAACCTGATGGAGCTTGAGAGGTGCTGCAAAGAGGAATGGGCGAAACTGGCCAAGGATATTTGTGCCAAGCTTGTGGCATCATATTCAAAAAGACTTGAGGCTGTAATTGCTGCCAAAGGTGCATCAACAAAGTATTGAGCAAAGGCTGTGAATACTTATGTACATGTGATTTCTCAGTTTTTTTATTTTTAATACATTTGCAAAAACCTCAAGTAAACTTTTTTCACGTTGTCATTATGGAGTGTTGTGTGTAGAATTCTGAGGAAAAAAATGAATTTAATCCATTTTGGAATAAGGCTGTAACATAACAAAATGTGGAAAAAGTGATGCGCTGTGAATACTTTCCGGATGCACTGTATGTATTGGTTGTTTAGAGTATGAGCCATGCATTCTTCATGTGGAGCATATGGAGCTGGGACCGCTACTGTTACAAGGTTTTTATAAGCCTGTATGCACTGCAGTGCTTCAGGTTTACAATGCAATTTGTAATCATTCTTCTGTTGGCGTTTCTGTAAGTACTTATTTGATTTATTCTCGTTACTGATTCCTTTTCTGATTCAGTTCTGACCTTGATTATTGGATACTGGAATGGCTTTGGTTCTTTTTGGAATATTGCTTTACAGTCATTCCTTTTTTGCTTTGTTTTATAAAGCTTTTTTGTCAATAAAGTCTTTAATTATTAGGGAATATTGCTTGTATTTTTTTTACAATTTCCTCTCTCTCTCTCTCTGTGGTTTTGAGACTTTTGAAGTTTTAAGAAAACTATTCCTTGTTTGGCCTGTGCAGTCCAGAAGCACTCTTCTAGAGTTTGTGGAGGCTAGGTTTATTTTGATTTGTAGGCGCTAATTTTAAGCATGGGCCTAAATTTTGAAGCCTAGTCTCGGCATAAGTTTTGCAAGCAGGCAGAATCACACTACTTTATACTTGCTACATATATAAAAAATACTTTTGTGTGTTTTTGTTGCTAGGACCAGGAGCCTACAGGGCAGAGACTATGTAGGTTCTGCATTTACTAGAAGGATTTTCTTTTTTTTTTGTTTGTTGAATTTTGCTAAATTGATGCCTGCCCTCAAATGGCAACTGGTCTGGTCATTTTCTCTTATAAGAACCACAAGGATTGCCAGGTACTGTTTTTTTTTTTTTGCATGTTAATTTGACAGAGATGCTTGTGCGTCTGCTCTTCCTTGCTGAAAGCAGCAGTTTCTATAAGCTGGCATCCATTTTGTCTGTTGACAGCTGAATTGCTAAAAAGGTGCTTTTTACCCTGGAAAGTTTTTTCAAAAAATTCTTTTGATCACCCTAATTAAGATGACTTGTTCTTTTGTGAATACATTGTTTCAATTTGTGCTTTGACTAAAACAAGCATCTAGTTCTCCTTCAAATATTTCTTATTGAAAGATGCTCTGGGAATAACTCTTGCTTTGTTTTTTGAGGTTAAGCTTTACCTTTACCACTAGAAATATAAAACATAAGAATTACATAGGAGCATTTAGAAATCACTTCAGTTTTTTTTTGTCCAGCACCCCCTGATTTGTTGGCACAAGAAGGCATAGCTATACCATTCGGCCTGTCTTGATGTCTAGTTATTCAAGATGTCAAGCATTTTAGAGTCCCCTTTCATTTTGGTTTCCTAGATGCAAAAAAAAAAACAAACTAATTTTAGGCCATTTGTGGAACATCTTTTTGTGCAGGAAATGACACAAGTTCAGAAGGACTTGAAGTTATGCATGCCACATCAACCAACCCCAGTGGTTGACCTCTAATGTGATATGAATGGTCAAAGTTTCTCTTTTCATTTAAACTTAAAAAAAAATGGGGATTGGCAATGTAGGCATTTGGAGTGTCGTTTTATGGTATTTCAAGGCTACTGATCATGAATATGGGTGGCACGGCGGCGCATTGGTAGCGCTGCTGCCTCGCAGTAAGGAGACCTGGGTTCGCTTCCTAGGTCCTCCCTGCGTGGAGTTTGCATGTTTTCCCCTTGTCTGTGAGGGTCTCCTCTGGGTATTCCGGTTTCCTCCCACAGTCCAAAGACATGCAGGTTAGGTGCATTGGCAATCCTAAATTGTGCTTGGTGTGGGTGTGTGCCCTGCGATGGGTTGGTGCCCTGCCTGGGGTTTGTTTCCTGCCTTGCGCCGGGATTGGCTGGGATTGGCTCCAGCAGACCCCCCGGGACCCTGTAGTTAGGATATAGCGGGATGGATGATCATGAATATGATATTTGTGACAGTTCATTCTTTACCAGTGGTTTTAACCCTCTAAGAGTCACTCCCAGTAGGTTTAAAAATGACAATTTATAAACATAAACATAAAGGTTACTGGTTATAAATATACAGTGGAACCTCGATTTGCGAGCATAATTCGTTCCGGAAACGTGCTTGCAGTCCAAAGCACTCGTATATCAAACTGAGTTTCCCCATAAGAAATAATGGAAACACAGATGATTTGTTCCACAACCCAAAACTATTCATATAAAAATGATTAATACAAAATAGAAAGTAAAAATACATAAAAACAAATCAACCTGCACTTTACCTTTAAAAAGAATCATGGCTGGTGTGAGTGAGTTTCTAAACTCTTGTGGGATTCCACCCAACGGGACGACACGCGGAAGAGTGTCCCAAAGCAATCGCAGTCTCCCAGTGCTGTAGCAGTTCGCCATATAAGCGTACCCTAAAAGATCGCGGACATGCTATAAGCGCCTGCTGTCAATGGGTGATACAAGGAACATTAAAGATCCCGCTACAATAAATAACCGTGCTGTTGCTGTTTCAAGCTGAATAAAGCTGGTGGTGTTAAAGTACTGAAACTCAGCTTCATGTTTTGGGGCACAAGACGGGGACTCGCACTTCACAGCACACACGTGCGCGTGCGCGGACACACAGTCACAATGCTGTAGTAAACAGTATACGCTCGTACGGATGTTGACTATATGAGTGAGGCACACAGACTCAGACGGAGAATACGAGATGATTGCCCTCAAGAGGAGAGAGAGAGAGAGAGACGTAAGCGGGAGCGAGCGAGATAAGGAGATAGATAAGGAGAGAGAGAGAGATGTGCGCGCAATAGAGACGCAAGTGAGAGAGAGAAGAACCATCAGCTCAGTTGTGATCACATGATGCTCAGCAGACAAAGTGTATCCATACTACTCGTATTGCAAGACATCGCTCGTTTATCAAGTCAAAATTTATTAAAAAATTTAGCTTGACTTGCAAAACACTTGTAAACCAAGTTACTCGTAAACCGAGGTTCCACTGTAATATTATTTTTGATTTTTGATCCTTTATTAGGGATCTAGCCAAATATATCCCTCTATCAGAGAATGAAAAATGACAAATTTCCATTACAATTAAGAATATTTAGACTTTAAATATACGGTATTAAATCAAAGCACGTTTTAATATTTCAAGTATTTGACACAACTATTTTTGTTTATTATGTACTTCTACCTCATGAAGTAAATTATTAAATTTGCTAGAAACACCTTGAATTAGGGCAGCTTAGGCTAATTCAGACTTTTTTCTGTTGACTGCATGGTAACCTCTTTACTTTGAATAAAGTGTAGTTAAGCCAGTTACATTGAAACAAAGTGAACAAAAATCTCTATTTTTCCTTAAGTATGCTGTATGTGTCATGATCTACCTTTTGCTTTTCATTTTACTAAATAGAGTCTTAGTCTCTAAAAATGTCTGAAACATAATTTTTAGGCTTCGTTAAGCTTATTTCTTGTTTTGACATATTTTTTGACAATGTTAAAAATTAAATGCATTTTCCTGTGCCTTCATTTTGGGACCTTACTCTTAATGGTTGCTATGCTGTTGACAGGTGCAGTCAACTGGAACTATTCAGCATGTGACATTATCATATCGAAGATACAGAGGTCAGCGTTGTACACTTCCTTGTTGTCCAAGGTTCTGGATGCAACTTAAAATACTTGCTTGATTTTCTTCAAGAGTTATGTTGATTTCTGATTACCTATCTGGTTTTTGACTTTGTTCTGCAGTTTACATGTTGGTTTTTGACTCTGCTTTTATGATCTTTAATACAATTTTGTTTCCTTACCTTTTGAACTTGAGTAGTTTATATTACCAACTCCCATTCCCTGATTTCATTTTCACTTCAGGCTGCTGCCATTAATGCAGACAGTACAGCATGACCTCAACAGGAAGCATTTTGGAGAGCATTTCTTAAAAGCTAAATTGAACAACCTGTAGTATGATTAAGTTTTTCATCAGATCCTATTTGTATTAGTATTTATAACATTATGAATAAGATTTATTATAATGATGTATCAATTAGCACTTTTGCCTTATGAATCCAGTGTTCTTAGTGTCAATGACCTGTTCTGGTTTTTCTGAGTGTGTGTGTGTGTAGTTTGCACATTCTCCTCACAGTCCCAAAAATGTGTAGATTACAATTAGATAGATAGATAGATAGATAGATACTTTATTAATCCCAAGGAGTAATTCACATACTCCAGCAGCAGCGTACTGATAAAAAACAAAAAAACAAAAAATATGAAATTAAAGAGTGATAAAAATGCAGGTAAAACAGACAATAACTTTGTATAATGTTAACGTTTAGCCCTAAAGGGTGGAACTGAAGAGTCGCATAGTGTGGGGGAGGAACGATCTCCTCAGTCTGTCAGTGGAGCAGGACAGTGACAGCAGTCTGTTGCTGAAGCTGCTCCTCTGTCTGGAGATGATACAGTTCAGTGGATGCAGTGGATTCTCCATGATTGACAGGAGCCTGCTCAGCGCCCATCGCTCTGCCACGGATGTCAAAACTGTCCAGCTCCATGCCTACAATAGAGCCTGCCTTCCACACCAGTTTGTCCAGGCGTGAGGCATCCTTCTTCTTTATGCTGCCTCCCCAGCACACCACTGCTTAGAAGAGGGCACTTGCCACAACCATCTGATAGAACATCTGCAGCATCTTATTGCAGATGTTGAAGGACACCAGTCTTCTAAGGAAGTATAGTCGGCTGTGTCCTCTCTTGAACAGAGCATCAGTATTGGCAGTTCAGTCCAATTTATTTATCACTCCCAGGTAGTTATAGGTCTGTACCTTTGCATACAGTCGCCTCAGATAATCATGGGGTCCAGGAGGGGCCTGGGTCTCCTAAAATGAGTGGTTTGAGTTGTACCATTTAACAAAGTCCTTGATTAGGTTCCTATACTCCTCATCCTGCCCACTCCTGATTCAGCCCATGACAGCAGTGTTGTCAGCAAACTTTTGCACGTGGCAGGACCCTGAGTTGTATTGGAAGTCTGATGTATATAGGCTGAACAGGACCAGAGAAAGTACAGTTCCCTGTATTGCTGACCACAATGTCAGACCTGCAGTTCCCGAGACGCACATACTGAGGTCTGTCTGTAAGATAGTCCACGATCCATGCCACCAGGTATGAATTTACTTCCATGTCTGTCAGCTTGTCCCTAAGGAGCAGAGGTTGGATGGTGTTGAAGCCACTAGAGAAGTCTAGAAACATAATTCTTACAGCATCACTGCCTCTGTCCAAGTGGGAGAGGGATCAGTGTAGCATATAGATAATGGCATCCTCCGCTCCCACCTTCTCCTGGTATGCGAACTGCAGAGGTTCAATTATTGACCAATTGTGAGAATGTGGGTATGCTTGAGTAGGCACTGCAATGAAAAGTTCCCAATCAGAGGCTTGTTCCTGAATGGTGTCATCAGGTAGTTGAATTTAGCTGGTTGTATGATATAAATCAATTCAGTATAACTGAAGCAAACATGTTACTACACTTGGGAAAGCAGGTATTTTAATGTTATTTAATTTAAAAATGCTTGTTATTTCTGGTATTCTTACATAACTTTTGGTTATGAGAGGTGACTATTAAGTCTATAAGGGTTATTTGAAATCTGCGAAAACAATCTTGCACATGTGCATAAAACAGATTACCAGGCAAATTAACATATTTCAAATTTAGGAAGTGCCTACAATGTCAATAAACAATTGTTTTTATTTGTTCATTTGTTTGTATAAAGGAAAATATGCATTTTTATTTCCTGCTGTACTCATATTTCATATCTTTTCTAAAGCTTCTAATTTACTATACTGAGTTGCAGCAAAAACAATGGAAGGCTTGCCAATAAAAAAAGGGATTAATATGTATGGTACGTCTCAGAGCTCATTATCTTTACCCAGAATAATGAACACAATTCTGTGCAATTACAGCCTCTCATTACAGGCTCAAAGGTTGAATTCATCAGGATATATTACATTTCTTTAGGATAACCTTGATCCATATTACCAAAAGAGTGTTCATGGCAAAAGCTCTTGCCATATATAATGCCATCAAGGAAGCATCAAAAAGAATTACATTTAGAGCTATGTTCCTGCAATAATAGTTACAAAAGCACTGGAAATTTTATAAATATATCTGGACACACAAAAAAAACAGCAATTATTAAAAGTTTAAGGAAGAACTGAAGCAGAAAATTTTAATTGGGTATATATAGATTGGAAGATCATCCAAAAAGATATAGATTCTTTGCCATTAAGAGCTATCTCTTTGCATGAGAAAATAACACAAAACAAAAATCTGATGTATTTTAAATTGTTAAATGTGGCTGCATCAGTAAGAAGGTGCAAAAAGTCAAGGTTATTTATACAGTTAAAGGTTTGCTACATAATCTTTCAACAGTGGATTCTTGCTTAAAAAAAGAACAGCCATAAGATATGGGAGAGAAAGTGATGAGGAGAGTGACAGAAGGAAAGGCTAAAGATGATAGTCAAAGGAGATGTGGTAGGTAAGAAAAATGAGTGGCTGAAATTAAAAGATAACTAAATCATTTAGTCCTAGGGGAATGACTAAACTCAGTGTGACATTGAACTTGCCTTTTTTAAATCGTAGTGAAAGTTCACATATGTAAAGATTAGTGTGATTATGCTTAGGGAAGATAAAATGTACTAGCCTCATCTGTTCTTTTTCTCCTGCTTAAAAGTTTGCACAATGGGTTTAAAAAATGGGATTTATTATTTCTTAGTGAGAGTACGATTTTCTACACTTAGTTAAAATCTGTTACATCTTCAGGTCACATTTATGCAAGAAAATTAAGTTAGCAATGCAGGCAGTTGAACACAGCATTTGAACATTTTATATTGCTAAAGTATCCTTAAAAGTGTATATGTTGAAATATAGTTTTAGTATGTACATGTTAAGTGTTAAACACTGGCTATTTTTCTGTATATATTGTCCCATCTGAAACCTTAATGTTAATGCTATAAAATAATGAGCGACATAGTCAGACTGAAACAATTCTCTTATTGATAAATACATAATTAATATTAAACATATATTAAGGACCAAAGGCACAATGGATTGTGGACATCTTTGACTCAAAGTGTCATCCCCTAAAATGTTTGTCTGTATCAACACAAGGATCACAAAACCAAAATCCCTTGTTCACCTTGTTATCACCCATCTTGGGGTTGTTATTTTATCTAAGCCAAAACCAATAGTGTGCCCTATTGGGATAAACTTTAATACAATTAAACTTAATTTCATAATATGTCTGAAGAATATAATATGTCTGAAGAATAAAGCGATATTTTTACTAAATTTTGTCATTGAAAATTATTTTGAAATGATAAAGTGTGAAGTTTTAACTGGGAAAATTAAAAAGGATTATTTTTTTTTAAGCATACATGTGCCTAAAGTCAAAAGCCTCAGCAATCAGGTTATATTCGGAAGATGTAAGGTGAAAAGACTGATCTTGGTTTTGGCTAAAAGTTTCAATGTTGTTGTATATATTCCACATATATTACTGTATGTGGTTTTAGAAAATTACTACAAGTGATTAAGACCAATTCTGAACCCTCTACATCTTGGGGAAAAAAAAAACAAAAAACAAAAGAAACACACATGTGCACTCCCTCTCTCTCTCACTCGGTCTAATGTACAACAGAAGCTGTTTATTAATAATATTTGCTATTGAGTCCCTTTATACTGACATTACGAGTCTGAACATTTTTGTCTGATGACAACAAATTTGACAACTGATCATTACTAAGCAAGTTTGGATTGTTACTCACTTTCATAAAAGATGTTACAGTCCTTCACATCCATTGTTGTTTATTTATCTATTAGACAGGTATAGGGTGTAATTAATAATATCAACTCTCATAACTAGTAAAAAATAATTTATATGAGATGTCAGTTAGAGTAACAGCTACTGTATGCCTATACATGTTTCAACATTTACCATTATTTATTATTACCTTTTATATTATTGTAATTTATCCTTTTATTTCAACTATAACATATTTGTCAATGCGCCCTCTGATCTTAGCTTGTGCTTGTCAAGTATGCTATTTAAAAATAAATGCAATTTCTCATTGTACAAAGAAAGTGATTAAATATATAAATTGATTTGGAAGATGCCCAAGCATCTTTAGCATATTTAACAAAATCATCCTTCCTGTAATGGATAAATGTGCTTAAATACAAACACAATGCATATACAGTGCATTCATATCATAATTTTACATTACTTAC
Organism: Polypterus bichir lapradei; assembly: GCA_026402145.1. Classification (NCBI taxonomy): domain Eukaryota; kingdom Metazoa; phylum Chordata; class Cladistia; order Polypteriformes; family Polypteridae; genus Polypterus; species Polypterus bichir. Next base: position 168,125,919 of record JANRMT010028174.1, read on the forward strand.
AATATCAGTTTTACTTGCATGACGCAAAACCCTTCTACCATCCAAAAAATAGTCCAGTAAATGAAAATGTGTTCTCCTCCCATCATAAATGTGGGTAAATTTTACTCAAGAACCATCAAAGCATTTATAATTATACAAGTGAGGCACTTACCTTCATGGAGGGTTGATGATATTCCTACTGATAATGGGTAGGTTAGCACCTATGTGCTGAAAGGTGAAGAATGGAAAAAGCATATTACTAACACATATAAAACTGTAAGCAGTACAAAGTTGTGCTTTTACATTGTCAATATTTTTTCTTTATTTGTATAGGCAATTATAAGACAATAAACATAAACGGGGTTATGTTGTGCTAACATACATTTATGGCAGTATTTCAAACAATGTTAAGATTATGAAGCAATTATAACATACATTTAATTTGAACTGTGTCTGCCTCGCCATATCTTCCATAAGTTGATTCCACTTGTATAACCAAAAAATACTAGTAGGCAGAATGAGGAATATGTGTTTTAAGTACAATATATAAAAAGAAGGGGAGCAATTTCCAAGATATTGGCAACAAGTCTAACACTTCTTAAAGCAGAATTTTGTGCTCCCACTTTTCAAAGGAAATTAAAGAAATTTCAGAGGAAGAAACCCATCATTCCTACCCTTATTAAAATCACTTATTAAAACTCCTGTAGCTTTAAATTGCAAAAAAAAAAAAAAAATCATACAAATTCTGTTTGAAATAATACAAGAAGAGGACAGTTTTCATTCATTGGATTGTAATTCTACTGTACTCTTTATATCCAGTTTCAATTTAAACACATACTTTTTCAAGGTGGATTTTTAGCAGCATTTGCTGCTTGATCTTTGATATGATTCCTCTATTTCTGATGTCCATGATCACTTAATTTTTAATTTTCAAAAAAGCATGGATATTTATGTATGTCCTATGATGAAATGGAGTATGTTCTGGAGTTCTTTAATGCCTTGGTTAGATTCACAACATAAACATCTGGTCCCTTGTGACCCTGTATTGATCAAAAAGACTCAGAAAAAATAGTGTTAGATCTGGAAAATGAAGAAAAATCACAAGACACCAGCAAGTTGAAACCAATGTAGCAACCAATTAGTAATTGCTAAAAAAATCATTATGAGTATATTTTAATTAAAACAAACACTTTAATATCTCTTATTAATAATAGAAACATCAGACCTAACAAAACCTCCTTTTCTCTTAACTGTCCAAGTCAAGAACATGCAATAAATAAATTGTATAAATATATAATATATTTCTGCTGGCACATAAAGTCTCACAGTTTCAGTCACTTGAATTCTTAGTATACACCAAAGCCTTACTACAAAAAAGAGAAAAAAAGAAAAAAAAAAGCTTATTAATAAAAAACATCCTCAAAGTTCAAATGGAGTTCTAAGCAGAGCATCAAACATGTAAAAATCTTCATCCTTGGTGTACCACATAGAACAAGATTCCAAAAGAAACAGGATTGAATCTGCAAACCTTATTTTTATTTTACAAAAGAAACACTAAGAAAGGAGGAAAGAAACTAGTTGTTACCCGTCTTCTTGACTTATCCAAACTGATTTCATCCTCCTTTTATACATCTCCAGCAGGCCTTAATATACTTAATTAGTAGCTCCTATTGATTAAAACTTTGTCCTGCAGGACTGAGGAGGAGTGAAAGGCAAACAAACTACTAGCTTTAATATTAAGCAAAAAGTCGGAAAACAGATGTATATATGATTGTTCTACTTTAAAATGTTTAATTCCAATATTAAATTGTGCAGCCCAATAAATATTGCTTCAAATATGTTAAAAATCCTTACCTGCCCCTTTGAAAAAAAAAATTCAGTTTTTGTCCCTTTTGAATATTTCTTCTATCTTTTTTTAACTTCCATTCTTGTAAACTCACACATACTGTACATGTCTGACAACACTAGACTGCCATTCTTACTGCACAGCATGAAAAGATCAAACTCAACACACTCAAAAAATTTTGGGGCACTTACCTGTGTATTATCCTTGGCAGCAACGGGTGTTAAATTGAGATATAAGTGTCTTCGAAGGAGTTCAAAAGTGAATTGACTTGAGTTTGTGAAGATGGTGGTTTAAAATGAAAAGACCGAAAGTGACGTAGGGGAGCCGGAAGTGACCTTCTTCTGACGTCACAACCGAAAGTGACATTGTCCGAGGTGCCAGAACTGGAAGTGACGTCGTCCTAGACCGCCAGAACCGGAAGTGACATTTTCAGGGATGAGTCAGACAGGTTTTCTCATGGCTGGTCTATAAAGACAGCAGAACAAGGTTAAGTGCACCCCGCCACCCCCTGGTCTGGCGTAGAATTACCTTCACTTGGTCCCAAAAAAGCAATATAAGAATAAATTCATCACACATTTCTGGGTTTTTGTATTGTTTCGAGAGTTAAACTTTTTAAAAGCAGTAGATAAAGGTGATGTATGTATCTGCAAAATTTTCAGTTTTGCTGCTACAACTGTGAGCAGCTTATCCCCAAACTACCAGTTTCTTTGTTTCATTCGCTAGTTTGCTATACAGAAAAAGCATTCATTTTGAAGGTTGAAAGCTTTGTCATGATCTAGTCAGACAAACAACTAAGTCAAAATAAATAAATAAACAAAGCTCTGCATGGTAGGTAAATCACTTATTTTGTTTGTGCTCTTATTTCTAATTCAAATCAACTTTGTGCAAAGTACAATAACACCAGAAATGTTTTTAGCTTGGAAACAACCAGAATTACTAATTAGTGGAATGCCAAACTAGTTATTCAATATTCTTATATTAAGGAGATGGCTCTCCTGTATCCTGTGCTCTGCCTTCTTGCAATACCCTTTTTTTCCTACCAGCATGATAACATGTCTGTTTTTGCATTGATCTTGCTCAGTCAAGGTCTTCGAGGGCTTGTCTCTGTACACTGCCTTCCTATCCGTTTCAGTCTCCCAACATTTTGTTCACCAAGAAACCTATGGCAGCAGTAAGATTCTGACATTTGTTAGGTAGTAGAACTTGATGATTTAAATTGTTTGGGTTTATATTGGAAAAACTGTAACCTAACAGGTCTTATGGCCTTAAATATGGGCCATAACTGATGGAAGTGAATAATGATAGACCTCTCAGGTCAATGCATGGGGAAATTTCTTATTTACTTTGTATAATGTACAGTATATTCATGACTTGCTGCAAAAAGAATATGCAGGAACAACTGAGTGATTTTTTGTACATGAAAAATTCTTGGATAGATAACTGATAGATTAGAATTGATATTAGTAATGATGGTCTCCAACAGCAGCATTTTCTTACTGGCCTCTTGGTTTTGGGTGCAGTTGCAACAGAAGCCAGACAAACTACATTTAGCCCTTGTAACTGAATTCTCCTCAACCTATGTTAATCTCCTGTTAATCCTTAGTGGACTCTTGTAAATGTACTAAACAAAAACAATATAAATAATTGGAAAATGATTTCTCATATAAAACACATAATTTCCTGTTTTATGTAACTGTAATGGAGACAAAAATAATAAACAGTGAAGTTGGAAAACTGAAATGTAAGAAACTTGGGAAAAACTTTGGTACAAACTACACTATTCATATACTGTATGTTGAGAGACTCCTAATTCAATAATAAAAATTATAGAAAACTTTCTATATGCAGTAAAATATAAAACAGTGGTACCTGAAAAACACACAGTGCACTGTATATTCTGAACATTTCAAAAAGATTAAATAGTGATAACGAGGTTACTAGAGTTATTTATTAATGAAGATGTATTCTGTATTGTGGCAGAATGTGACCAGTATTAAATGATGAGTAGGTTAGGCAGTCAATAAAAAAACACAATAGATTCAATCAGAAAATAAAAGTTCCTTCATAAAAATCGTAATTTGAAAATAGATTTTCCCTTATTTAGTGCTTGTGTGAAAAAAGAATGATCATAATTTGAAAAAAAAAATTATTTATTTAGTGCTTGTGTGTAGAAAGAATATGCTGTAGGAAAATATACTTAAGGGAAAATTTAAACTTCATCTATAAAAAAATAACCAGAAGTGATTGATTTTCTGTTTTTTACTTGCAAAATGGTGCACTTTACATTCTCCATCAATAACTTTTAATATCAGGACAATTTAATCTTGTAAAAGATGATGGATTTTGACAGTCTGACAGGTTTTTAGTTTAATTATATCTTGATTTATAGTTATTTTTAAATTGTTATAGTTAAAAGTATTTTGGCAATAAAAACAATCATTCTGACAATGTCCTTGCAAGTGAGTCTATGGATTTTTTCAGCCTATCATTTCTTTCCCTTATCTAACTAGTTCAAGAGGCCAAACCATTTTCATTGCTTTGTTTTCAATCACCTCACCAAAGCTGGTAACAAGCCCAAATGAAAAAGAAGGAGAGTTCTCATCAATTGGCCACTGGAGGTAAAAATCATGCGAAAGCAAAGGTTTAGTTTTAATAGTTCTGGAGCACCCCCTATTCTAAATAAAGTGTAGATGTGATCGCTGAAATGAACAGAATAGTTCTGGAAGATGAAATTTAAATAGGTAATCCTGGAGAAATGTGGAACACCACTTTCCAATGAGTTTGGGAAACTACCAGGAAGCTTTTGAATCCTATGTCAGGAAGAAGAATTCCAATAAGGAAACCTGATGGTAGTTACCAAATATCTAGACAGCACTAAAAGAGAAAAAATATCTATACATTATGATGTGTAAGTCAAAAGGCTTCAAGAAAGCCAACATTATTCCAATCAAAACAGGAACAGTCAGGGTATTTATTCTAACAGAAGCTACCACTTCAATACACACAGACACAGCAAACACGAAGTGACGGGGCCATGTCATTAGCTGAGTTAGAATGTTCACTGCATTATCTATCAGCGAACAGACTTGTTACACCGCAAGGCTGCGAAGTTTCCATTGCCTTGGTGGTGTCTTGGTGATGGACAAGCAATCCTCGACAGACGCGCCAACTGTATTTTGCCATGCAGCACAGTTGGGGAGGGTCTCAAAGGGGCTCAAAAATCTTTTTTCTTTATAATTTTTTTTCTTATATAGCAATGTTAGTTTACTGCAGTGATTATACATTATATTGTAGAGTATATTCATTTTATATTGGAAATAAGAAAAATGAAATCTATACTAATAAAAGGCAAAGCCCTCACTCACTCACTCACTCACTCACTCACTCACTCACTCACTCACTCACTCATCACTAATTCTCCAACTTCCCGTGTAGGTAGAAGGCTGAAATTTCGCAGGCTCATTCCTTACAGCTTACTTACAAAAGTTAAGCAGGTTTAATTTCGAAATTCTACACGTAATGGTCATAACGGTCGATAACGGTCGACAATGTCCGCCATGTTGAACTTTCTTATTTATGGCCCCATCTTCACGAAATTTGGTAGGCGGCTTCCCTGCGCTAACCGAAACCGATGTACTTACTTATTTCGATGGTATGACGCCACTGTCGGCCGCCATATTGAACTTTCCAACGTCACCAATTTTCCAACTTCCCGTGTAGGTAGAAGAATGACCCCGTCTTCACGAAATTTGGTAGGTGGCTTCCCTGCACTAACAAAAACCGATGTACGTACTTATTTCGGTGGTATGACGCCACTGTCGGCCGCCATATTGAATTTTCCAAACGTCACAAATTCTCCAACTTCCCGTGTAGGTAGAAGGCTGAAATTTGGCAGGCTCATTCCTTACAGCTTGCTTACAAAAGTTCAGCAGGTTTCATTTCGAAATTCTACGCGTAATGGTCATAACGGTCAACGACGTCCGCCATGTTGAACTTTCTTATTTACGGCCCCATCTTCACGAAATTTGGTAGGTGGCTTCCCTGAGCTAACCGAAACCAATGTACGTACTTATTTCGGTGGTATGACGCCACTGTCAGCCGCCATATTGAACTTTCCAACGTCACTAATTCTCCAACTTCCCGTGTAGGTAGAAGGATGAAATTTGGCAGGCTCATTCCTTACAGCTTATTTACAAAAGTTAAGCAGGTTTCATTTCGAAATTCTACGCGTAATGGTCATAATGGTCAACAACGTCCGCCATGTTGAACTTTCTTATTTATGGCCCGATTTTCTCGAAATTTTATAGGCGGCTTCCCTGCACTAACCGAAACCAATGTACGTACTTATTTCGGTGGTATGATGCCACTGTCGGCCACCATATTGAACTTTTCAACAGTCTTTGTTACTTATGGGCCCATCTTCAAGAAATTTGGTACATGGGTTCCCAACGCTAACTGAATCCTACTTACGTACATATATACGTCCATAGCCTGCAGCTCAGTCACTGTGTGAGGTGGCGTTGGGTCCCCCATCCCAACGCCTCCCACGTTGTTGGCTGCCTGCCTATATAAGACCGTCCGTCGCTCCGGTCTCTACATTCCCTTCCTTGCTTCGCCATGGGATTCACGTCTCCCTACTGATAACTACAGCCTTTTTGTTTAATCCACGGCTTCTCCGCTGTTTTATTGTTTGTTTATTACAATTATAGTTATTGTATAGGTATTTTAGACTTACTTTACATTGCTCAGGTACCCATTTCCTTTATCATTCCAACCCCCATTACCATGTCTATCGAGGTGATCACTATCGATCAAAGAACTGTCACTTACCAAGTGGTTTCCATGCCCGGAGATGGCACCTGCCTTTTCCATTCTCTTTGTTACATATTGCACGGCCATATCAGGCTCACTCTTGATATCCGGAGGAACATTGTGTCTTATGTATTGAATGACTGGGACAGGTTCAAGGTGTGGACTGATGACGGTACAGGAGATAATTATACTACACAGGAGCACTAGAAGAGTGAAATGCTTAAGCCCTTCACCTATGGTTCTGCATGTGAGTTGATGGCTGCCGCTGAATTGTTCGGTTGTCGCTTTCAAGTGTACCGAAATGGCCAAATATTTTACACCTTTCGACAACCGCCAATGCCTCTTAAACATCTTAGATTCACAGGTGACGATTTCAGTAGTGGACACTTTGATGTTTATGAGTGTTTAAACTCTCAAAAGTTGGATGTGATTTTATCGATGAAACCGGTTGTGTGCTTACAATGCTTGACAGATGCCGAATGTCACTTCAACACAACAAATCCTGCAAATACTATCGTAATTGAAACAAACCATGAAACTCAAACCGATTATGACAGCAGCAATCCAAGCTGTGAGATCTGAGACAAGATTACTGTTCACATGGCCAACTGTAAGTTACATGCTCAAGAGTAAGCTCAGCACACAGCTTGGTCATGTTACAACCGGAGGGCCGAACTGACAACATGGTATACAAAGAGATCCTTAACAAATAATTATTGGCATATTTTCCATCAGTTTAAAAAGGTTAAATTTTCTTCTTAATAAAAATTTTAAGGCAGTACTTCGCCGCTGCGAAGCGCGGGTATTTTGCTAGTTATTAAAATAAAAGACTAAATGACCTGAAATGCTGAAGGCTATGCTACTTAGAGTCAGTAGTATTTATGCAGGGAAATAGTCTCTACACAAATGTTAGAATTTGTAATTTTAAAAAATGTATTTCTCTTTGAATAAAAATTTCTTTGGGTTTAACTTTAGGGTTTTTAATACATAGAGAATTGAAATATATTCCTCTCTGTTTTCTAGATTTGATAATTCACTAGTCTGCATTATTTATGTTTTCATTTTGCCATTATGCAATTTTGTATTTATTTGTGCCACTATTTTCATGTTTCTAGTGGTATGATGCCAGAAGTTGCGTGGTGTGGCAACACCTGTGTGATGCTTTATAAACTTCAGCTTCTTCAATATATGAAATTTGTGAATATACATATGAGAGTTTGTTAGTGACTTTGTGTGTTTCTGGCTGTAACAAATTTATTAATTTCCTTTTTAATTTAGAGTTTGTTTAGTGCTCTGCTTTTAGCAACAGTATATTTTTAATTTTTCAGAAAATGACTTTGCCTCTATATTTCAACTTAACAATTGTTCTTCTGATCCTTTTTTGCCAGTTTGTTCTTGCAACAAAAAACTTTGGATTTAAAAATGCAAATGGCTTTCCCTATACTTGAATCCAGGTATCAGCTGCAACTTTCTTTTTGAATTTAAAAGAAAAAAATCTTAATGCTATTCTTATTCATGGCGTGACACAGGATCTCTTTGCCAGATTTGGCATGTAGATTCTGAAGGGGATAAAAGGACATATTCGTTGATAAAAAGACATTATAAAAAAAATCAGTGGATACTGAAGCTGATTGAATATTGTATTACAATGGAAAAATGTTTCACGGAGACAATGTTTTAACAGATGGAAGAAATACATCAGCAATTTTTTTCAATGAGCAATTTACAGGAAAGCTGTTGCAAGAAGCACATAGTTATTTGGAGTTTGTATGGGAAATATCAGCAGAGGAAGTGAAGTTAGCACTATCAACAATGAAGAATAATAAATTCAAAGAACATGACTTACAAACATTGGAAAATCTTGTGGCACAATTGGAATAATTGAGCTTGTGTAATAGAATTCTAAAGAAAGATGTGACTCCAAATGACTCCAGCAAGCCCCAAACCCCAACATGAACACACAGAGTTCCAGGTTCAAATAAAGGGTATATTAATTAGACACAGTACCTCCACGAATAGCAGGTAAGGAACAACCCTTTCTGGTTGGGATGCCCATCCAACTCATGTAGCATTTACAATATATATATTTAATGTTAATTGTTACATTGTTATTTTCATGGGAATTGTTACATATGCATTATTTTCACTTGTACTTTAAAACTTTTGTAAAAACAATACTTGTCCTTTATTTTCAGCCCCAGACATGGTTAAATCTTTTTCTTGCAGGATGTATAACGTTGCTCACAGCTGAATGCATGCTAAGGAGATGCCATCGGATCAGCTGCTGTCGTTCTGCTGCTGCTGCTGGTGAGCTGCGTGTTCTGTTTGTCGCGCTGTGTGTCGATCATTTAAAAGCCTGTACAGCAGGTGTCCCTTTGCCACTTCATGTCTCTGCCGCTCGCGTTGTGAAGTCTGCTGAATGCATGCCAAGGAGAAGCGGTTGGATCATCTGCTGGCTTGTTGCTGCTGCTGCTGCTGCTGCTGCTGGCAAGCTGTGTGTTCTGCTTGTCGCGCAGCACGTCGATCATTTCAAAGCCTGTACAGCAGCTGTCCTTTTGCCACTTCGCGTCTCTGCTGCTCACATTGTCGGAGGGGGGTTGGGATCTGAACACACACTAAGGAGAAGCAGTCGGATCATCTGCTGGCTTGTTGCTGCTGGCGAGCTACGTGTTCTGCTGGTCGCTTGTCGTTGTTTTAAGAGCTAGGAGCACATGAACTGTGTCTGCCAAAAGCATTCCAACAACTACTAGGTTAGACGTCATATTGTCTTCTGAGGAGATCACGTCTCGTCTCTCTCCAAAGATTTTTTTTTTTTATAATACAGATACTTTATATATATTGTCACACATGAGTATTTAGGGAGCAGCTGTAGGACCCAACGAGCAGCTCAAAACCACAAGGCAGGGGACGGCGACAGTGTACTAACCGCTCTCTCTTTATTTCAACAGGAAAGACGAGAAAACGCCACCTTGAGTTTGTCTCCAAAACCCTAGCCAGACGTCCAATCCGCTGGGTTCCTTTGTTTCTTCTGGTCCTTTACTGATGACGTCACCTCCATCCCAAGATCCTCAACATGTCCTTTTCCAGCATTCCCAATTCCGTTCCCACCTCATAAATGTGTCCATGTTCACCTTACTGATTGTCTTTTATGTACTCCATGACTGCCTGTTTACCTCTTACAAGAAGTGCTTTACAGTATATGGGGACGGAATCCCCAACCTTGTCTCTGTGTTTTCTTCACTATATATATATATATATATATATATATATATATATACACACAGTATGTATATATATATATATATATATATATTGTGGAAGCTGGCCCAGACACAGACAGGCAGACACGTTCATTTTCCCACTGTTTATTTACAGTAATATAATGTCCATAAGTGCACCACAAACCCCCAAAGTCCCCAAAGTCCTGGCCACACAATGCCTTACTTCCAGCTCAGTCCACTCCGCTCCCGACTGTCGCCTCGAATGAAGGGAGGCGGCCCCTTTTTTTCACAACCGGATGTGCTCCAGGTGCTTCCCGGCAATCTCCCACCGACACGCCCCCGTGTGGCGGAAGTGCCGGCTGTATCCCCGGAAGCACTCTGGGTGTCCCTGCTCCTCTTCCCCCCAGCACTTCCTGGTGTGGCGGAAGTGCTGAGGTCCAGGGCTCCAAAGGCATGGGGGCTCCCCCTGTCGGCGACCACGGGCCCCTACAGGGTGAAGCTTCAAAGCTCTGTACCCGTGGCCCCCAAAGGAACCAGGGCGGTCACCCCCAGATGGTCTAGGGAAGGCACAAGCCCTCCTCCGGTCCTCCTGGGCGTCCCGGCCGGGTCGCCACCCCAGCCACCTCTGACAATATACAGTGCATCCAGAAAGTATTCACAGCGCATCACTTTTTCCACATTTTGTTATGTTACAGCCTTATTCCAAAATGGATTAAATTCATTTTTTTCCTCAGAATTCTACACACAACACCCCATAATGACAACGTGAAAAAAGTTTACTTGAGATTTTTGCAAATTTATTAAAAATAAAAAAATTGAGAAAGCACATGTACGTAAGTATTCACAGCCTTTGCCATGAAGCTCAAAATTGAGCTCAGGTGCATCCTGTTTACCCTGATCATCCTTGAGATGTTTCTGCAGCTTAACTGGAGTCCACCTGTAGTAAATTCAGTTGATTGGACATTATTTGCAAAGGCACACACCTGTCTATATAAGGTCCCACAGTTGACAGTTCATGTCAGAGCACAAACCAAGCATGAAGTCAAAAGAATTGTCTGTAGACCTCCAGGAACTGGGAGACTAGTCAGGATAAAGGGAAAGATGACTACAGCGATGTACAGAGACATCCTGGATGAAAACCTGCTCCAGAGTGCTCTTGACCTCAGACTGGGGTGACGGAACATCTTTCAGCAGGACAGCGACCCTAAGCACACAGCCAAGATATCAAAGGAGTGGCTTCAGGATATATATAAGGCTATGAATGTCCTTGAGTGGCCCAACCAGAGCCCAGACTTGAATCTGATTGAACATCTCTGGAGAGATCTTAAAATGGCTGTGCACTGACGCGTCCCATCCAACCTGATGGAGCTTGAGAGGTGCTGCAAAGAGGAATGGGCGAAACTGGCCAAGGATAGGTGTGCCAAGCTTGTGGCATCATATTCAAGAAGACTTGAGGCTGTAATTGCTGCCAAAGGTGCATCAACAAAGTATTGAGCAAAGGCTGTGAATACTTATGTACATGTAATTTCTCAGTTTTTTTTTATTTTTAATAAGTTTGCAAAAACCTCAACTAAACTTTTTTCATATTGTCATTATGGGGTGTTGTGTGTAGAATTCTGAGGAAAAAAATGAATTTAATCCATTTTAAAATAATGCTGTAACATAACAAAATGTGGAAAAAGTGAATACTTTCCAGATGCACTGTGTGTATATATATATATATATATATATATATATATATATATATATATATATATATATACACATATAGTCGTGGATGGCCGGGTTCTTTTCCCAGCCAGGACGCCACCAAGCTGGAAGGACCGGGGGATCAAGCATGGTCAGAGCGTTACCTCCCCCGGAGCGCTAGATGGCAGCCCCCTTGAGTTGCAGCGGTGCCTAGGACTCCTGCAGGGCTTCATTGGAGTTGGAGTCTGTTGCAGCCCTGTTGGGATCCCACCAGGGGGTGCTACAGCTGTTCCTGAGCCTGTATGGGCAATTCTTTCATCACACCCAGAAGTGTTACTTCCAGGTAACATATAAAAGGAGCCAGCAGACACTACTCAGCATGCCAGAATCAGGAGGAAGGAGACAAAGCTTGCCGGGAGGAGTTGAGGAGAAAAGAGAAAGAAAGAAAAAAAGAAAGTATTGTGTATTGTGTTATTGTGTATAGTGGGACTGTGTGTGCCTGTGGGAAGAAAGATAATAAAAACATTTGTATGCTGCTATGCCCTCTACATTTGTCACTATATATATATATATATATATATATATATATATACAGTATATATATA
>JANRMT010028174.1:168138470-168198551 GCA_026402145.1 Polypterus bichir lapradei
TACTGTCAAATAATGTAAAGAGTATGCGACACGTGTTTCGCTGTAATTCTGGGCTCATCAGGCATACACACTCACTGAACCCCCTCTTGGGAATCGAACCTCGGACGTCAGCGCTATAGGCAAAGCCTCTTGCGTTGCACCACGGCGTGTGGTTTGTTTATTTGACAGTATGTAGATCGGGGTAATTACATTCAAGGCATTCGTAGTCTGAATCACAATCTGACTGTATGGGTGGTTACCTACCAGGTAACGCTTGTGGTTGGTCAGCAAGTCGGCTAACAACCGCGATGGTGCCCTCTTTCAGTTGCGAGAAGCAGATCATAGAATGGTTGAAATAGTTTTACTGTCAAATAATGCAAAGAGTACACAACATGTTTTTCGCCCTAATTCTGGGCTCATCAGGCATATACACTCACTGCACCCCCTCTCGGGAATCGAACCTCGGACATCAGCGCTAGAGGCAAAGTCTCTTGCGGTGTGCCACGGCGTGTGGTATATATATATATATATATCTCTCATGTCACACATGTACGATTAGGAGGCAGTCACAGAGCCTAAAGGTGAGTAAAACATTGTGAGATAAGGGGTTGTCACGTGGAACTTACCTGAACTCTCTTTTGCCAACAGGAAACAAGAAGAGAAATAATCCAGCAACTTCCGGGTTTTCAAAATGGCCACAATGACATCACTTCCGGCCAACATTGATGACGTCACTTCCGGCACCCACAAACCACCTCACTTCCGGCTCCTCAAAATGACGTCGCTTCCGGTTCCTGTTGCCACATCACCATTTTGCCAACCATTTCCTGTCACCTGTTTTTGTTCTATAAAACCGCCATTTTGTTTCAGTAAAATCGTTCATTGTACTTTCAGGACTTTGAATCATCGCATTTTTTCAATATTGTCTGCACGACAATATACGGGGACGGTCCCCAAACCTTTATTTTTGTATTTGTGACTTTCTTTCGATCACAATATATAGCAAAATGCCCGCGCTTCGCAGCGGAGAAGTAATGTGTTAAAGAAGTTATGAAAAAGAAAAGGGAACATTTTAAAAATAACGTAACATGATTGTCAATGTAATTGTTTTATGACTGTTATGAGTGTTGCTGTCATCAAGGATTTGATTATCATTATTTCTTTCAATCAGGTTCGTATTTGGAGGATGTGTTATGTTCAAGTTACATTCCGTGTTTGTCAACCGTTGTAAAAATAACAGGTTTCATTCATCGATTCCTTTCTTACTGCATCAATAAACAGCTCGTCTTCCTCTTTATTTGAGACATCACACACTGCATGCACGGGTTTTTTTTACACTGTCTTTCTTTAGCTGGACATTGACTTTTTTCACCATGTGCTTTGTTTCCGCAGTAGCTGCACTTATGAATATGCTTGTATGCGTCACTCGCTTCATATTCTTTTGCTGCCTTCTCAATTGTGTAATGCATTTTTTTGTTCAGCGCTCTTTGGAGCTGTTGCTTTTTGTCTGCGTACTGCGTTCACAGTCAGTTCACGTGAGCCGCTCGGAGTACATGCATCGATGGTTCTAAGCTGTGCTTGTGCTATCTCGTGCGATGTCCACGGCTTTATTTAATGTTAGCTAAGACCTGGCACTTAAAAGTTTCTCTCGCAATTTCACTGAGTTTGTGTCAAACACCACCCTGACCATCTCATCTTCGTCTGCATAAGCACAGTCCTTCATCCACGAATATTTAGCGGCAGAGTATTTCTATTAGATTGCTGCTGACAGTAGGCATTATATGGGCAAGCACTCAATTACGTGGGAGGTGTGACGATGAGGGACGTAACTCTGCCTCACACGGTGACGGAGCTGCAGGCTATGGCCGGTATCCATGTACATAATTAGGTTCCAGTTATGACCGTTACGTGTAGAATTTCGAAATGAAACCTGCCTAACTTTTGTAAGTAAGCTGTAAGGAATGAGCCTGCCAAATTTCAGCCTTCTACCTACACGGGAAGTTGGAGAATTAGTGATGAGGCAGTTAGTGAGTGAGTCAGTCAGTCAGTCAGTCAGTGAGGGCTTTGTCTTTTATTAGTGTGTGTATATATATATATATATATATATATATATATATATATATATATCGTATATATATATATTTTGCAGAGTATCTGTAAAATAAAACAAAGAGTACACAACACATTGGGGCTCAATTCTTGGACACAAGCCTGAAGTAAAGCCTCAGATGTTGCGCAATGATGGCTGGCTCACTTAACGTGTAGATCTGAGTATTATATCAATAGGTTCAGATCGCTATCTGATTATTTAGGTGGTCACCTACCAGGTAGCACTTGTGCTTGGTTGGCCAGTTGACAAATGTCCTACATCTTGTCAAGTAAGCAAACAAGCCGCTGTGGTGCAACGTCTGTGGCTTCGCCTCAGGTGCTGATGTCCAAGGTTCAACCCCGACAAGGGAAAGCAAAGGTGTGTACACCTGATGATTCCCAATTATGCTGAAACATGTGTCATGTACTCTATGTATTATTTGACAGGTACTGTATAACATACCAAAGATCTGCTTCTCGCAACTTAGAGGGCATGGTGGATGTTTGCTGACTGGCCGACAAATCACAAGCATTACATGGTAGGTGACTACCCAAATAATCAGACTGTGATTCAGACCTTTGGATATACTGTATATAGAGAGAGAGGTTTTGTTTCTTTGTCTCTCTGTGTAAGGCTTTCATTACCAGTCTTTCTTTCAATGTACCCATAATATTTGTATGAATCTCTTTCCAAGACATTGTGATCTCTGACTCACCATTTACAGAGGAATTTGTTTTTTGGCTGAGTGTAAATACCACATTTTTCTCGTTAAGAAGCTTTACTTTCTCTATTGAACAAGGATGGATCATTTCCAAACTTTTATGCCAAAGAACCTTTAGTAGTGATAGGTGGTGGGAAAAACTTGTAAAACCTCATATAAATTAAGGAAAATATTGCTTGCATGCAAATGATCCATCCATTCATTCCTAGAAGATTCAGGATAACTTTAACATTTCAAATTAAGTTTATGAACTCCGCATTATTACTGGCAATGATGTCACATATCATGGCAGTATACACATTTCATCATTTCTTGCAATCAAGGTCACATTATTTAGTCTTTTGGAAATATTTAATGAGTGAACTATCTGGATAAATTATTAATTTAAGAAAATGGGTTAAAAAGTAGATATTTTTTATCTTATGAGTTTTTTTATATCTAAATAAATTATATCAGAGTTAAAACAGAAGTCACAAACTTAGACATCTGTTCTGGAAATGTCCATCTACCAATGGGGGTATTGTTCCCTCAACACATTGTCCAGTCCCATACTTTTTTTCATGAGTCATTTCCCATATTGTATTTTGACTTACATTTCTGGAATATGCAGTATATGGTGAAAATGAAATATACTCTAGATGTAACAGGGTCAAGTAGCTTGTTATGTATAATATTAGACATGTAGACACGCTGCCTTCAGTTTGTAATTTCCAAGCTAATTCACTCTGACCAGACTGGCTCTAGTCATTGTCGCCAGGCAGTGGAATATATGAGACGTCTTCTCCACATTATTGATTCAGCACCCAGACTTCCCTGTGCTCCAGCTTTCTCTCTTTAGTTGCTGAAAAGGCATTTGACCAAATGAACTGGTCATTTCTGTGGTAAGTTATGTATCACATGGGTTTTGGGAATCCCTACATCAATATGGCGAAGACACTTTACTCATCTACTTCTGCTGTTATTCTCATTAATTCAATAATTTCACAATTTTTTTCAAATTTTGAAAGGAGCCAGGCAGGGATGCCCACTTTCCCCTTTCCTCTTCAATCTCTTTCTCGAGCCCCTAGCTACTGCTATTTGTGATTCATGCCTAATTTATCCAATACTCTTGAATGGTACTCCTCACAAAGTCTTGCTTTATGCAGATGATATACTGCATTTTTCAGTGATAACCCCTCTGTTCTCTCATATGTCCTTAACTTATTTGATTTCTCTGAGTCTGTATCTGGTTATAAAATCAATCAATCAATCAATCAATCAACATTTATTTATATAGCACATTTTCATACAAAAAAATGTAGCTCAAAGTGCCTTACAAAATGAATAGAAAAATAAAAGACACAATAAAAAAATAAACATAAGTCAACATTAATTAACATAGAATAAGTAAGGTCCGATGGCCAGGGTGGACAGAAAAAACAAAAAAAAAAACTCCAAAAGCTGGAGAAAAAAATAAATAAAATCTGTAGGGGTTCCAGACCAAGAGACCGCCCAGTCCCCTCTGGGCAAAATCAATTGGTTCAAGTCACCTCTTCTTTCTCTTAATTTGTCGAGTAAACCGTTCTGCTCTTCTTTGGTGGTCCCACTTCCAAAGTCTAATAAATACCTGGCGATTGATATTTCCCCTTCTCTCCATGACATTACCACATTAAATTATTAATGTATCTTCAGGGTTCTAAGGACTCTCTTTCTCTCTCTCCTCCTGGTCCTCTATGCCCCTATCTTTTGGTCTGATATCAGATCTCTTTTATCAAGAGTTTTTTAGAATTGTAAAAACCTTACATTAGAGATTCCACATTAATCTGTGATAGGATGGGCGGGAGTGTTTCTTTGCCATATTTGGAGTTGTATCATTGGGTATTTACACTTAGATCAGTTTGGTGCTGGTTGAAATGCACCAATATTCCTCCATCCTGGCTCTCAATTGAAGTCAAATTGTTTTTTTCCAGATCATTCTCACTTCTCCTCTTTTTCTCTCTGAGATTGAGACAGCTGTCACTGTGGAGAAACATTTAGGACCCTGCCCAAGATTACATTCCCTCAATCCCATTTACCAAAATCTAGCCTTGCTTTTTCGGCCTGGAGGCAGTGCGGTATTTCAATGCTGGGCAACATTTTTGACAGCACAGGGCTTTGAATGTTCCACTCATTAAGATCTATTCCATCTTCTTCTATTTTCTTTCATCTTCAAATTAGATCTGTTCTTAAGTCTTATTGTATTTCATTGTCTTCTCCTTTGCCCTTAGGTACATTTCTCCACATGTTCTGGGAGTGTTCCACAGTTATGGTTCTCTGGGATAATGTTTCAAAGTTTCCTTCATCTATTCTGTCCTATAAAATACTTTTAATGCCTCAATTATTCCTTCTTTTGGACTTTTCTGCTGTCTCTGTTTCTTCTTTCCAGCAAGGTTATTCTCTCTAGGCACAGTTGTTGCTAAATTGGCCTTAGTCTCCTGCTGGAAGTCTTCAACTTCATTATCTTTTGATTTATGGAAAACCTCCTTTTTAATTTTATTTTGTTTGAATTATCTGCACACTGATTTATTCTTCATCTAACACTTGAATTTTAAAATGGCAGTCAGCCATGCAACTTATTAGTAGCCATATAAAAGGAAACTGCATTCCAAGATTCACAAAGGTAATTTATTTATTTATGTTGCCCCCTTTTCTTTGTTTTCTTGTGGTTTCATTGTGCCTTCCACTCCAGGGTTGTCTTTGTTCATATAAAGTCAGGTATGGATGGAGTTTTGGATGGGGTTTTGGGCGGGGGTGGGCACAGTGAGTTGGGTGTTTTATTGCTATATTATGATGTATTCTTCTGTGAGCTATTGTAATTTTTTTCAGTTTATCCTTTGTTAATAAAAATTTGATCAAAAAAAAATTTACATTTTCTCAGAACCATTTTGTGTCTTGTGCTGTCTTTCTATTATTGATCTCCATGGCATAATTTCCAAAATGGTATAGGAAAAGATCTTTATATTTACTTTAGTTTAGTTATACCCAATATTTAAACGCATTGTATGATATCCTAGAGAATTCGCCTGGGAAAGCACACTTCTCTTCAAATTAATTTTAAATGGAGATTCTAATAAACAAATTCAAGAATAATGGTAGAGATTATTGTGGGGGTGACATGTAAAGCACCATATCATCTATATATTGTGACATTTTCTGCTAGAGTCCTTAACTAATAATCCTCTTTATCTCCGTTTTTTTCCAGAAATGAATAATCAATGGCAATTATGAAAAACACAGTCAAGTACCATGTTCCAGTTTGAAGTATTTGGAAACTATGTTATTAAAATGGACTGAGTTTTCTAGTTCAAAGGGGTTCAAACCACTGTAGTGCAGTGTAGTAAATATATAGTCTCGTTCAACTCCTTGATTTTACCTCAGATTGTTTTGGTAATTTCTATTATTGCCTTTCGAAACTCCCTACTTATAGATTTATTGAACTAAAATAATAATGATGTCACAATTTAAAAATACGTTGTTCACTTTCTGTTGAAGTGGTGTCCAACTCCAGTCCTGGAGGACTGCAGTGGCTCCAGGTTTTCATTCTAAAGATTTCTTTAATTAATGACCAGATTATGCTGCTAATTAACTTGTTTTGCCTTATTTTTAATCAACTTGACTCAGATCCCTTAGTTTTTGCTTTTTCCTTAATTATCAGCCATACAATAATGTGACACAAAACTAGTCACCACGTGACTAGCTAACCACAGTATCTGCAAATAATGAAAAGTGAAGGTGTCAGTAAGGTCGGTCTGCTCAGATCAGAAAAACATTTTGATGGTGTTTTTAGAAAAAAACAGAAAATCAACAGTTTTGGAAATGTCTGCTATGGCAGAGCCGCAGCAAGATTTGTAATTAAATAACGGGTGTAATTAACAGCAACAATCAGCTTTACATTATGAAACTGGTTGGAGTGAAATTGGAAGGAGTCTGAAGCCCCAGTTTAGCTGGTCATCTGTTGGTTCATTTCACGTTTCATTTAATGAAGAAAAGAATCGATTCTGAGGACTGAATCCTTAAAAACAGGGCTATTAAAATGAAGGGAAAAGAAGTTAATTAGCAGTGAAAACTGGTTACTGATTAGGAAGATGGTTACAGTGAAAACCTGCATGCACTGTGGCCCTTCAGAACCGGAGTTAGACAACCCTGTGTTACACATGTGCGCATGGGAGGCAGCTAAAGGGCTTGAGTAAGGCCAGTTCCGAAGCATGCAGGGATGTGGTAGAGTGCACTGTCTCTTTTTCTCCCTTTCCTGTAGACCATTCACGGGAGATCCCACCTGGAACTCTTGACGTCACTTCCGGGACAGAGCCTATGGAAGAAGACCTTGCCGGCCCCGACCCCTGTGATGTCACATCCGGACTCGAACCAATGGCTGAAGACCATGAGCTCGAACCCTATGATCTCACTTCCTGTCTTCCCCTTTAAATACCTACACCTTTTCCTTAGTCACTCAGTTCTGTTTTGGACTCAGTTTTGTGCACAGCAGTGCTAAATTCATTTGATCGACTTTGCAGCTAGGAACTCAATTATATGGGTGGCTGCCCCAAACTTTTTTCATGACTCATATGTCTCGTTATTGTGACACCTGCTATAGAGTACCTCATTAGGAGATCTGGCATATTCATGGTCGATTCTGCAAATCTCAGTAATCATTTCTGACACCTTCCTAGTTTCCAGTTTATTTTTATAAGATACATGAAATATTACTATTATTATTATTACTAATAATTTGTCCTCATAAAACTGCCTTCAGAGTTTCCTATAGTGTTCATGCAAAAACTTCTGAGGATGCATTGTTCTCTAAAAAATTATTGATTTTGTTGGAGATTAATTCTATAAAGTTCTCATATGCAATAACGTGGGGTTATAACAGGGTTAAGACACCAATTGTGATTTCAGTATGTAAGACATAATGATGCTCACTGCAAAATAAGGATTATAGTTGGAGATGGCAATAGCATCATATTTACAAGATTTAATGGTGAGCAGGAAATTATTATCAATAAGGAAATAATCAACTATTAAGTAGCCATTATGTACTGTTGAGAACTATGGTTCTAACAGATTGTGATCCCTAACAAAAAGTATAATTGTCTTTGCTGTCTTAGATGTTACAGTTACTTTAGTTGTAGACCTATCCAAGTTTGGATTTGAAATACAACTAAAATCTCCAGCCATTTTAATTTTATGACTGGTCATGTTAGGAGCCAATATGAATACATTTTGCACAAATTCACTATCGTCCACATTAGGTGCATGCATATTTACCAGAAATACTTTAGAATTGAATAAATTCCCTACTACCGTGAAACAGCACCCTTCGGATCAAATCTGCAGAACGTTGCAACAAGTGTGATTTTTTATGGATTAAAATTTACATACCTCTGTTTTCATATTACAGCTAGAATGAAATATTTGGCTAATTCAGTATTTTTTCATTTTTTCAGGTAAATCTGGTCCTTACTCGTTAGGTGAGTCCCCTGTAAGAATACTATCTTATATTTAGGTCTGTGAGATAGCAGAATATTATTTTTTTCTTTAGTTCGTCATTCTGACCTTTGATAATCTAGCTTACAAAGTCCAATGACTGATCATAGATATATTGCTTCTGAGAAAGTGGACATTTTGTGGTTTTAATTAAAATCAGTGAGTGTTTTCAAGTTTCGGCTTTAACAATAATTTCATATTTTATTGCTAGGTGTTATGATTAGTAGGCTAGTCAATACATTAACACAACTGTAGGAGTGAAGGAAATAGAGAAACAATAACAATAACCAAACCCTCTCACTTATTAAGTGGTAACTAAAAATTGCCCTTGTGTGAGTCAGTGTGGATGTGAATGAGTGTAGCTGTATGTTACAGAACCTAATGATGGACTTGTGTCTTGTCCAAGGTTGGTTCCTCTCTTATTGTGTTCCTAAATTTGTATTAAATAGGTTTGAACAGGGGTATATGCAAGTAGATCAATTTAATCAATGCTTCTTGATCAGATAGTGAATGAAAAATGTAATTTTACCTGTGTGCAATAATGATGATATTCAGACCTTGCAGGATGAAAATTAACTCATTGAAGCTAGGAAATTATCAGCTAGGGAAGTACAGCCTAAAGAGAAGCATGGAACAAAATTATGAATACAATTTGGGGGAGGAGTAGTTATCACAAAGCAATAATTTTAATTTATCTCATTTTAAAGCTCAAATGTCCATGAATGTCAATGATTAGGTCTTGTTAACATTATATGACTGACAGGATTTAAAGTAATTCAGTTTTATTAATTCTATAGTTTGCCTTATGATGGGCTTTTGTAGAAGCAGTTACTTGCATTGCCAAAAAATGTTGAGAATATGGGATTTTTATAGCAATGAAATAAGAAAAGTTTCTTCTCTTCTTAAACTGAACTGAACTTAAACTGTGTCTAGTATGTATAGGAATGAGTCACTGCTTTCTAAACGACCTATAATTCATACTAGGAACAGAACATATTGCATATAAAATATGTGCATTGAAGTGTAAATTATGTATCCAATAAAAAAATCAATTGTGAAGAAACTTTAATATATTTAAAGCCGTTTCAAGGTGGTCCTATTGTTAATTATGTTTCTTGTAAAGAGAAAACATGAAAGTTGAGAATGACTTGGAGTTGTTGGTGGCAAATCTCTACTTATCACTCTAATCGATTGTTGAGTGTACATAAGCCCAATGCTGGCAGCAATGTACTGCACTTAACATGAGACTGCTGGAGAATCATGTTGCTTCCATTGAAGTCTTCTTATAGCCAGTTCATTCTTTTTTAAAGGAATTCCAAGGTGTAGAATTAGGGGAGGGTCAAAGTTCTTATTCCAAATTAGCCACTTTCAGATTTTGGACAGCAGAGGCTGATATGTCACATTTACCGAAAACCTCTTTCTGTACCCCCTTTAAACTGGTATTGGTAAACATGATGATCACATTTCTGCAAACCTATTTATTAGACTTCTGCTATTAAGTATTACATTGTATCTCACACATGGTGTTTAAACCAATTTAATTCTGAGGTTCAAAATTGGAAAATGGTATGGGTATTACCAAAATACAACTTAAAATAAGGATTTAAAATTACAGGTAACAGAGTACTAGTAGCTGGGTATTGAACACACAAGCATATTGACTAGTAATTCAAACACTGATCCCTTAAGAGTTATTTGTACAAATGTATCAAAGTATTTAAATTTATTTTGAAATGACTACACCATGCTGAGCTGAAATACACCACTGCTTAATGCAATAAACACTTTTCTAATGATTTCTGCGTGAAGTCACTTAACTCATCTATCTTCACATAGTGGAAAGTTATCAATTGATGTGTAAAGCTCTTTGGGATGGAATTTAATGTGAAAGCGAGTAGGAAAATAAAGTGAGTGCACCTTTATGATCTGAACAATACTATGTATTACAAAGATATTGTGAATTTCCCCTTGGGATTAATAAAGTATCTATCTATCTATCTATCTATCAATATTATAAAAATTAGTATATTTTAGAGAAAGAGCAGTTTTCAATCTAAACAACAAATAAAATATTTTTTGTGGCCGCATAAAACCATCTTCCAGCCATTCTTTAAGAAACCAACATAAACCAATTTAGTGTAGCAGGGAAGCAGAAACCTTCCCAGTAGTTTTATAGTAAGTGCAAAACAAGACACCAATGGTACCAATGCATAACAAAATTAACATAACTCATACTTGCTGTGGGCTCTGCAAGGATGCACCCATAGTACCTAGATAATAACCCACATAGGCAAGCTTACAAATTCTTCACTGGGCCAAGGTGGGACTTAAATCCAGTGCTCTGGAAGTATGAGTGCTAACCACTGAAATAGTGTACCATATCTTAGTGAAATCTGTTTTGATATTTTTGGTTTGTGGCAGCAATGAAAGGGTGCTATTCTAACTTTCCTTAATTATGGTCATGGCATTGGTCATCCGGGGTTATTAAGGGACAGGCAGAAACCAGGGTAGTAACCCCATCCCACCCCATCTCATTAGTACCCTTTGGTGGCACCCAAAGATCATGACAGGATTATACTTCAGGACTACATGTGTGGAGGAAATGAACTGCTCCTGGCAATCACGTTCACCCAGTCCATTTATTACCATTATCAGCGTGCAGGGATGAAGAATGTTTTGGCAAGGTTGAGTGTCAACTCTCGCTGTCCTTCCACTACAGGCAAGAAGTTAACCTCCATCCCAGCAGGTATTCCGGTTCTTCCTCTGTGGCACTTCAAAAAATCATTCAAAGTTAATTTCATATAGAAAGTTAGAAACACAAAGCTGTAGAACTTTCATCAGGTGTTATGGACCTTTAAAATGCAGTAATTAACTCACAATGTAGATCTTTTCTGAAGAACTATCACTCACTCATCTAATGAAAGGATTCTAAATGATGAATCACGATGCCTTTTAGGAAAGGTAAAGCAGAGCATACACAGTTGTTTTCTCAGGAACCTGGTATTAATATAAATGTTTTCCTTTTCATTTATATTTAACAGCACATTCAAGAGACAAAATCCATTATATTTGTGGTATCTCTCTTTCCTTTGCAACATTTTTTTGAAGTAGTGAATATAATTTTTGAATCATCCAAGTGAATTCTGTCATGTTAAAACAATGACAAGCCCATCAAAGGGAACAGTACATTTCATTTTTGTCTCCCATAGTCAGGTATTCTCTAAATTACCGTCATTCATATGGATTGTCATGTTTAAACATACCTTTCAGGATTTGTTGCATATTCAAAATGCATATAATTGTCAGGGTTATTGTCCATAAAAAAAGCCTTCTTTTACTAGAAAGTTTTTTTTCATCATGTGGAAATAGGAGTATTATATTGTGCATTGTATCATTTCATTGAAACAGATCAAGTTTGTATTTTTTAAATTTATGCAATTTTGAATAATACAGTTAATAATGTTAAATGGTAATACATTTGTATTGATAAACAGCATTTTTTATACATTCAATAGCACATGTTACTACAGAGAGATCCCTGTTTTTTTCCCCCAAGAATCTGATAAGGTCCATAAGAGTCTGATAAGGTTCAAACATTTTGTCTGAACAGACTACATATTATTTATTTGTTTAATTAATTTTATTTGAAGAAAAAAGCATTTCACGTGATCAAGTCTAACTTATACAGCAAAAAACATAACATTACATACAATCAAGTTAAACTTAACAAAACAAATTTAACTCCCATCCAAGTGAAAGAAAGGAGAGCCAACAGCAAGTGTGAATCTTTAAAAACAGCAAAGCAGGGAGAATGTCCTTTTCTCCAATGTAAATGTTTATTCTAAAATGTTATTAATTACATCCTGCCTAGATCCTCTAGGAGAGAACTTGAATTTTTCCAGTTTTAAATAGTGTAGGACATCAGTTATCCACTGACTTATAACAGGTGGGCTGGGATTATTCCAGTTGAGCAAGATAAGGAAACATAATAATAGTGTGGTAAAGGCAATTACAATCTAGCTAGAGCTAGATTGCAATGTTCACAGGTTGGTTCCATATTCTGAGTGATTGATGGATTGGATTATTAGTGTATTGAGAGTAATTTTGATTTACTGGGGCACAAAGCAGGGCATATAAAGAAGTACAGAAGCATTTTATTTCTATTGCAGACCAGGCTTGTGTATATTCATCAGTGTCCAAGGGCCTGATGTATAACGCAGTGCGTAGAATTCACAGTACAACAAGGCATACGGACTAAAGTTGAAATGTGAGTATGCTCAAAAACATTTAGATGCACAAAACCGTGCATAAGGCAACTTCCACGCACTTCTGCTCTAAAACCCCCGGTCAGTGTGTGTTGTGATGTGAGATTTTGCATATAACTTGATAAATGTTTTGTATGTCTTTATTTATAATTTAGGCAAACCAATGTAATTTAGTGTTACTTTGGTGAGAGGTATTCATGTTTCAGCAAATGCAAAATAGAGGCTAGGAAAAAGTACTATTTGTTGACTTAAGCAGTGGTATAAACAACAAAAGGAAGTTAATTGAGTGATACAGAGTGGCAAAGAGACTTGAAAGTTCAAGTTTAGAAAGTCGCACAGTGTCCAAAATAAAAAAGAAATGGTCAGAATCAAATTTACCGTGAAAAGGCAAGCCATAGCCATAAAAAGTGTCATACAGAAGTGTATTAGGGTGCAGAGAAAAGAAAAAAAATAGGGACACAGTGAAGAAAAAAAGTCAAAATGTAGCTCGAAATTTTCACTTTAGTAGTTTATTTTGTCATTAAAGTAGAATTTTGTAAACTTCATCTTAAAATCGATGTTTAATTTACTAGTTTTTCAAATCTCATTGTAACTAATGTAGCATGTTAAATGTTTCGTATTCTATGAGTTCCATAGGTGCGAATTACTATGTGTTCCTTAAACAGGCTTTCTCTTACACTGACAGGAGCATGGAGGCACTGATCGCCACACAGAATACATTACATTCATGATATTACAGCTCTCTGAACATTTTAGAATACTAAGATGTATATTTTATATCATTTTCATGATGAAATCCATTAAAGAATGTATTACACATGGGGGCACAGTGGTAGCGATGATCTGGCTGCCCATGATTGTTCTTGCCTCCCCCATCCAGGGATTGTTCCTACCTCCCACAATATGCTTGCTGGGACGAGTGCAGCCATCAATGAAATAATTTATTGCAGCATTACTGTGTCTGTCAAAAGTACCAACCCCCAATTCCTGGCGTTTTGTTTTCTTTCTCCACGTAACAAATCACCATACAATAAGCTCTGTAATAAATTTCAAACCAGCTGTAAGCTTAGAATGATGATTCTTGAAAACGTTTAAGGAACATTGAAAAATCGTCGTAATACATGTTTAATTATTCCATCAATCTATCCATCCATGGTCGCCCCTGTCCAAGCAAGCATACAACGCCAGGCAGGAACAATCCATGGAAAAGGCTCCAGCACATCGCTTCTGCTCTGCTACTGTGCCCCTACATGTGTAATTAATACAATATTTAACAGATTAATTTATTTTACAATGTAATACACATACAGTGGGTACGGAAAGTATTCAGACCCTTCAATTTTTCACTCTTTGTTATATTGCAGCCATTTGCTAAAATCATTTAAATTAATTTTTTTCCTCATTAATGTACACACAGCACCCCATATTGACAGACAAAAAAAAGAATTTTTGAAATTGTTGCAGATTTATTAAAAAAGAAAAACTGAAATATCACATGGTCCTAAGTATTCAGACCCTTTGCTCAGTATTTAGTAGAAGCACCCTTTTGAGCTAATACAGCCATGAGTCTTCTTGGGAAAGATGCAACAAGTTTTTCACACCTGGATTTGGGGATCCTCTGCCATTCCTCCTTGCAGATCCTCTCCAGTTCTGTCAGGTTGGATGGTAAACGTACATCGTTCTACAATTCAGTGCAATTTCACAAAGAACATCTGTATGGCAGGGTGATGAGAAAGAAGCCCTTTCTGCACTTACGCCACAAACAGAGGCA
The DNA here is from genome assembly GCA_026402145.1 of Polypterus bichir lapradei. NCBI lineage: Eukaryota > Metazoa > Chordata > Cladistia > Polypteriformes > Polypteridae > Polypterus > Polypterus bichir. The sequence goes on from JANRMT010028174.1 coordinate 168,152,801, forward strand.
CTTGTATGAAAATGCTCATTTAGAAAAGCCAGATTCATTTTGGAACAAAGTGCTTTGGAATGATGAGACAACAATTGAGTTATTTGGTCATAACAAAAAGCACTTTGCATGGCAGAAGAAGAACACCGCATAACAAGAAAAAAAACCTGCTACCTACTGTCAAATTTGGTGGAGGTTCCATTATGCTGTGGGGCTGTGTGGCTAGTTCAGGGACTGGGGCCCTTGTTAAAGTCGAGGGTCGGATGAATTCAACCCAATATCAACAAATTCTTCAGGATAATGTTCAAGCATCAGTCACAAAGTTGAAGTTACGCAGGGATTGGATATTCCAACAAGACAATGACCCAAAACAGTTTGAAATCTACAAAGGCATTCATGCAGAGAAAGAAGTATAATGTTCTGGAATGGCTGTTACAGTCCCCTGACTTGAATATCATCGAAAATCTATGGGATGATTCGAAGCAGGCTGTCCATGCTTGGCAGCCATCAAATTTAACTGAACTGGAGAGATTTTGTATGAAAGAATGGTCAAAAATACCTCCATCCAGAATCCAGACACTTGTCAAAGGCTATAGGAGGTGTCAAGAGGCTGTTATATTTGCAAAAGGAGACTCAACTAAGTATTGATGTAATATCTCTGTTGGGGTGCCCAGATTTATGCACCTGACTAATTTTGTTATGAAGCACATTGCATATTTTCTGTTAATCCAATAAACTTAATGTCACTGCTGAAATACTACTGTTTCCATAAGGCATGTCATATATTAAAAGGAAGTTGCTACTTTGAAAGCTCAGCCAATGATAAAAAAAAAACACACAAAGAATTTATTAAGGGGTTCTCAACTTTTTCATATGACTGTATGTTAAAGGATAAGCAGTATTTTTCCAGTCAAAGTTATTTCTTTACAATTATGGTATTACCATAGTATGGTATTAATTTTACATGTAAAATTGTTTTTTAAAGTGAAGAGTTTTTATATATTTTCAAAATACTTACAATTAGGCTCTATGGAACCCAGGGTCCAAGAGAGAAAAAACCTTAACTCTTATCAAATACATACATTTTTCAAGCCATAAATGTTACTGAGTATTGATCTACATCTTGAGATTACACACAGGTCACAAAACAACATATTCATGTCGTTTTAAAAAAGAAAAAAGTGAAATGTTGCTGTAAGATTCTGCCATTTGAAAAAGAATTTATAGGTTGATTGTCAGTGTCATGAACTTACACGCTCAAAAACTTTGTGCTCATTTCTTTAATTATTTATATCATCAGCAACAGCATCTGATCATGCTGTCACACACATACGAATAGGAGGCAGCCAAGGGGCCTGAAAGACAGTAATTACATGCCGGAGCAAGGGGTTAGCAGGTTCACTAAACCTTTCTCTCTTTCGCCTGCAGACTAACCATGGTAAATCCCACCTGAGCATCGCAATATCACTTCCGGTTCCGGTCCCCAGTTGACATCACTTCATCTGACCTGGTTATAAAAACGTTATCTTGTTAAAATTAATTTAGTTTTGTCTTGAACTCAGTCTGTAAAGTTATTTCATTGCTGATTTTTGTATTTTGTTTCAAGTGTATGGGGTGGCTACCCCAAACCTTTCACCGTTTCCTTGTTATCAAATTAATATATATTATGATTGTGAAGAAATAACTTCAAATTGAAAAATACCAAGCTTTTTCTTTAAGAGTAATGTCCTTCAGTGGCAAGGTCTACTGATATAATAAGCTAGATGGGTTGGCAGATAATATAGAATTCTTGAATCATTACAGTGGGATTTAGGCAGCATACAGGCTTGGGCAAATATGTGGAAGATTAATTATAATGTAAATTAATTATACATAGGAAGTAAAAATTTGACTTGAATACACAGTGGAATGTCACAAACTTGAAAGTACTTCTTATGAGAAGGATTTAGAAGTTGTGGCGGACTCAAAGTCATCAACTTCCATACAGTGTTCAGAAGCTATTAAAAAGGCTAACAGAATGTTAGGCTATATAGCACATTGTGTAGAGTGTCCGAGGGTTGAGTATACAGTATGTCAAATGCACTAATGAGGACATTCCAGGAGTACTGCATACAGTTTTGGTCTCCAGGGTACAAAAAAGACATAGAAGTACAGTAATCCCTCGCTATATCGCGATTCGACTTTCGCGGCTTCATTCTGTTGCGGATTTTATATGTAAGCATATCTAAATATATAACGCAGATTTTTCGCCGCTTCACAGGTTCTGCGGACAATGGGTCTTTTTACTTCCTGTACATGCTTCTTCAGTTGGTTTGCCCAGTTGATTTCATACAAGGGACGCTATTGGCGGATGGCTGAGAAGCTAACCAATCAGAGCATGCAGTTAAGTTCCTGTGTGCTGAATGGCTCAGTGACGGAGCGCCAAATTTGATTCCGCAGCGTTAACCAGGAAGTCTCGTCTTGCTCATTCAGCATCAACGTGTTTCGCTGTGTAAAGAGTTAACTTTTGTGCTCTTTTGTGTTTATCTTTGTGAATAGTCAAGCCCTTCATTATGGCTCTAAAACGATCTGCTCCTGCTACTGCTTCAGGGGCCGTGCCCAAGCGCCAACGGAAGATGTTAACGGTTGCCGAAAAGGTAAACATTTTGGATATGTTGAAGGAAGGGAAAAGCTACACCGCTGTAGGACACCATTACGGCATCAATGAGGCTATGATTCTTTTTATTTAAAAAGTAGGAAAGGAATATAAGATCTACGGCCTCAGTGTCCTTTTAACCAGGGTGCAAAACGAGTTGTAAGTGGATGTAATAAGGCAGTAGTCTGGATGGAATCTGCTTTAGGGATTTGGATTGAAGAAGAACAACGGCAGTGCTACACAGTTGCCTGAAGAGGCTCCTTTAGAAGAGCTGTAATGCTCTCCTTTGTTGTGCAGTAAAATTAAACTCATCGTTATCGGACAAGTCATTGTGTCATCGTTGGTGACTAACCATAATTAATTTTCTACTTACAGTACTTAGTACATGTACGCACGTTTATTGTCACTGTACACACATTTACTGTATACAATTTTTCTTGCATTGTACGTATTTATTGCCGGTGGCCTGTCTAACGTAATGGCTGTAACATATGTGATATCGGAGACACTTGATATCTTTAAAATAATATTTAGGTTTTACTGTATATAAACAGTGTGTTTACATACATAATTTCAATGAATCTTACCTAATGTCTAAGAGAATACAAAGGGTTTATGCTGTATAAGTGTGCGGGGAATATTTATAAACAGTGTGGGAGAGTTTATAAGGGCTTAAAATATATAAAAATAACCAAACAAACATATGGTTTCTACTTTGTGGATTTTCACCTATCGCGGGGGGGTCTGAAACGCAGCCCCTGCGATCGAGGAGGGATTATTGTATAGAAGAAATCCAGAGAAGAGCAACTAGGCTGAGTCTAGGACTGCAGGTGATGAGTTATGAGGAAAGACTAAAATTTAAGCAAAAGTATATCAAGAGGTGACATGGTAGAAGTGTTTGGAATAATGAAATGAATTAATGCAGTTGAGTACAGTTTATTTAAATTTAGTTCAGCAAGAACACAAACACAGCTAAAACTTGTTAAGGGTATATTTTGCACAAATATTAGGAAGTCTTTCACAAAGAAAACAATAGACATATGGAATACGTTACCAAGTAGTGAGTTAGTCAGTATAAGTTTAGAAACATTTAAAACTCACCTTGATGTCATTTTGGAGAGATTAAGTGGATAAGATTGAAGTTTGTCTGAATGGTCTGCTCTAGTTAACATTTTTCTAATGTCTATACTGCTTCTAGCCCTTTTATAGGATTGCATAGTGGTTAGTGCTGCTGCCTCTCAGATCAGTGTTCTGTGTGCAAACCCTGTGGCCGGTGACTGTCGGTGTGCAGTTTGCATATTTTGTGTATTTTCTTCCCACATCCTAAAGAGGTGCAGATTAACTGGTAATTCTAAACTGGCCTAATGTGGCTGTGGCTGCGTAGGTGAGTACACCTTGTGTACACCTCACAACCCAGGCCTACAGACTTTAAAATATTAATTATGTTTGTCCTCATCTTTCTACTTTCTTCTGTAGAGTAATTTCATCTTTCTTTCTCAAAGGAATATTATTGTTATTTAATTTAGCGAATACAATCAAATACATGAGGGCTTAATTGGTTTCTTTTTTAATTGAGTATATTTAAAAGTCTGTTTAATCCCTAGATATTTAATATTTTCACTGCAAAATGGAAGGCTTGGTTTTTGTGCTGTTTTTGTGTCAATGACTCTTACTGATATAAAATTGTGGATTTAGAATTGTTAGTGGATTGTTTTAATATTTCAAAAAATTAGTTAGGGTTAAATTGATTAATGTTTAGCACATTTCATATGTCCTTATATGTAATATGAAATATAATAATATGTTGTCAACATACAGATGCATTTTGTGGTATTTATTAGTTTGATTTCCTTTTATACTCCTGTTTTGTATCATTGATGCAGGCAGTGGTTTGACACATACACAAAACTAAAACTAAGCTTCCTTTCTTGGTGTTGTGTATGAAAGTCAGTAATGTTTGCCAATTGGAAATAATTGCAACAATAGGTTATGGGTTTGTATAACATTTGAACCAATTGAATATATAGGTATTCAAAAATAATTTTCCCATTGCTTTTAAAAGTGAGGGAGGTATGCAGATTTCACAACCAGGGTTTAAATCAAGTTTTTCGATTTTGATCTTGTTCTTTTTGGGAGATAGATATCTGAGGTGAAACTCCATTAGCTGTGGTGTTATTTTACCTTCTTTTTAAACTATCATCCCGAGGTATTCTGTATTTACTAAACCCGAGGGTCTTTAATTATATTATATGCACGCATATACAAGAATGAACAGCAGAAAAAGGGCTCAGAAAGAAAAGACAGCTGAAGCTTCATCTATCCCTAAACAGGCTTCAAATTCAAGTTCAAGGTATGGCCTGCCAGAGACTTACATGGAACAATTAGTCGAAAAAACAGATCTCCGAGGACCTGATGCTGCAGCATTGGCTTTAGCCGAGGGCAAAAGTGGGAGTGAAACTGCAAGTGAGTTGGGCTCAGAGGAAACCTTTAAAGGTATGCTAGAAAAAATTGAGGAACAAATACAGTAAAATTCGAGTAAGTTTGAGAATAAATTTAGGGCACTTGGTTCTCAGCTTGAAAACGTTAACCAAATGTTCATGACTCGTATTGCAGTAGATGAACAATTGCCATCCGCCATTGTCGAAAAAGAACAGCTATAATATTTGAATGCAAAGTGCTTAGAGACAGACTAACTGCGCTGGAAGACGGCTATAGAAAAAATAATATCAGAACTAAAGGTCTCCCTGAAAACCATGAAAGGTCAAACCCAGTGAAATTTGTGGCTGAACTATTCTTTAAAATAATTGGAGAGGACTTCAAATGAGACACTGAGATATCAGCAGCTTACCGCATACAATCAAAAGGGTCAAAGCCTAAAAGCTTTATTGTACATTTAGACAAATTACAATCTAAAGTAAATTTGATGTCACTTCTCAGACAGAAACAAGAGATTATATTTGAAAATAACCATATTTGTATTTTACCTGATTTCTCACCTTCAACAGCTGCTATATATGCCACAAGTTACAGCATTACACAGTGTTTACGCAATTCCGAAAGAAGATACAACCTCTTGTATCCTACTAAATTGAGATGGGATGTTCAAGGCAAGTTCTACATTTTTGTTCACTGGATGAAGCAGATAAAGAGCTAAGAAAATGAATCCTGTCACTTTTTGAAATACAATCATGAGTCACATTGTGTCCTGGCAAGGCAGAGAAAATTTTACCTGTAATTTGATCCATTCGCAATGAGTCCTTTTGCAATTTAATATACATTCTATTTCCTTCTCAGCTACTGTTATGTTTTAATTACAATAAAATTATGAATAATTATACATGTTATATCCCCAAAGGGTACTATTTAACATCATACCCTTGATTTATTGTATTAGGACTGTACTTTCATACAACAACAACAACATCTATTTATATAGCACATTTTTATACAAATAATGTAGCTCATACATTATCTGCTTCTCCATGGGTACTGTTTAACATCATTTCCTGGGTTTTTTCTTTTGGGACTGTTTAAGATTATTATTCTAGGTTTATAGTATTTGGACTGTATTACTAATTGATATCTCTACTTTAATTTTTCTACACCACTGCTGGGGGGCTTTTTTTGTTTTGGATGTGCTCTGTCTATAGGCATGTCAGAGGACTGAGTCTTTGTGAAGTCTGGTCTAGCATCATGTGGGGAGGCAAAATTTGGCAAGCTATTTTGAATCTATCCTTTTTTTTATTCCTACAATTGTAAGTGCCAACACAACAATAGGCTTCATAGCTATAACTCCTGGCAAAATTGGAAGTTAAGGTTAAAGCTATCTTTTTTAATAATATGCTACCTTAATTTAAGACTATAAAATGTCAACAAAGGTTCAGAAGAAATCTCTGTATGACCAAACAGTGAACTTTGTGAGCTGGAATGTCAAAGGTTTCACTCACAAAATAAAGAGGAAGAAAGTATTCTCACACCTGACAGGTCTAAACACCAAGATTGTATTTTTACAGGAGATTCACTTAAGGAATGATCAGTTGTGGTTGCAAAGAGACTGGACTGGCCAAATATTCAACTCCAGCTATACAGAAACAACTAGAAGTGTGGGTATCTTAAAACATAGAACAATTTCATGTGTAATATGAGATGTAATTTCTGCTTCTAAAGGGCGATATATCCACAAGCAGGATGCTCACAATGCAATATCGGTAATTACCAATACAGGCAGGGATAAAATCATTGACCATAAAAATATAATGCAGACATTTAGAGAATACTATACGTCCTTAGATTCTTCTCAGTTTAAAGAAGACAAGACACAATCTAATGTGTTTTTGATGCGTTACAGATACCAAAGATAGATACTCTCAGTGCAGAGGAATTGGATAAACCTCTGACACTCTCAGAATTACTAGACACTATAAACTACAGAGTATGAAAGCTGCAGGCCCTGATTGCTACCCTGCTAAATTTTATAAAACATTTTCAATTAAAAAAAGCTCACTTTTATTAGCAACCAGAGACAATAACATTCTATACCAAACTTTTCGCCAAGCATTAGTTACCGTCTTTCTTAAGAAAAATAAGAACTTATTACAGTGTGCATCATACAGACCGGTCTCACTTCTTAATTACAATGTTAAGATAATCTCCAAAGTTCTAGCTAGAAAGATTGAGAAAGTACTTCCTTCGGTAATATCATAAGACCAAACCAGATTTATTAAAGGCAGACACTTAGCTTCCAATCTTTGATACCTGTTTAATGTAATATATTTACCCATAAAGTCTAACACCCCAGAGATCTTATTATCTTTGAATGCATAAAAAAACATTCAATATGGTTGAGTGGGACTACTTATTCCCTACATTGCACAAATTTGAGTTTGGCCCAAACATATGTGCATGGATCAAACTGTTGTATACCAGTCCAGATGCTTCAGTTTATATTAACAACATTATTTCAGACTACTTCAACCTAGGACATGGTACTAGACAAGGATGTCCTCTGTCACCACTGCTATTTGCAATCACCATCACTGGACTCAAAATTAATATGAATAAAAGTGTGCTTTTTCCAGTGAGCTCTCTAGCACACAACATTAGATTGGACACCTTCGCTTTTATCATTGCAGATCAGTTTAAATACTTAGGGGTTAACATCACAAGTAAACATAAAGCTGTTTTTCAAAAAATGTTGCTGTCTGCATGGAAAAACTTAAATAAGACGTGAATAGGTGGCCTATCTTCCATCTCAATTTAGCAGGCAGAATTAATACTATCAAGATGAATATCCTTCCTAAGCTTGTTATTATTTCAAAGCATTCCCATATACATTAAGAATTTTTTTTTTAAAGAAATTGGATTCAACCATAACCTAATTTATTTGGAATTCAAAATATCCACATATCCAAAGGGTGACCCTACAATGACCTAAAGCAGAAGGTTGCATGGCTTTCAAATTTATTACTGGGTGGCAAATATACAAGCTATAAAAACCTGGACAATGACACAAATGGATGAACATACACAGGCTTGGTCCACAATAGAAATAAAATCCTGCTAGTACTTCTTTATAGTCCTTGCTTTGTACCCCAGTAAATGCAAGTTATCGCCAATGTACTAACAACTCAATTGTCCTTCATTCACTCAGAATATGGAACCAATGTAGGAAGAGAGAAAAGCTTTTATGTGTGGCACCTCTACATGATAACCACCTTTTTCCACCCTCTCAAACTTATACAGTTTTTAATGTTTGGAAAATGTCTCTGATTAAATCATTTAGAGATTTGTATATAGATAATGTATTTGCATTCTAGGAACAATTACTTTCTAAATTAGAAGCTTTGCTAAACAAAATGTGCCCAATATTCTTCACCTCCCAATTATTTCTGTTCCAGAAGAAATATTAATCAGTCTTGAAGACAGCATTTCCATAGTATATGAAAACATTTTAAAGTCCATTCTTTCCAAAGATCCCAGAGTACAGTATCCTAGGAAAAGGACATCTTACTCAACATTCCAGAAAAGGAGTGGAAGTCGGCAATACACAGAATTCAGTCTATATGCGCAAACCATTGAATTATTCAACTTAAAATCTTTTATCGAGCACATCTATCTTGTTTAAATTGTCCAAAATGTATCCAGGGAAAGATCCAACCTGTGAATGTTGCAGTCAAGCTCCAGCTTCACTGGGCCATCATTTTGGGCCAAAATCTTTAAATGCCTATCCAAGAGCCTTGGTGTCACATTCTCTCATAATCCTTTAACAGCAGTGTCTGGTGTACTCCCAGATGGGCTTAAAACGGAGGAGGACAAACAAACTGTAATTGCTTTTACTTCACTACTAGCACGTAGACTTATCTTGCTAAACAGGAAAAATCCTAGTCCATCTCTTTTAAGTCAGTAGGTAACTGATGTTATATACTACTTGAAATTGGAAAAAAGTGGCTATCCATAAGCTAATCTAAAAAGGTTCTCCCTTTTTTAAACTTTTTTGTAAATGTATCAACTGTATAAGTAATTTCTGACCATAAAGCACAAAAAAGGCTATTCCATCATTTTGGTGCAATAGACTGAAAAACCCAATCCCCACAAGTCTTTAGCCAAGTACAGGCAGTCCCCGGGTTACATACGAAATAGGGACTGTAGGTTTGTACTTAAGTTGAATTTGTATGTAAGTCAGAACAGGTACATTATTTTAATAAATGCTATTGTTGATCAACTGTAACCAAGTGATCTGCCGTTGAATGATGGAGTTTCACCTCTCTCTGACCTTTTTATTATTTCTACTTTATTTTCAATGGTGATGGTTTTTCTCTTCTTTACTGTATCACCAGCACTTGCATCAGATTTGTGTTTCAGAGACATTCTTGAAGGGTGAAGACAAAAGGTTAAGATGAGCTCTTCTGCACAGCACTGTACATGCTATCACAACAGGAAGGCACCTGCCGTCAACACGACTGATGTACTGACAAGAGACAACTTCCTGTACTTCCTTGCACCAATCGTAACTGAGGTCGGTGGTGATCTCTACTTTCACCCTCTTCTTCATCCCTCTCTGGCTGAAACTGTTCATTTTAGAAATCATCTGGACCATCTACTTCCTCTCTCTCATTAATTCCTCCAGCTGCCCCAAGGGGTGGTATGGACTATTGTCCTCAAAGGGAGGGGAAACACATGATGTCACTAAATCAAGGTATAATCTGTTCTTCTTCTTTTTTATTTATATTATTTTCATTTACTTATTCCTCCTTCTTTTGTCTGGACTTTTGGGATGGTTCTTGCATTATCAGAAACATCTTTTCTTTTTCTGCTATAATTTTTATTTGGCTTTGCCATCCCTCATTGCACTTCTGCATTGCTTTCAGGGCTCTAGCTTTAATTATCAATTCCCATCTATCAAACATTTCCATTCTATATGGCCCTCGACTACAGCACCCTCTATTTCTATATACAATCTTCCTAACTTCCTGTATTTTACTCATATCACAAGAGACTTTTACTGGCCACCTGCCTCTGCTCTGTTTATTCCACCGTTTACATTATTTTTTAAATCTAACCCTGTTTTCTGTTCTATGTAGTGTCTTGGAGAGCTGGATTTTTTCCCTTTGCTACGTTTTCCGAAAACAATCCTCCGAACAGAGGCTTCTCATTCACACCCTGTTTTTTTCAATTTCTTTCTTAATACATTCCCCATTGTCGCTTCACATCAAATCCCTTCCTTTCCCCGATCGTGAGGTGTTTACCACCATCCCACTCCCCCCTTTTTTTATGTTATTCCAAGCTTCTAAAAAGACTCTGTCTCATTCTAGGGAGTGTACTAACTCAGCATTCCCAAAAAAGCCTTGACTGTTTTACTATTACTTTTTCCCATGACTAGAGATTTCTCGCATTCTTTTCTTATTCCTAGTGCTAGTGCTGCTCTCCCTTTTATTTCATTCCTTTTCCGAGGGACAGTAGTTTCCCAACCATTCCGATTGACCTACTAGTCACAGTTATTCCCTTCCTCAGAACGACTCCCTTGGCCTACTCACCAAGAATCTTTCCTCCTGCCTGGAATGGCCAGTTCACTCGACCCTCAGTCTAGTCAGAGGAGGCCAAGGGCTCCCTGCCGTGGGACTCAATCAGAAGTAGGCCAACTGTTAATCTTTCTAGTTGAGCTGGTCCTCCCGATCCGGCCAGAATTGGTCATCTAGTAGGTCTTTCAGACGACCCCCTCCCAGAGAGCTGCTTAGCCGTCTCTGCCCCATGTTGGGTGCCAAAAAACTGTGGACACTGAGGGTCAAGAACGACAGAAGACCTGTAGATTGAAAGAAGCTTTTTATTCTTGGTGAGTAAGAGACTGCATAAAGCTGGTGCAATCAGCCTCACATTACAGGGAGATTCTTCTCTTTTATACTAGACCTGTTTATTTGTTCAAAGCAGAACTTATCATAGCAAGCTTTAGCAATAAATACCTTATCTTGCTTAGGTATGTAATGTTTTTGCACATCAGCCAGGAAGAATTAGCTACACACCCAAGCTTTTAGCAATATGCTCAAAATAGTTTAAGCAAGAGTTCAGAAACCGGTCACAGCTTATTTTGTAATATCACAGGGTGTTCTGTTATTAGAGGTCAGCAGTTTCTTATAAAAGCAGGGAAGTTAATACCTTAATTCTGTGCACAAGCTTAATTCTTTTTCTGCATAAATGAGGAACAAATCATATAGAAGTAATAAATCATATAGCTCTTTTCAGCATGATTAATACAAAATGCAGTCCTTGGTATTGTGAGTTAAATACTTATAATCATTACAGTTAATAATTTTTCTTTCTCAGTATGAAGGTATAAGACTGGTCAAACTTAACACCCAAGTTCTGGACATAAGACTTAAAGTTGAGTGAAGCAGCTGATAACCTGAGACTGATCTCTGCATGCAAATTCAATGGGGCAATAATTAAAACTTCAGTTTTTTTAGAATTGAGCTGTAAAAAATTAACAGCCAGCCATTTATTTATTTCACTAAGGCATTCCATCAGGCCAGATAACTTATGGAAGTGTTGTTTTTTAACACTAGAATCCCAGAAGTAACAAATCTATTAGTAATGCTGGGCCATCTTAATTCTCTCGCACCTCCTTATCAGTGTCTTTGTTCTGCAAATGTGTCAATCAACACTGGCAGCAGGTGACCTGCTCACCCATTCCCCACCTAGGCAGCTGAAGTTGGACACAAAATTCTCACAGCTGAAGTCTGTATATCTGGTAGTGTGGTATCTGGAATTGTCTGTTTATTTGATTTTTGACTTCAGTCTTCACACATTATACACTTTATGTCAACATTTTGTCATTATTACTATGATATGAAAAAAGTTTCTGTTTTAGTTATGGGTTCAACATTTCTTGCCTTGCATTTCCTGTCAATTACAAAGATCGTTGTAGACATGGAACACATATGAAATGTCTGTATTCCAAATACAATACATTATTTACCCTGTACAATTCCAGACAACTCACTCCAAGATATACAGACTTCAGATGTGAGAATTTTGTGTCCGAATTCAGCTGCCTCTGTGGGGGTTGGGTGAGCAGGCTGCCTCCTGCCAGTACTGATTAACACATTTGCAAAACAAAGGTGCCGATGAGGAGGTGCGATGGAATTTAAAGTGGCCCGGCATTACAAAAATTTTTGTAGGCTTCAGGGATTCTAGTGTTAAAAGAGAATGAAAGCTGAATATCATCAGCATACATGTGATATGAAACATCTTAAAAAAAACCTTAAAGTTCGAGACAAAGGAAGAATGTACAAGGAAAGTAACACTGGCCCAAGAACAAATCCCTGTGGCACACCACATGACAAGGATGCTGGGCCTAACATGTACTTACCCATGGTAGCAGAGAAACGAATTTCTGCTAGAAAAAGTAGACCAGTCTAAGGCAGTCCCAGAAATCCCCACAGAATGTTTTAACATATTATTTAGAAGTGTATGGTCTACAGTATTAAATGCAGCACTAAGATCCAAAAGTGCAAGAATGGAACACTCCTCCACATCAGCAACCATAAGAAGCTCATTAGCCACCTTTAGAAGTGTCACTTCTGTGTAAAGTTGTTTCCTAAAGCCAGATTGAAATGGATCAAAAATTTGATATTTATTAAGAAAAGCAGTCAGCTGCATATTCAAGTACATTTTCTAATATTTTAGCTAGGAATGAGAGTTCAGAGATAGGCCTCAGATTATTAAAATCAGAGGGATTAAGATTAGTGATTTAGGATTAGAGTCCTAAAGATTTAGGATTAGAGTCCTAAAATGCTGTTCATCAATAAATAAATGATACATTAGAATCTAGTTTAACCTGGAGGCTAAAAACAACAGATTTAAAATCTAGATAAAACAATTGTGTAAATCCACATAAAACCATATTAGCATTAAATTCTTCTTTAGCCAGTCCAGCACATCCTTCACTCTACATTCCCCAGTTCACTCCAGTAGGTCTTCCAACTGGTGGAGACATTGACAGCTATGACTACATTTCCTGACTCCTGACCCGACTGCCTTGACCAGTATCCTCTGGGATGTGCACAGCCAGACCTCCATCAGCCAGTAAGTTAATGCAGTGCTACCTGGATTCCAGGGAAGTTTGTTCCACATACCCTCTGCTACACTTTTCAACTGGGAAACCCCATAGAACACCAGTCACTTTGTTCTGCTTGCACTTTTTGTCCTTTTTCAGGCTCTCTTGCTTCCACTGTCTTGTTTCTTCCTGATTATGTGTGTCTCTAGGTATCATCCAGACTGCCTTTTTTTGGTCTTACCAATTGTCTCTTGGTTTCACTGTGTTTGTTTCCTTTAAGGCACCAATTGGATGCTGTTCCAGATGTACACCTGCACCGAAGATTGAATGAAGCACCTGGCCAATCCACTTGTATTTGCATGTGAATGTGCGATCAGCCAAGCACACAAATCACACTTGGACCGGCACATGCAAGTTCACATGTGCACCTGCATCCGTTTTGATCCTGCACACTCCAAGACTCCTTATTATTTATTTTACATGCATCACACCATAAACCTCACTTGTCAGAAGATTTACTGGAGTGATATGTCTGTATAAAATGTAATGGATTCAATTCTTTTGGCAGAGAATAGCATATGTGACATTGACTAGCCTCTTGAAAGACTTCATTGCTATAGTTGTTAGTGTGATGGATTGTACCATTGGTCGGCATTAGCAGCATTCACATCAAAGTGTGCAGAGAAGTTTTTAAGCTGCCAGAGAGGTATCAGAACTCACCATGCTTGGAATAGTTGCTTAATAGTCAATTATTGTCCATATTTCTAGACACAAGATCTGAGTTATATGCAATGGTGTGTGTGTTTAATGCATCAGAAATGGTCTTAACCACCCATCATTTCTGGTTTGAGTAAGGCCTAATAAAGACTTTTGATGATATTTTCATCATCAGTGTCATTATCAAAGCTGTGCCTGAACGTATTTCAGTCAGCAACACTTGGTACATCCTGGAGAATGGCTCCTGACTGGTCAGTCCAATGAGTTATGTCACAAGCAACTGGAGCCAACTCCATTTTAAACTCCCAGGGACGATAAAAATGGTCTAAATTTAATTACCAGAAACTCCAGGTCAGATGAGAAGTAGCATGAAAAGACCATTACATTCCCACTATCACACCAATTGTTACACTACTGTGCTGTGTCCATGCGGTAAACAGAGAAAGATTCAGCAGGTCGAGTCACATGATCCAGTATCAATTGAGTTAGGCATGTCTCTGTTAAACAAAAGATGTTTCTGGAACTATCTTTGCTCTGATGTCATCCAGCTTGTTCTCTAGTGACTGGACATTGGCTGGTAGAGCACTGGGCAGCGGTGGTCCGTGTGTTTGAGCCCTCAGCCTGTCGTTTCCCTCAATTTTCCTTTTGGTTGCGTCTCACTTGTCCAAGGTGAGTCAATTAATATGGAGTCAGAAAGCTGGGGAGTTACAGATGATCATATATTTATGAGCATCTTGCGATTAAAGCTCATGAAACCCAAAGTAATGGGTGTAAAAAAAGTAAGTAAAATAACACCTAACATAAAGTTAGCAAACAGTCTGATTGGACAGCAACCATACTCAGTCAAACCATCTTGTAAGGATGTATAGTATGTTTTAATTTGCTTAGCTGTTTTGTTTTATTTTGTTTAACTGCCGAGTCTTTAAGTGCAAACTGTTATATTTTTTTGTTTTATATTGAGCTGTATTGCTTAGGTAGGTTTGCAAATCATTTTTATTTGTCTAAAAATTAAGATATTTGGAGCATCTTTTATAAAAATTTAATTTGACCATGAAAATATGTGTACACCCCAAAACAGGCAATTTGTACACTAAAAAATAAGATTTATAAAACCTGCTGTACGCGCATTTCCACTCAATTTACTTTTATAAATCACAATCATCTTGTAAATGTGCTTTTGTGATCATGCCTCAATGCTAAACAACCTCATACATATGCAATCACAGCGCTGCAGATTGGATGGTAGATAACCCTCCTTCCTGTCACATCGAGACCCTACCATCTGCATTTAAGAGCATCTGGCTGTGCTCCACAGCTGAACACGCTAGATCATGCGTACCATTATAACGTTTCTCCTCTGCATTCTGGGGGTCTGGGAAAGGAGTAAGGTGCCAGCGTCTAAGCAGGTAGCCCCTTTCATCTTGCACATGTATGATATAATGAATAGATATAGAACATATGAAAAACTGAGGATCCAGCCAGTTACCTTACCAACAAACCAGTGTACAAAAGTACAAAGTTACAAAAGTAACTTTGCATCAAAATGAATGAATCACAGGTCGACCCAGGCTATGGAGACATTATGTATATGAGACTCACCACGTCATCACATACGACTGGTGCTATTATTGCAATATGAATGTAATAAAGTGATCTGATTACATTAGGAGAACCAGACATTGCTGAAAATTCCCTTTTTACATTGGCAGAAATATGTATGCATATACACTCACATCATAAAAAACTGGATGTGGCACCTCTTTGGTCAGCTAATGCCTTCTATCACAGAGGCAGTGGGCATGATGAAATAAACTTTGACTAAGATATTCCTGACCTGTCGGCCAGTTACCTGAGAATTTGCAACAACTGATGTAAACTGATGAAAAACCAAAAAATCCCTGCCCGGGTTTTGTTCCTGCCTTGCACCCTGTGTTGGCTGGGATTGGCTCCAGCAGATCCCCGTGACCCTGTAGTTAGGATATAGCAGGTTGGATAATGGATGGATGGATGGATGTTTAGAATATTATAGAATTTGATTTTGTTTGTTTGAAAAAGTTTTTTTCATCTTTAGTGGAATATTAATACCATACAGAAAACATTAACATTTTAAATATTTTTACATACTTCTACAGTTACTGTGGTATCATCAGACCTTCATGGTCTTATGGTTGATAAAAATTTCCAGGAGAGGGGAGTACACCATTTGACCTAGATCAACAAATCTTTGCATTCTTGCACTCCTGATGACTGTAGACTCCCACAGGTTTAGTTATTCCAGGATTTTTTCCACAGTTTTTGCTTTCCTTCCCTTTACTGCTAATTGACCACAGCTTTTATAAAATAATTAATTAACAGCATGTTTTAAACTGAAGCAAAATATTTACCAAAACTATACAAACAAAATAACATCTTGAAATAATTTTAAAAATTTACATATTTGTTGTTTTAAGACCAATACAATGTTTGTATTTTATTGTTTATAAATCAAGTACTTAATGTGTTCTATTTGGTTGCCAATTCCCTTTATAATATTTTACTATTTATTTTCTATGGTAAATTGGGATTGTAACACGGTGTTTATAGTACATTAAATCAACTTCTAACTAACAAAATGATGTTCTCTGTTTGATGATATGTAAGAGAGGTTTGGAGTATGCACTGATAGTATGTTACCTCAAAACTTTGCCAAAACTTTCATTAATAATTGTAACATTTTCTATGAAGACCAACACTGCACATATTTCATACACAGTATAGTGTCAGTATCTTTTATATTGCCAGACACTTTTAGTGCTGAGGAACTTGATAAACCTCTGGCGTTATCAGAATTACTAGATGCTATAAAGTCACTCCAAGGCGGGAAAGCAGCAGGCCCTGATGGCTACACTGCAGAATTTTACAAGAAATTCTCCGCTCAGCTAGCTCCTATTAGCAACATTTACAGAAGCCAGAGATAACCAATCTCTTCCTCAAACCTTTCGCCAAGCACTAATCACTTATTACAATGTGCATCATACAGACCAATTTCACTTCTGAATAATGACGTTAAAATACTCTCTAAAATCATAGCTAGAAGGATGGAGAAAGTGCTCCCATCGGTAATATCACAAGACCAAACTAGATTTATTAGGGGCCGACACTTATCTTCAAATCTTCGACGCCTGTTTAATGTAATATACTCGCCAACTAAATCAAACACCCCAGAAATATTATTATCATTGAATGCAAAAAAAGCATTCGACATGATTGAATGGAAATACCTTTTTACTACATTGGAGAAGTTTGGGTTTGGCCCGAACATTTGTGCATGGATTAAATTACTGTATACTAACCCAGAAGCTTCAGTTTGCATCAACATTTGCTCAGACTACTTTAAACTAGAACGTGGTACTAGACAAGGATGCCCCTTGTCACCGCTGCTGTTTGCAATTGCCATTGAACCACTGGCAATACATTGTTGAAATACTGATCAGATAAAGGGGATTAGCAGAGAAGGACTGGAACAGAAAATTTCATTATATGCAGATGATATGGTACTGTATATATCGGACCCAGAAAATTCTGTGCCTGCAGTCTTAACAGCACTCACAGAATTTTAAAAGATCTCTGGTCTCAGAATTAATCTGAATAAAAGTGTACTCTTTCCAGTGAATTCTCAAGCATATAATATTAGATTAGATACCCTACCTTTTATCATTGCAGAACAGTTTAAATACCTAGGGGTAAACATCACAAGTAAACATAAAGCTCTTTATCAACAAAATTTTGCCATCTGCATGGAAAAAATTAAACAAGACTTGCATAGATGGTCAACCCTTCATCTCACACTAGCAGGAAGAATTAACACTGTTAAGATGAATATTCTTCCTAATCTCCTTTTTTATTTCAAAACATTCCAATATACATTAATAAATCATTCTTTAGGCAATTAGATTCAACAATAACCTCTTTTATTTGGAATTCAAAACATCCACGCATGAAAGAGCGACCCTACAAAGACAAAAGGCAGAAGGTGGCATGGCTCTACCTAACTTCCAGTTTTACGTATTACTGGGCAGCAAATACACAGGTGATAAGAACCTGGACACAAATAGAAGAACATACACAAGCTTGGTCCGTAATAGAAGTAAAATCCTGCAGTACTTCTTTGTATTCCTTGCTCTGTGCTCCAATAAACACGTTATCGGCAATATACTAATAACCCAATTGTGCTCCACTCACTTAGAATCTGGAACCAATGTAGAAAGCATTTTAAGACGGAGAAGCTTCTATCTGTGGCACCTCTGCAAGAGAACCACCTGTTTCAACCTTCGCAAACATATGCAGTTTTTAATATCTGGAAAAAATTTGGAATTAACTTGCTTAGAGATATTTATATAGACAACGTCTTTGCATCCTATGAACAATTACATTCCAAATTTAACATTCCAGCAACACATTTCTTTCACTATCTTTAAATCAGGAACTTTGTTAAACAGAACCTTCCAGATTTTCCTCATCTTGCACCCTCATCCATGCTGGAAAAAATATTGCTCAATCTCAAGAACTTAGACACCATCTCTACAATATATAAAATCATTTTACAATCCCTCCGTTTCAAAGATCCAAGAGGACACTGGGAAAAAGATCTCTCAATTAATATATCGGAAAAGGAGTGGAAAGCAGCAATGCAGAGAATTCACTCGAGTTCCATATGCGCAAAGCATACAATTATACAACTCAAAATTATATATCAAGCACATCTGTCTCGACTAAAACTCTCCAAAATGTTTCCAAGGCATGATACAACCTGCGAACGCTGCAACCTAGTCCCAGCCTCACTGGGTCACATGTTTTGGGCCTGCACCAAATTAACATTATTCTGGACAAAAATTTTTAATTACCTTTCAGACAGCCTTGGTCTCACAATCCCTCCTAACCCATTAACAGCTGTGTTTGGAGTTCTTCCAGAGGGGTTTAAAGTGGAGAAAGACAAACAAATTGTGATTGTTAGAGGATCCGTACAGACTTTTTTCAAAACATGGCAGGATCTAATCAGTAATATTTTAAAATAAGCTCATAAAGCACAGAGAATTTATTAATTTAGGTATGTTTACAAGCCTTAAATTTCACGCCGTTTGGCTTGCTCTCTCTCTCTCAGGGGTGGGGATCGATCTGTCTTTAAGTCAATTTTTCTTTTTGTAAAAACTTGATTGATTTGTATGGATTGCAAAGAATAGATTAAACTAATGACTAAATACAGAACTGCTACATATATAAATACAGATTTGTTAAAACACACAAAGAACAAGGTTGAAACTGATTAAAAATAAATTGAAACCAACAATATCTATTCATTAATTAATTGATGAACTATGGCCAGTTGACAAAGGAGAAGATTAAAATCATACAAGAGAAAGTCAATAATATATTTACAGTTGCCCAATCGTCTGCATACCTGCTCCTGGGTTTTATATTGGGGAGTCTATGCTAGCCATCCAGTCTGATAAGAGAATCTTTCCATCTGATGATTTCAAAGCTTCTTTAACAGAGGTGACTTTTCCATACGCGGGAGAGCATCCTGGTGGTAGAGCAGTGGCACCAAGTGTTAGATCCAGAAATGGAGAAGAGAAACAGATCAGAGGAGGATTAGTAACAATTTATAAATGTTGTGTTACCTATATTTCTATATAATGGATTAACAAATACAAATACAGCATGCACAACTAATCAGCAGCTCTAGTCAGGGCATGCTAAACTAAACTAGTGAGTCTTCAGCTTGAATTTAAATGCTGAGAATGACTGGGCATCTCCTATATTAGCAGGCAGATCATTACACAGCTTTGGGCCCTGTAATTAAAAGTTGAACTTCACACTGTTAATTTATTAATCCTTGGAATCTTAAGTAGGATGGCATCTTGAAATCTCAATGTGCACTCTGGTTTGTAAGTAATGATAAGTTCAGGTAAGTAAGCAGGGCCAGCTGAATTAAATGAAAGCTGATTAAAGAATGATTTGAACAGACAATGAACAACAGACTGCAGTATTCAATCCTACTAGATTTAATGCATGAGTTAATTTCTCTGTATCTTAAATATTTAGAAAATGTCTTAATTTTCCAAAATTTTTAAGATGGAAAAACATGTTTTTGATAGTTTTGTATATGTGTTATAAATTACATAGTAGTATTAAACATAACACCTAACAGTCCGTAACAGTCAGTAAAACTAATGGTGATTCCAACTGAGTTAAAGAGTGACAGGCTGTTGTTGGGGGTCAGCATCATACTCTCCAATAACTAACTTTTGTGTTTTTACAGTATTCAGAGACAAGTAGTTTTCATCCACTCACTCCTTTAACTCACTGGCGCAGTTAATTAAGGACAGCTTTAGAGAAACATCCTTTGGTCTAAATGAAAGGCATAATTAAGTGTTATTGGCATATTAGTAAAAGTTAATGTTATATTTTCTAATGATAGTTCCCAATGGATGCATGTAAAGTGAAAACAGTAAAGGTCCCAGCACTGAACCCTGTGTGACACCATATTTAATTTCTGAGTATAATAATGGGGAACTGACAGCACATTTCTGCACATACAGGTACCAGTTTGATAAATTAGAGCTAAGCCACCTGTAAGCCACATGTAATTTTATAGTCTCTACAATAAAGCAGAATTGGCAGTGGTATCAAATGCTGTACTTAAATCTAACATCATTATTAATGTGTAATTTCCTTCATCAGAGGATATCAGAATGTCATTTACAACACCTGTTACTGCTGTTTCTGTATTATTACTGGTGTGTAAGCCAGATAGGAATTTCTCAAATAAATTGTGATGTGTAAGGTGAGAGTAAAGCTGACTGGTAACTACTTTAAGTATTTTAGAGAGAAAGAGTAAAACTGAAATGGGTCTGTAATAATTAGTTGTATGTGGGTTTATCTCTTGGTTTTTAAGTGATGGTCTCATAACTGACACTTTTACTTCATCAGAAACTACACCATTTGGTAATGAACTATTGATAATGCTAAGAATGGGTGAATGAATTAATGAATAAATGCAGTGCTGTTTCTAACCCCTTATATAATTCTGGAGCTTTGCTAGAGTTGTTCCCAAGATGGGCTTTAAAGTTGTTTCACTGCAAGATGTTAATTTATTCTGCAACCAAACTCACTTGCATTTGTTTGCAGAATGAATTCCTTAGAAAAGTCCACATTCCGCAGAACCAGGTCTTGCAACAAAGCAGTCTTCAAGTCACAATCATAGGACCAGACAATGCTGCGGTTCTTGTTGCACTTCATCAGGTCAGTTAGATGGGTGGTTTTATGTGCAAAATCTGGAATGAATCACCTATAATAATCAGCAAAAGGTGTTCCAGGAGCAAAATGACCTGATCAACAAATTTTACCCTGTGATGGTCAGAATGAACCTCCATCCATTCTTTCCAAAAAATGTCCAACACCCCTTGTGGCCTCCTGTGAAATAATAATTCAACTGGACTAGATGCCTAAGGAGATTCATGAACAGCAAACATGAGAAAGGGCAACACTGATTCCCAGGAGGTCAGGTTGTCATGAGTCACATGCTGAATCATCTGTTTTAAAGTCTTGTTAAATCTTTCAGACAGGCCATTTGTCTGTGGATCACAAACAGTGGTGCTCAATTGTTTAACTGCAAGACTCTGACATAGCTTTTTCATGACACAGGAAGTAAAGGGGGTACTCTGGTCAGTTAAAATTTTGCGTGGAATGCTAATACAATTGAACACTTCTGACAGAGTCTTAGCAACATCCTGTGTGTTAGCCTTCCGCAAAGCAGCCATCTTGGAATCTTTTTGAATAATCAACCAACACAAGCATATACTGATAAGCATTCTTACTCTTGGGAACTGGACCAAAAATGTGTAAACCAACTCTCTCGAAAGGAACATCCAAAATAGGCAAGGGTGAAAGGGGGGCCCTAGCAGGTCTATGAGAAAAACACTTGACAGTTGGGGCAAGACTTACAGAACTACTCCACATCACTATACATATTCAGCAAGCAATACCATTTCGAAATGTGATTCTTCAAATTGTCGCGCTGAGATGAAGGACATTTATGTGAGCAGTTTTCAATACTGTCACTCTATGACCACTTGGAACCACCAACTGTTCAATAAGCCTGCTCCCAATGCAATCCGAAATCACCTGATACAAGAAGCTGTCCTTAACTAAAAAGTGCAGAGTAGGGTCCTCTCACTTTTTATAGTAACAAATGGAAAATCTAAACTGAAGAATATGGCAGTCCAAACTTTAATGTTCCTCTCTTTAAATTTCAAATGGATTAAGAGGTTCTCATACTCCTTAACGTCCTCATGAATGCAGCAAACGTTCACCCATTCCATCCTTGTGCACGGAATCTGTCTAAGCAAGTCTTAACGGACCATGCAAAGGTCACTTGACAGAGACCCTAAAGTTGTTTTCTTTCAAGACCTTGGGGAGAACTTGAGAACAGCATACCTCAGCCAAGCCAATCACCATGGACTGTGCAGGCAACACTTACCATCCAGATGTCCAGGTTGATCACAGCAAAACCACCTGTGCTCGATCCGAGCTTTGGAGTTTTCACGATACTGTCTTCTATCCGTGAAGATGGACCACCTTCCCCCACCTGAGTCAGTGACTCTATTAGCCTGGGCTTGAACTGGTAGAAATACTGTGGAATGTAGCTTCGACAATTGACCGTCAGGTGGAAATGGAAATGGAAGTTGTCACCAAGTTAGGATAGCCCCTTTGCCTCCAAGTGAATTGGGCGACCTTCAATCTGCGTGTCAGATCCAGCATAGTGGACATTGCTCTGGAGCATCTCATCACAGAGGTCATTGCTTATCCCCGACAAGACTGCGTCAATGGCAAGCTTTAACACAATACACTTGAAGATGTCTACATGGAACCAGCTTTAAATAATGTCTACCAAGTCCACTCCTGACCCCAGATCTGTGGTGATCTGGATCGATTTGCCACAGCTGGAACTTGCACCCCATGGCCAAGGAGCTAATAGCTGTACAAAGAAGGATTTGCTGCTTCAGGAAATCATCTTAATTATCAAGACCCTTGGGAGGAAGGTTTTGCAAGACCTGTAACAACAACAACAACATTTATTTATATAGCACATTTTCATACAAATAATGTAGCTCAAAGTGCTTTAAATGATGAAGAAAGAGAAAAAAAGACAAAGTCAGAATTAAAATAAGAGAACACTAATTAACATAGAATAAACATAAGGTCTGATGGCCAGGGAGGACAGAAAAAAAAAAAAAAAAACACCAGACGGCTGGAGAAGGCCACTCAGCCTCCCCTGTCCCAGCAAGTTTTGGAGCTAGTAAGTATAATGGCCAGTTTCACAGGCTGGTGTCCTCGCAGCCTGCCCATCGCAGGTGATTTAAGGTGTGACGTGCCTGGAAGAAAAAAACGGCATTTGTCTTTGTAACTGAGGTTGAGTAAGAGATGAGCGTTGGCAACCTATGTGTTTCAACTCAGCATAGCCGTTGACTGTCCATGGGGCTTATACATGTGTGGCTGGCAGGGTTTCAGTTTTAAATAGAAATACAAAGTACAGCGATGGCAAAAGTGCGATGTGCATTCTTGCTCCGATGTAGAAGGGAGCTGAGTTTACCTCTGTTATAGCGCGTCTATGTGAAAACAGCAGTGTCAAATGTGGGGGTGGGGTGTGTTTGGGCTCGTGAACGCGGCTGAGATAATAAAACTGACTAATAAAAAAAAAAAAGCTAACCTTTACAAGTATCATAAATTACACCGGCTGTTACAGACTGACTAATAAAAAAAAAACAAAGTTAACCTTTACAAGTATCATAAATAACACCGGATGTTACAGACTGAAATCAAATGTATGTTTTTATTCTTAAATAGTAAGAATAAGAGCAGTTTACTTCTCAAAATGGAATGGTGCAGGATTGAACTCGTGACCTTTTGATTCCTACTCAGCAGCTGATTCTATTGTGCCACAGAGGCAGTCATAATAAATGGATGTCAAGTCACATGTTAAGGTGGCTTTTGTTTTCTGCAGTTATATTTTTGAATAAAAGTGCTATAAAAGTGTTATATTTGTACCTTTTGTGAAAGTGTTTCTTTGATATTTGGACTTCAGGCTTCATACATTATATAGTTTATGCCTACATTTTGTCATCTACTACTAGAATATAAAAAACGTTTCTGTTTTAACAATGTGTTTACACAGATTACTGTAGAAACGGAACACACATGAAATGCGTGTGTTCCAAATAATGATCTATTATTTCCACTCTAAAACTCAATTTCACTCCCAGATAATTAATCAAGGCATGAGCTGGGAGAAGTTCGTGCACATTTTAAATTGGTGGGGGGATGGAATAGCCGGCTACTTGTAGCTTCTCTTTATCAGCACATTTAGAGGACAAAGGACGCTGGCAGAGAGGTGTGAAGGGATTTAAGAAGCGATTTAAGGTGGGACGGATCTACGAGTTTTTTCGTAGGCTCTGGTAATTCTAGTGTTAATGGAGTTTCAATGCACAGTGCAGTTAGGGTTTTGTTGAGCGCTGTTGGGGTGGCCACAGATGCGATCACATTATTTACTTTCTGTACTGTTTACATTTAAATCTATTTAATCCTGAATTTTACAGCTACTAGGTCATTTGCTATGTTTTGGAAAATGTTTTGCTATGTTAAGTTCTGACTACATTAAGCTTTTATAAAAAGTTGTAATGTTTTTACACTTTTTATGAATACTTCCACCTGTTATCACAGTAAAAAACAATTCTCTTTTACAAACTGCATAATGGGAAGGATGAAATTGTCAATCTAAAGAGATTAATATCCACAAGGATCTACATTTTGTATATGTTTATACAGAATATTTGCTAAAAGCACTGTTATATTCTGCTTCTTTGCAAACCACTTTTAATTTGACACATGCAGTTGCTATATGTTAACAACACGTACTGAGTTACATATACTTGACAGCATGGTGGTCTAAATCCCTGCTATGTGTTATGAAAAGCAGGATTTGATTTCAGTGTTAGGCACCACTGGCTCTTTTATCCTGAGCATGTAAGTATCTTTAGATAAAATAAATAAGCAATTTTTTAGAAAATAAAAACAAAAATTAAATGTTTGTGTTCTGCTTAAATGTCTTTGAAACAGTTGTTCTAATTTTTCTTTAATTTGTAAAATGCACTTATCTTTGTTTTAAGATAAGATCAACATATGCTCCCCAAGCTAAATATAGGGTCAGGAAGTGGATGGATGAATGACAAATTAAAGCATTCAGGGCCATGCGGCCTTTCAAAAAATTATTAAATATTACTCAGTATGTATTTTTCATGACACTGCACCTTCTTACATTTTATTGTAAACTGCTACACTCCATATTCGCTCACCAACAAATTACTGTACATGTCATTTACTTAGCAATTATACATCTGCCACTCAAATATCTTGTGTGAAGTGTTCAAAGACAGCTGTCTTTCAGTTTCAATTCTTCATGTGAAGTGCTGTCAGCAATCTGTTACAATATTTTCTTATATTTAAGACTTGATTAACAGCACCCTTCACACGTGTTCCTGGATTGCTTTGAGGATCTCCATAGCCACACTCTGATTGGATAGTGACATTGGTTCATTTGTATGAATCACAGATTACACAGTAGACAGAAATCATTAAATGTTTCATGGTAATTTTTATATTTCGATTCCTTTGAATTTTGAATTGTATTAGGTCAGTTAGTTAATTTCAGCAACCTAAATGAATCTCACATGTTTATGTTTAGAGTGTTCTTTCTCTATAATTATAATTGTATCACCATCACTGTTGTTATGATTAGGACTTTTCTCCGAGTGAAACATAAAAGTGGCCTTCAAAAAAAGCTAAGGAGCAGGCCAGCCTAGATTTAGATTCACTAGACTCACTAGATTTAAGCCAGGCCCAAAGACAACATCCTGGCCTCAATCAGAGCAGGCCCAAAAAGAAGGAGGTGGTAATGCTGGTAATGTTAACAAAATATCACAAGAGCCCTACATTAGGAGGGTAACAATATATCTCGGCTTGGGCAAAAATAGAGCAAGCAAAGAATCTTTATAAAAATAATATTTATTCAGAAAAATATCAAAAAGCACAAAAGAGGCATAAAGTAGTTGCCTAAAATGCAATCCAATGCAAATAAAGTTCCAAAACAAAGTCCAGTAAGCAGGATCCTTAATATGAAAGCCAATGATCAACAATAGTCAATAAATACAATCATGAACAGAGATACTTACAAACAGAAGCACAAAACAGTAGTTTTCGTTAAACTGATTCCACAGTCTTTTTAGGGCATGGACTGTTCCTAAACAGAGATGGACAGGTGGCCCAGTTCCTTGTGGATCCATACACAAGGAAAATAGAAGATACTTACATTTAAACACAGTACACTAATACGTAATTATGTATGAAACCAATAAAAATAACAAAGACATAAAAAATAATATCTCAAAATAAACAACAATAAAACATAAAATACACATAACATTGTATCAATAAATAACTGTAAACTACATCATAAGTTAAAAGTCTAAATGAAAATCTAGTATGCGTAAAAGTTAGTTTTTTTTTATTCAGATTATTTTAAACATTAAAGGGTAATGTTTTTGTGTTTTGTGTCTTGTTTGTGCTTTGTAAATTAAAAGTATCTGTTACAAAAAAAAAATATCCTGCAGGATTGCCTGTTCAAATACTTCTGGTATTCTACTACTGTTGACTGCTGACAGCTCAGTTTGTTTTCTGAAGTGTATCTCCTCACAAGCACATTTTTAAAAAAGACATACATTATCATAAAAGACTGAGCCTGCACCTTAACTTTCTGGAATTATCAAAGCACTGCTTTATATCAAACCTCTTTATATCATGCCCCAGCAGTACTTATTCCTTTCTCATGTCTACCTTTCATCCAGTGTAATAGATGTAAGATCAACTCTTTCTAAATCTTGATTGGATTAGGATTATTCAACTGTGAATGTGTGTGTATGTGAAGGTGTAGGGGATGGAGAAGCTTTAGGCTAATTCTGTTGACTTCAGAGTGTTAGTAGTAATGCTGGTGGAAGGTGGACTTGGGAAAGGGGCCTTTGAGAGAACCACAGAAAACTATAATGTAATGTCAAAGTCAATGTACAAGAATAGCATATTCTCCTGGTGTTTGCATAGGTTTCCTCTGGGTGCTCAGGTGTCCTCCCACAATTCAAAGAAATGTTTGTTAGGTGGACTGGAGATGCTAATTGTGTGAGGAGAACCTGTGATGGGCTGCCACCCCATCTATGGATTATTCCAGCCTGATGCTTGCTAGGGATAGGCCCCCACTTCCCCTGAACCTTGATCTTTATAAGCAGATATGGAAGATGGATAACTAGCTAAATGCTGACTTCATATTATTTACAGTGAAGCACAATTACGAAATCATCAGCTTGCAATGGCAAGTCAGTGGAATTATTCTAACTGTTGCAGATGCACTGTTCAATTCCTGTTATGTACTGCAGTGCGCTCAAAACCTGAAGGGGGAATATTGCCCCCACCACTACACTTTTTGACATTATTGACTGGACCCTTAGGCAAAGCAAGCTTTTACTGGTCCTGTGTACATGTGGACAAAAGGGAGGAAAAACTTTGCAAGACTGTCTCTGAAAAATATACATTTGAGGAACAACATCTCAGAAAACGTGCAGTGACTAGGCAGTAATAGCTTTTTTTCCTTTTCACATTTCTCTAAAATATTTTGATTTTCAAAAAAGAAGACAACCGGGGCAGTGGGTGACACAAGGAAAGGCTGGAGATGCCATGGCAATATGTATTTATGTGCGTGAGTGTAGGATAGATAGGTTGCAAATGTCTCCGATGCCATGCCACATTGTTAATATGCTTTAATGTCTTCTCCATGTGTATGTGAGTTGGGTTAGGTGAATTGACAGTACTAAAATGGCCACCATGGCCACCAGACATATATGTTTGTTCACCTTGTGATGGAGGGATGCCCTGTCCAGGGATTGTTTCTGCCTTGTGTCTGGTACTTGCTTGGATGAGCTCCTTCTGCCCTGCAAATCTGCTCTGGACGGATGAATGGATAACAAATGCCATTATAGACCGTATGGGTTTAACTATTTAAATATTCCTCATTAATATAGTTAATAAAATAGAAAGAAAGCTTTTTTTATGTATTGCATCATCATTAGCTGTCATATTTGGTGTGTTTTAACTTTTATTAATTTGCATTGCACACCATTGTTCTAACAATTAAAAAATGATGAATAAACACATTATATTTTCATTGAACCACAGTTCTGCAATTGGAAGAAACACTGCAATATTATCTGGATGCATGTTTTAGTTCTGGGGAAGGAGAACATACAGTATGATGATCCTATATAATCAATGTGATGTAATCAATGTCAGAGATAATGAAAAATAATTTCTTCTACATAAAAATACAAGCCATTTCTAAATAACTTTCTATTTAACTCACAGCTTAATAGAAAACTTACAGTAATGGAGATAATATAATCATAAACTTACCATGCATCCCACCATGACTTAGGACCCTGGAATATACTGACTAGCCTAATATAATTACAAAAGTATATGGAATTGAAGTAAAATGATGTATTTAACCAGTTAACCAAGATTTGCCTTAACTTCACAAGACTATGCAAATAAGGCAAACTTTCCATCCAATCAATTAACAGTATACTTTGAATTACTTGTAGCTGGAAATCCACAAAGGAAGAAAATGAATCACATGTCTTAAAATATTTTTTTATTCCTAAGTTTTTGAATCCTATTGGGTGTCATCATCAGAGGAAAATGATTAGACATACAGGAATCCACGGCAACATATAGCAAATAAGGAGGGGAGGGTAGGTGGGTGTAGGGAGAAGGGAGGGGATTAATGAAATGGGGTTCAGAGGGTGTGGGTCATAAAGTCTAGAATGATGACCATGTTATTCATTTTCTCTCTTTATGGATTTCCATCTACAAATATCATAGACCTTTGCTTCCACTTTGAATTACATCACCCTTTTGCAATGCAAACAAAAAAATTAAATAAAAAAAAATGTAAATTAATTTGCAGATGGTGGAAGCCAATAATCCTTTACTTTAGAAGTGAATATGTATGTCAAGTGCCATTGTGTTTGCTGTGTGTAGATGATTTGCAAGTATATTCAGCCTTTGAAGCCCATTGGTGTAATGCTTTAGTCTATTAGCCATTACTTCTGTAAAGACAACAGACACAAGGTACTGCCTACTTTTCCTAGCTAACATAAAAGTCATCATTTAGGGTTATACCCATATGTACAACACACCTGAAAAGGTGAAGAAAATGGTCTCTAACACAGAATATGAGAATTCCAATTAAAAAGCTGAAGTAAGCATTAGCCTCTAATCAAACATAAGAGAAATATAAAACGTATAAGAAACAATGCTGCTTTGAAAACAATCTCTTGTTATAAGTGTTTTAGGATGTCTAGGTTAAGTTTAAGTATTGGTTTTCCTGTCTTTTGTTGAACTTTGATATTATTTAAATTATTTTTAACTTTTTATAACTTTTTATAGCCTGTTAAATAAAGGTGAGTTTAATTGTGTAGATCCTTTAAAGATAATCTATATATATAATTCACTAAGGCAATTCACCCATGGAATTCATGCTGGAAGGGGCGTGGATTCACTAAGCCGCCGACAAGTAAGACACCTATGGCGCACGCAGGAAGGAGCCACGCCCACCAACTCCAAGACCATTGGATACGACGACAACTCGCAGAGCCACACCCACCAACTCGGACATGACGACACAGAAAAACCGCCGTCATTTATATTCGTCTGTCGTAGAGGCCACATGCAGCTCCGAGTCACGTTGACTGTTCATAGAGGCATGTTTCTCGTGGAGGTGAATCGCTATATGCAGCATGTAAAACAGTTTGCGAGGGGTATCCAATGGGATCCTTAAAACGATCCTTTACAACTGAGGTTAAAACACAATGAAGTAAGCAGTCTTTAAAAACCGAGTTTTCGGTTACGACACACGGCCGCTTGCACCATAGCAAACTGTTTTACACGCTACATACAGCAATTCGCATCTGCGACAAACATGCATCGTCTTAGATGTTCCTGCAGGAACACGAAAGACATTTCCCTGCCCACCAACACTCCTTTTTCACCGGCCCGCATCTACCCTTGCTCTCTAGGCATTCACACTGCCTGCCCATGTGCCCGGACGCAAAAACTCACCGACCACCCAGTTAGTCCTTTTCGTCTGTGCTAGGAGTCCACATGCACGTCTGAGCCACGTTGACTTTTAATTATTCTTTTCGGTTTCGACACCCGACCGCATCCACCATGAAAAACCATGCGAAAGGAACAACGAAGCCCCACCTCGCTACTACCGTGGTCGGGTGTCTTGGTGGATTATATATAGAAAAGCAGCCACAACCACACAGAGCAATGAAAAGTCTACGTGAGTCACAGGTGCATCTGGACTGTGCAAAGACGACAACGACTCAAGTGCCGAGTTGGAGGTGGGCACATGAGCAGGTAGTGCATACTGAACGAGAAATTCAGTCACGGACGATTGTGTGTTGGTTCGTTCCGTGCATTGT
Source organism: Polypterus bichir lapradei (assembly GCA_026402145.1). Lineage (NCBI taxonomy): Eukaryota > Metazoa > Chordata > Cladistia > Polypteriformes > Polypteridae > Polypterus > Polypterus bichir. The sequence continues at coordinate 168,183,306 of JANRMT010028174.1, forward strand.
TCCAATGTTGCTTTTCTTGCTGATTTATTACATTACCGATTTTTCAAATGTTAATTTTCTCCCTGTGCTTAAAAATCATTAAAAAAACGGCCTGATTATGCGGCGTATGGTACGCCGCGGGTTGGCTAGTTCATTTTAAACAAATATCAAGCTGAGATCTTGGGTTTATGCTTTGGTCCATGTTGGTACAATCCTCCAGGTTAGGTATGTCTGAGATGCTAGATTATAAAACTTTTCTCTTATAGGGTGATGCTATTTAGCTTTTATAAAATAATAAAATTAGATGAAATAAAGGGAAGAAACTGAGTCATTTTTTATTGTTTGAAGAAATAAACCTTTTATTGTGGGGTTCCACGGTGGTGCAGTGGTAACACTGCTGCCTTGCAGTAAGGAGACGGGTTTGCTTCCCGGGTCCTCCCTGCATGGAGTTTGCATGTTCTCCCCGTGTCTGCGTGGGTTTCCTCCCAAAGACGCGCAGGTTAGGTGCACTGGTGATCCTAAAATGTCCTTGGTGTGCAGGCTGTGTGTGTGCCCTGTGGTGGGCTGGCACTGTGCCTGGGATTTGTTCCTGCCTTGCACCCTGTGTTGGCTGAGATTGGCTCCAACAGACCCCCGTGACTCTGTGTTAGGATATAGCAGGTTGGATAATGATTGATGGCCTTTTATTGTCTTAACTACTGTCTTAATATTTGGAATTTTAATTAAAAATAGCTGCTTCATGAATATCCAAAAACTATAAATCACTTCTTAATCTTGTTGGTTTATGATATTTGAAATTACTGTACTGCAGCTTTTCTGCAAGTCAGAGTTTAATGATTTAAACAATAATTAAAGACAGGCAGTACAGTTTATTCTTGTACCTTCTTAATCTTTTCTTGTATAACCATTTGAAGGTCAGTTTGTTGCTAGAATAAAGCCCCCAGAGAAATAATTATCACTAACAATCTGTTTCTTATTTTTTTTTTGTTCCCATTGGAGATGCTAGTGAGTGATGTGGCATGTCATGTTATTCAGTCAGGGTTCTGTTTGAATAATACAAAAAGATGGAGTGTAATAAAATGCTGTGTTAAATAAAATGCATTTTTCATATTAAATACAGATTAAAGGTATTTAATAGTAGGTACAAAATATTGTTAATATTACATGAAACTGTCAGAAAAATATTTTTTAATTTACTATAGGAAAGAATGTTGCATACTATTTATACCAAAACTGAAATCAATATTTTTATGTAATTATCTGCATTTGTGTTTTTAAATTTTTTTTCAGATTTCATTTTTCAGTTATTTTTGTATTTTATGGTATGTACATAATTGCTCAAACTGTATTTTGCGTGTGGATTTCCATGAGTCAGGGCAACCTTGATATCACTCCTTCTGAGCTCTTCTTCTGGCTACTTAAGGCCAGAGTTAAGTAAGCTCACTTTAGGAAATCATTGTATTTGCTTGGAGTTTTGTATGTAATTCTGTTATCTACTATATATATATATAAAATCCTAAGCCTAAAAGTGCAACGATTTTATGTGATGTTTTTATGTCACATTTTTTGTCAAGCTTTAAATTGGGCTTATTTTAAAACCTACATATATATGTTTGGTATCATTCTTTTCAGAATGTATCGAAGTTTAATGAGATGTTGTTAGATTTTCAGATTCTTATTCCGTTTTTAAATTATAAACTAAAAAATAACAAGAACTCATTTCCCATGATACAAGACTTTGTGCCAAAAGATTTAACCATGCCCGGGGCCGTAAATAAAAGACAAAGAGTAGGACAGATCATGTGGCACAATGCCAGCAGCAGTAGCAAGCCAGCAGCTAATCAAGCAAAGAGGAGGTAAAAAAACTGTATTTGTTTCCCATTGTATCACTGTTTAAGAGGGGTTTCGGAGGAGCGACTGCGTCTTCTTGGGGTGCGTTCAGCCCCCCACTTCACAACGCAAGTGGCAGTATGCAGTGCAGGCCAGGGGGGTTGGTGAGCAAAGTGAGCAGGGGTAACCCCTAGTTTAATTTATAAAGGATCATTTCCTTTTGTAAGGCTTTTTACTATATTATACTTTTTACTATATTTTGTGTTTTTTATATTAACTTTAGCATAAAACATATTAACATTAAAAATTTTAACATAAAACGTATATAACATTTATGTTAATTTGCCAGTTTCCCATGCTTGGGACCTGCAGTGCAAAAGCCCACTGGTCATAGTCCTGAGCAGGATGGGCTGGGTGAGCCTCTTCCTACTTGGCTATACTTTCATCTCACAACAAACAAAATATGCCAGACAATGTATCCAGCATGTTTTAAAATGACCCACTCTTGTCCCAGTCATCCTATTTACCTACATTCAGACATTAGAAAGCCTTTTAGGATTAACCTGCCCTCACAGTCTCTTTCCTTCAGCTATTCCCCAAGACTTTGGAAACTGCTCAGTATCCAGACAGCAACATCCACTACAAGGCGTATTAATGCCTTTAACTCATATTAGCAATTAAACAGCTGTTGTCACAGACCAGATATCTATGAGTATTTGCACTAGGCTATATTCAAAAACATTATGCTGATTTCTTTTTGAACTATAATCACACAGTACTTATCTTCCTGAATAAACAGTCTCTTTTTGGGCTACACATAATGCTCCTGTTGATGATATCTGAGAATAATGACTTGTATTTTAACTCCAACATGATTTTTGATAAAATCCTGATGCTATGTCTTTATGAACTAAGACACTTATCTCTAAGTACTTCTGAGTAGATCAGGTGTGTTTCCATTTTATTTCATCTTGACTGCTGAAATCCCATGTGCACATGACTGAGCGGTAATGGCTTGTCACTTATCCAGTTTGCACAAAACCAGCCAGCCATAAAGATCCAAAAGAAAAGATTTCATACAGCAGCTGTCTTAGAAGGTCTCCTTTGGGTTCCAATTTGTATTGAAATTAAAGGTTTGCTATTTTTTAATACAGTTTTGCCCAGTACCAGAAAATATAACTGACCTCCCATAACCATTCATTCCAGCTTACTTTCTGATCTCTAAAAGTAAAGATTTCTCTTACTATTATTAGAAATAGCTGAAATCAAATTTTCTTTCCTTAGGAACCAATATTAGTGTATTACTTCTCAAAATATATTTATTTCATAGGTTATGTATTACATTTCAAATTAAACTTACATTATTTTAATTTCATTTTTGGTGAAAATTTATTTATGCATTATAAGAGACTTGTTATATAATACAATTAAACACATTTGTATAAGCAAAAGATAAAGAGATACTCCAGTCAAAAATGCAGTCAACAGTTAATCACAAAAAGTCAGTCAGGCTTTCATTTTCTAACCACTTAGAAGTCATGAGATTCTGTCAGAGCCTACCAACAGCTAGTATAGAGCACAAGGCAGGAATAAACCCTGTACAGGGTGCCAGTCCATCGCAGAGCAAACACACACACACACACCAGTCACACAGTAGAGCCAATTTAGGATTGCCAGTTCACTTAACCTGCATGTCTATGGACTGCTGGAGGAAACCGGAGCACCTAGAGGAATCCAACACAAGAAGAACATTAAACTCCACACAGTGAGGACCTGGGACATAAACCTTGGTCTCCTTACTGTGAAGCAGCACACGAAGTAAGACTCATTAATTTTAAACAACGCAGAAAACTACAAACTGATCTAATGCAGAGAGCTAATTAATACCAAAAAAAATTATTTTCTACTTCCTTATATCTGTAGCTGTCCCAACATTAAACTGACTCATTATTTAAAACATAGAATTATGTTCACTGGTGGGATTCACATCTAACATACTCAAATTAAATTAAATAACCAATGGGTTCAATGAATCAGTTATGGTTATATCTGGTGTTATTGTAATACAAAGTAATGTTTTATGAACTATACAGTATACGCAATTCCTTTTAGGCACATATATTTTTACTTTTTTCCGCTTATTTGTATATCTCTACACACACAGGTTGTTAATACCCCACACAATAATGGATATGTTAAAAAAAACACATTTATTAAACACATACTCAGGAAATATCCCCACAGTTTAGCTTGGTTCAATTATTTGGTCAAGGCTGCACCTTAATCAGTATTCATAGGGATTAATACATATCAATAGACAGAAATAAAATAAAAATGAAATTACAATTGTAGGCCCACTTAATTGCAGCTCATATGCTGCACATAAATCTGCAGGCTACTTACAGCATTCTTCTGGCATTTTTCGTCGCATTCCATATTGTTATCTTCAATCCTGGAAATTATTATATTTTCGTCTTTGTGCGTAATAAGTTCAATGTCTACTTTTTGCTTGTTTCTTTTAGATAGCATAAAAACGATTCAGTAATTGACTTTTTCTGTAGTCCTCTACAACTTTTTCAAAGCTGAGCTTTCATGTTCCAGTGAATCAACCTGCTCAAAATTCACATTATCATGAAAATAAAATTTAAAAAAAAAGTTTGTATGCTCTCTCTCAACTTTAGTGCAAACTTTCTTTACTCCTTCTTTTCCTATGCCAAACACTTCAACTTTCCACATCATTGCTCTCTCTGCCCCCACGCCATCTATTTTCTTCTTCCTTTTTCTGCTCTCCAAAGAAATAGTGTGAGAAGCTAGCTAATGATGCATTATACACAATAACATTTTTCTCTTCTTTCTCCTTTTCTTTCCGTCTTCATGGTTTTAAATAACAATCACACTGTTTTATTGAGGCTTACTATTTTACTATTAGGGACTCTTAAGGTCACCAATACACCCAGCTAGTAGGGAACTACATATTAATTAAAACAACAATAGTTAGCCAGAAAGGTTTTCAGGAGCTCAGAAGACTTACTTTGGAATAACAATAAGTAATTCTTGCCAAGTTGTAAATAAGCTCAACACATGTAAAGAAAATTAGATTTTTTTCTTGTTTTATGTAATATAAGATTTAATTTTCCCCAATACGCTATGGAGTGTGAATTAGGATTCTTCCATCTGAGCAAGAGTAGTCAGCATACTTGAAATATAGTGAAGGAAATCACAGTGAGCTTGCAACCGAGTCCAATATCATCTAATATATTGTAACTTCATTCTGTTAGAGGATTTGGGGTAATTGTAAGATCTGATGCTATCTAATATATTACACAAAATCCTCATCTATAAAATATATGCCCTAGTGATACATGACATTTTTCAAAGTTAGGGTTCAGTCCCCCATATATATTACCTAGCTTTGCCCAAGAAATTTACTAAGAAATTGGGCCTTGGTTATATTGCTGTCAATTAGTCGGATGTTTCAGAAGTACTGTTAAACTAAGTACATTTCTGTATATAATATTTGTAATTTTTTTTAACCGTTAGTTCACTGGAGCTCTTTACTCTTGAATATGCAACATACAGTTGTCAATGATTAAAAAAAATTTGCTTTTCGTAGTGACTGACCTTGAATTTTGTTGATGGTCACATGAAAACACGATTTTACAGGAAATTGTATTATTTTGAAATCATACTGGTAATTAATAGGAATAATGGGAATTTCTAGTATAATGATAAATTTAACCCTGCAGCACGTCCTGTAAAAATGATAGCCTCAGTCAGATTTGAATGCAACACTTTGATCTGTAATCTTGTATCGTTCCATATTTTTAAAGGGTTAGGCCAAAAGAAGTTTACATTGAATCGTGGCTTACTTTAACTTATTAAAAATAGCATGATGTTTACAGGCTGAACATTTATGTGGCCCATGCAGTGAACTGAAAGTTTTAAGCATTGTACAGAAAAGAACAGGTGAAAAGAAATAATATTTTGAACTATGTACAATGTCTATCCTGTCTATGTTCTGTCCATGGGGGAACCCCTTTACTGACCTGCTCAAGTGCCCTTGTCTTTGACAAAGGGCTTGAAGTGGGTACAGGCACTTCCTTGTTTCTGCTTTGTGAACTGGGGTGTAGCAGCCCATTGATGTCCAACCACAAAAGGGTAACCAAAGTTTTCTGCAGTACTGTATGCATTTTATCAAGGGCCTACCTTAATCCTCCTAGTTCTTAGAAGTATATTATTTATAAGCGTGCTTGACAATCCAAGAGGGTCAAAAGACCTTCCTGCTCAAATTTGCATGTTGTTAATGTTTTCAATCAAATACCAAAAATTTTTCTTTACAACAACAATCTTTAAGTTTCTTTGTCACTGTAATTCCCAAATACCTGAACTTTTCTGAGAAAATAAGTGAAAAATTATCTAATATAGTATAGAGTGACCATAGGGTGACGAAGAATGGGGTAGGTTTGGTGTAGTGGGGTTTTTACAATTTGGCTGCTTGTAATCCACATATGACTCCAAAAAAATAAGTCTTTGTTACTTTTTCTAATTAAAATAATCGACCTTTGGCATCTTAGTAAACATCAACTATAGTAAATGGATAAATGTCTGTGTGCCTGTCCAGTTTTGCTACATCATTCCAAAAGCTTTCCCAAACATTTTTAGTAATAAATTGCATCACATTTGCCAATTCAGAAGACTGCACATCACAGACATTAACACTGCTTTTACAAATCCCATACCAAATTGCACACAATTGAGATATATGTATTGCATAGTGCGCTGCAAATCTTAACACAGGTTGTCTGAATTCCAACCTGTCTTAGGCAGATAGCACAGCTAGTTTTAAATAGTTTTGTACCGTAAACACATTATATAAATAATAATCAACATTATGAACTGTTTTCTTAATGATTGTGAACTGTTGATGCCATTAATCTCTAACCATTGTGATGCCTAACTGTGTGAATTGGTAAACACCCTCAGCAGCAATTACCGTATCCTGTGTATTACATGGCCTTCCAAAATAGTTAGTCACCTTTGCTGATAAGTTCTCTCCCTACAAACAGGGTTATGCTTTGTAGGGTGTAGACACATATATGCCAGTTAGTACATTTGATTCTAGGTTGAAAACATGGACCTTCATTTTCATTCATAATTCTTCTGTAAATTTACACCTTCATTTCAGTATCTTTTATACTTAAAATCTAGAGCTCAACACCCTCTCCCAGCTGTCAAGTGAGCCAAAATGTCATGCACACTAAACAAGCTACTCGGTGTTTTAAAAGTTCTACTACACAGTATGCATGGTACCAAGTAATTCTGCATGCACGATCAAAACATCTACCAGTATTATGTGGAAAAAATAAAATATGTAGGCCTACACCGTCTGAGTAAAGAACAAAACAAAATACACAAAAATTTAGGAAACTTATAAATCCTCAACCCTTGAAAATATGTTCACGTTCAGGACTTCTGCTCACCGGAATATATTATGGTATTCTAGTGAGTTGACTATGAAAAGCATATTTTTATCCAAATTAATTTCAAACCAACAAATCCTGCAGAAGTAATCTGGTAAGTTTAACAAGATCGACAATGATACATGTGGATGATTGATGAACAGAACCATATCATCAACCTAAAGGGATATTTTTGTTCTATTTCTTCCTGTGTAATTCCCTTTATTTTTGAGTGTTCCAAAACAAATGGTCAGTGGTATAATAGTAGTTGCAAAGAACAATGGTAAGGGATCCTAAGTCAAAAATTGCTCCAGGGGTATTGTACAATGGCCAAAACTGTGCTCTGACTCCCCAAGGGTTATGTAAAAATATAAGTTTCCCCTGGGGATTAATAAAGTATTTCAAAATCTAAAAACAAAAAAACAGTGGACAACCTTGTTGGGTTCTACATTCTACAACCCAAAAAGTTTGGGCGGTATAGAAAATGCAAATTAAAACAAAAATAAAAAAACGCAGTGATTCTTATTTTTATGTTGACATTTACTTCAGTATCAACCCAAGATATTTCATGTTTTGCCTGGTCAACTTCATTTAATTTTTTATTATACATCCATTCCTGCAAATTTATTTAGAAGGGTAATATCACGGGCATCTACTTTATTATACTCTGATGTATATAGAGGATATAAGATTTCATTGGTATATTATTACTATATGTTCACTAAATTTGATCCCATTCTTTTCATTTTTAAGTTTACTGTCATCATTTTATGTTTTGCTTTGTTCTTTCCTTGGTGACATGGTGTTATATTGTTACTGCTACAGCTGACCTGTATTTGATTCTCAGCTTAAAAACAACCTATAAGAACATTGTCCACCTTTGTGGGGACTCTAGTTTCTTTTTTCCTATGTTCCAAAAACATGCATGATAGTTTGATTGGTGACTCTGTATTTGCTCATTATGACTGTGTGCTGGTATACATGAAATATGCTCTGTAATTGTTACATTTACAATAAGCATGAAAGATTGTGCTGCTGTTCGTAGTTTCTTTAGGATGGTGAGATCCACTAAAGAGGTAAGAACCATAACAGTTCAATACTAAAACTAACAGAAGAACAACTACTACTGTGAAGTAAAACGCAAGGATTTTCTTAATCTCTAAAGCTCTAACAGGCCAAAGAGATTGAAAAGCATAGTACAAGAAAGAAACCAAAATGATAATAAAAACAAACTAACCAACTGTGGCAGTAAAAAAAAACAATACTTGCAAAGTACTAGGGGAACATCACATAGATGGATTCACACAATTTGAAACAATCGGAAAAGCGGACAGCTTACCTGTTACATCCAAGTCTTTAAATAAGGTGGACAAACTGCACCAACAGTGTCACTACGTGTGAACAATATTTGTGTAAAATCCCAAGAGTACAGGCCGAAAAAGTACACTGACCCCGAATGAGGCCACAAGTTTGAGAAGCAAATATGCAAACTTTATGTAATAAACTTGATAATTTACAAGTTAATGCTCGTTTTCAGCAGGAGTACAGAGAATCCTGTAGACTGTTTGATTTGCCTTGTGAATTTCCACATTTTGTTACCATTGTATATATTTATCCTAGAGCTAACCCATGTATTGCAACAGAGACGATTATTAATGAGGTGCAAAGTTTTCAGTCAGTCTCCCCAGATGTACCACACTTTTTTTCTTGGAGACCTTAATCTTTGCAAACTGAAGACATCTCTAGGAAATGTCTATCAGTAACCTGCCAAGGAAATAAGAATAACTTGTGATTTTTGTTATAGGACTGTTAAGGGACCTTACAGATTGAAAGCCAAATCACCACTATGCATGTCTTGAAAAGAGAAAAAGTTCACAAAAAGTAGTTAAACTCCAGAGTGAAGATTGTATTCAGAGTCTACAATAATGCTTTCATTGTACAGATTGGGATCTGTTTAAAGACACAACACAAGTTCTGTTTCAGATTACCTTTCTGATGTTATCAGCAGCTGTATTACTTTTTGTGAAGACATGCTTATCCCAACTAAAAGCATAAAGGACTATCCCAACAACAAACCCAGGGTCAACAAACCTCTAATATCATTATTGTATAAAAAGAAAACTACTTTTTAGACAAGACAATACTAATGAGGAACGTGCTGCACTGAGGAAATTAAAACTTGGTATTAAAAAAGCTAAACTTTATTATAAGGATGGAGCTGAACAGGAATTGTGCACACAAAATTTGATTTCATTGTAGTCATCCGCTAATACCTTAGCTGGTCGTCGTCAGTCAAAAAAATAATAACTATGTAAGAGTCTCTGGTTCTAACTCCAACTCAAATTTATCTAATGAGTTTAATAAAAACTACTTGAAATATGAGCAGTTTGATTTTACTGAGCAAATGCAAATCTTTAAGCAGATTTTTTTGATAAGGTAGAGGTTTGTTTGGCTTGAAAGGATGCAGAGAACATTTTGAAAAAAATAAAACCAAATAAAAGTCCTGGACCAGACCATCCTACTAGAAGGCTCTTGAAATCTTGGGCAGAGTGGCTCATCTTTATTTTCAATTATTTTAGTAAGTCAGCAGAAGGTTCCAAACCTATGGACATATGTAACAGTCCTGTAGGTAAAAATAAAAACCTAAAACTTGAAATGATTTCACACCAGGGCGATCTCTGACAACACTGATTATGAAATCATTTGAAAAATTTATAAAAAGAAAGCTAACAGAGAAGACTCTGTGTTTATTTGATCCATTTTATTTTGCCTAATAGTCTAATAGAGATACTGGGAATTTATTTCCACTTTGCTTCATCTGCTATATAACAGAGGGCACCAAGACTCACACAAAGCTTCTGTCTGTAGACTTCTCAACCACTTTGGACACCATTCAGCACCTCTTTCTTCACAGAGACTTATAAAAGATTTCATTTACGTGGAGTGGCTAATTGACTTTTTAAGAGAACTGTTGTAACAATTCATTTCTACACCTAAGAATTGTAAAAACCAACAATTGATTTTACAAGAAACACCAATCACTCATAAGAAACATTCATCAAATACCAGGTAGTTGAGATTGTTGACAGTTATAAATTTCTGGAGACAATCATAGACTCAAAACTGACTTTTAATGAAAATACAGAAGCCATCTGCAAAAAGTGACAGCAGCAGTGTCTCTACTCTTTAAGAAAGCTGAGTCTTTTTAGTGTGAGCCCAGCCATTATGTCACTTTTTTATAAATCTTGAGTTGAGTCTGTCTTTACTTATTTTCCACTAGCCTGGTTTGGAAATTTTAATGTCAGCAAAAAAAAAAAAAAAAAAACACAATAAATGAAATGGTAAAATAACAAGGTATCAACAGTCAAATCTGACAGAGCTATTTAATAAGCAAGTATTATGTAAAGCAGAGTGTGTTCTGTCAGACAGGACTCAAGACACTATATTCTCAATTTCAGTTGTTCCTGACAAGTCAGAGGTTCAAATTTTCAAGGATATAAAGCTACCAGATCAAATCTTCTTTCATCCCAACTGCTATTAATCTTCTAAATAAGTTCAATATTAACAAATATTCATAGGTTTAAATCTTAGGAATAACAACTATCATTTGCATCATTCATCAGTCAACTCTAATTTTTGCTTTAATTTTTATGTGTCATATGTCTGTAATGTTTCCCCACAAGTGTCATGTTTACTGCTGTTATATATATATATATATACTGTATATATTTGTACTAAGTTAATGTTTGTGTTCTTTGTGATGCGTTTTTTAATCTTATGTCATGGTTTCTCTATAAAACCTGCTGAGAAAATATATTTCTCTCTTGGGACAATAAAACTGAATTGAATTCAATAGAAAAATTGAATTGTAGCAAAGCAATATATGAGAGCTAAAACAATTATTCAACATTATTGATAATGTTGACAATAAAAATTTGTCAACAAATATTTCTGTTAATTTTTTATATTCATTCTCAAACAAGATATATTTTTAACCAGTTCCACACAGAAGTAACCTTAAATTTCACTCAGTTGCAGGCTCAACAGAGGATCAGAAGAGTAAATAAATGAAAACAACAACAACAGATTCCTTGATATTATAGCACTTTGATATTAAGGTAATTGCTCACTTTTCCACATGAACCAAGAAATGTTTAAAGGAATGAGTGCCTCGGACAGAAAGTGTGTTGGTAATGTAATTATGTTTAAATACATAATTCATATGTTATGTTTTACAGAATTACAAGCTACTGACTGCATTAATTACAAAGTGAGCTTGCATGTTCTCCCTGTGTCTGTGTCGGTTTCCTCCTGATGCTCTGGTTTCCTCCCAGCATCCAAAGATATCCAGGTTAGGAGAATTGGCGATATTAAATAGGCCCTAATGTGTACTTGGGCTATGTGTCTTTGCACTGCGATGGACTGATGCTCTGTCCAGGGTTTGTTCCCTGCCTTGTACCCAATGCTAGCTGGGATAGGCTCCAGCAAACCCTGCGACCCTGTTCAGGACTAAGCAGGTTAGAAAATGATTGACTGACTGACTGTGGATATAAGAATCGTGTGGGTGTATAATAGATCTACCTGTACATGAATCTTTGGTAACCGCTTTGTCCAATTCATCAGCAGGCAAAACATTTACAGCCCCAAGAATGGCAAACCAAATAATGGGATTCTGATTTTCATAGAGCTCTGAATTTGGCAATACCAAGTGGAAAATGAGAAACAGTCCTCAACGGATCACCAGGGGCCTCATGTATAAATGGTGTGTACGCACAAAAATGTTGCATAAGAATGTTTCCACGTTCAAATCGCAATGTATAAAACCTAAACTTGGTGTAAAGCCATACACATTTCCACAGTAGCTCATACCCTGTTGTACGCAAGTTTTTTGCTCAGTTTTGCAAACTGGCGGCACCCAGCATCAAAGCAATGCTGCTGTTCCTGTGTGGTTTCCCTTTAGTTTTTAGATTTACATCCCTGACGCAGCTTTATCAAATACACTGAAATTAACCACATATTGTTTATTAGTTTAAGACATCTCATTGTAATCAATCCATAACCATATAATGGTGCACCGAATGGCCAAACTATTCTAAATACCATCTCTGCTTTAGTGTTGTTATTCCCAGTACACCACTGAGCATTTAACCCACTGTATCTCAGTGTGGAATCACAGCTGTACAGCAGCTAATTGGATAATCGGTATACAGCATCTGGCACAGTGTCTTAGCTATGTGCGCAATCTATTTCAACTGTTCCCATACGGCAAACGCTTCAGAACCTTTCCTGTATGGACCTCATGGTTCAGAAACAGGCAATTGGTTACTTGGAGAAAGAAAAGGAAGGACAGAAATAGGAGGTTAGTATGTTTGAGAGAGACAGTACTGCTGCAGTAAATTGTTTCCTCGAAGGTCATGCACGGTGCAGCAAGCATCTTGCAGGAGGCAGGAACAATCTCTAGACAAGGTGCCAGCTCATCACTAATACTGCGCCACCGTGTTCCCATGTTTAATACATGCTTTAATTCCCATCATCATGAAAATTATATCAAGTATACATCTTATTATTTAAATTGTTCAGAGAGCTGTAATATCATGAATGTAATGTATTCTGTGTCCTGTTGGTGGAAGAGAAAGCCTGTTTAAGAAGCACGTAGTGATTCACACACATAGAGCACATAAAACAAGACATAGAAAGAAGCATTTAACGTGATTTTTTAGTTATGATGGGATCTGAGAAACTAGTAAATTAAATAATTTTAAGATAAAGTTTATGACGTTCTACTTTGACATTTTTTTCTGCTGTGTCCCTATTTTGTTTTTTTTTCTTCTGTACCCCAATACGCTTTCATATGATACTCAGACGGTGGGCTACAACTCGCCTTTTCACGGTGACTTTGATATCTGACCACTTCTTATTTATTTCTGACACTTTGCGACTTTCTGAACTTGAACTTTCGACTTTCGCTGCCACTCTGTCACTCAATCAACTTCCTTTTGTTGATTATATCACTGCTTAAACCAACAAATAGTACTTTTTCCCTTGCCTCTACCTGGTATTCGCTGAAATTCTTTTTTTTCCCCCGTGCTGTTTCCATTGCCTTTTCACAGAACGCCGAGCTTAAGGGCTATTTATATTGATTTGCATATTCAAAGGGGCATAATTCTGAGAGGTGTTGGGGAGTGGCAGCAGGTGCCTTTTCACGCTGACTGGGATTTATGGAGCGGAACAACTTGGAAGTTGGTGTTCGCACAGATTTATGGATCTGGATTTTTTTGTGCGTACACACATTTCTGCTTTTGTCCATACACCATGTTTTAGTGTGACTTCTATGCACGGTGTTATGCATGAGGCCCCTGGTAACTGCAAAGTACTTAAACACACACTGAGAAAACCAGAAACTGACGATACATTTAACCTTGAGAGACAGAGAATTTAGTAAAAATTGCAATTTTACTAAAAGATTTTTTTTTGAGAAAGACTTAATTAGGAAAAAAAAATATCTGCAAAATCATGTTTTCATCCATTTTGCTGCAAGACTTGTTTTTCCTTCCCAAGAACAGCTAGATTATTTTATCATTCATAAAAGATAAACTATCTGTATTTAATGATGTACTAAATAAGAAATTCATGGACAGTAATAAAATATCACTTTAGCAGTCTGGTTCCAGTTTGGTTTCTTTTAATGCTCAATATTAAAAGTGGAGGTAATATATATGATATTTGTATTAAGCTTTAATGAATAAATATGCTCACTTTTTGCAAGGCCAAAAGTGACCTGGAAAAATCATTATCAGCAGACCTAGCAGAAGTTTAGAACTAGTGAAAGCAAATCACAGTTGAGACTAGAAGCAGAGCTAAGGGTCTAATAGAGAAGCTCTACAATGTGCTTTGGCACAGATGGTGTGCTGAACAGCAACAGTCACTAAACCTAAACATATGGGTCTATTCATGTTTACATATTTATAAATATAATATGTGTTTAGGCATTTCACATCATTTGTACTTTAGTATTACTATTAAACATACCTATGTCTTCACATGTGCAAGGCATCAATGTTAACAACTATGCCGCCATGCTGGTCATAACTGCAATATAGTTCAGCAGACTGAAACTGCAAGGTTCCTGTGCTTCTGGTGATGGTGATGGAAGAGTGCAACATAATTGTTTGAATGCACATTGACATTCCCTCTCATGAGTGGATCCTATCCAAGGCAACTTACTGTCCTGTGTCCATTGCTTCTAAGACAGAATAGAGCCCTTACACGTTCAGAGATTTCAGACAGTATTCAGACCCCTACACTTTTTACACACTTTATCGTGTTGTAGAATTAATTTTAAATAGAAAAATTGCCCATTTTTGGAAATCAATCTACACTCAATAACCCACAATGGCAAAATGAAAGGATTGTTTTGTCATGGAAAAAACTTTCCTCTATCTTCAAAGGCAGTCATGGAGCCCAAATGAGAATGAAGAACATTTCTTTATTTGCACAGAGCTATGCACAAACATCTCAGTCAATGGAGTAGGCAATTATTTAAGCAGTTCATCTGCTCTTATACCTACTTCTAATTACATAACTTTATCCAATACATCACATTCTCTGGCTCTTAATTAACTTTAACTTAACTAAAGTTAACTTAATTAACTTTATTTCCTACTCCAATCAACTAACGCCACTCATCCACTCTCCAATTATTCTGAACACCACTTCGTTAAAAGGAGTGTTTTGTGGATTGTCCTATTGATTTTAGCACTGTTTCATAAAGGGGCCTATGGGCTTCCTCATTTGTTTATCCCCGATTTCGTAAGGGGTTTTCATTACTAATTTAATTCATTTTAATTTTGGAAAATTATCCTGGTACCTTCGTTAAGATGAGGCAGAGATTTCATGTGCTCTGTTACAGCTTCATATACAGTGTATGTGTATGTATATATATATATATATATATATATATATATATATATATATATAT
>JANRMT010028174.1:168198651-168235560 GCA_026402145.1 Polypterus bichir lapradei
GGGGGGGGGGGGCGACCCGGCTGGGACACCTCGGAGGAACAGAAAGGGGGCGTACGCCCACCTCAGACCACGTGGGGTCGACCACCCTGGTTGCTATGGGAACCACGGGTACAGAGCTTTGAAGCTCGACCCTGTAGGTGCCCATGGTTACACCCGGAAGTGCTGGCGGGAAGACATGCAGGTACACCCGGAGTACTTCCAGGGATACAGCCGGCACTTCCACCATACTGGGGCATGTGAGTGGGAGATTGCCAGAGCACACCTGGAGCACATCCGGGTGCTTATAAAAGGGGCCGCCTCCCTCCATTCGGGGGCTGGAGTCGGGAGTGAGGAAGACAAGATCTGAGAGGAGGCGAGGAGGCGGCCTGAAGAAGAAAAGGCATTGTGTGTGTTGGCCAGGACTTTGGGGACTTTTGGGGTCTGTGGCACTTTATTGTAAATATGGAGCACTGTAATAAATGTGTGTGGTGATAAACACGTCTGCCTGTCTGTGTCCAGGCTGGCTTCCACAATATATATATATATATACTATATATATATATATATATATATATATATAAAATATAATATTATGGGGTGCCAAACAGGCAAATATAATGATTTTCGGCATATATAGTGTTCTGAATATATAACACCAAAACCTGATTATATAAACTCAGCGGTAGAATATATAAAGTCAAAGCCTGATTATATAAAGTCAGCGTTGGAATATATAAAGTCATCGTTGGAATATATAAAGTCATACCTAAATATATAAAGTCAAAACTTGAATATATAAAGTCATTCCCGAATATATAAAGTCATTCCTAAATATATAAAGTCAGCGTCGGAATATATAAAGTCCAAACTTGAATATATAAAGTCAGCTTCAGAATATATAAAATCATTCCCGATTATATATACAGTAATCCCTCGTTTATCGCGGGAGATAGGTTCCAAGGCCAGCCACAATAACTGAATTTCCGCGAAGTAGGGACACCATATTTATTTATTTATTTAATATGTATTTGGACGTTTTTAAACCCTCCCTGTACTGTTTACAACCCACCCTTTACTCTATTAATAACAGGGACAACTGTTAAGCAATATGAAATCGGTAGATAAGTTTACAGTTACTGTATAGCGAAGTACACGTACCTATATATGACGTGATGATGGTGATGAATAAGCGGTGCAGTAAAAATGATGACGATGAAGGTGATGATGACTTTTACTGCACAGCCGATGACTGTATTTTACGTCTCTTCAGATGGCGGTGCCATTTCCTGGGGCACCTCTTCCAAGGTTTCCGAAGGTGTATCCGTAGTAGTAGTAGAAACTGACTCTTTTTTGCGAGGCTGCAAAAACATTGTGATCGGCAGTTGCTGCCGCTGCTTCTTTTTCCGGTCGAAGAGCAGCTTGTAGGTGGTCATGACGCTGTCGACCTTGTTGGAAAACTGGACCGATCAAACCATATCGTCATCCCATTCCTGTGACCGCTCTTGCAGATCCTTAGCCAGTCTGCAGCCACAGCTGCGAACGCTCTCCCTTCCTTCAACAAATCCAGAAGTTTCACCTTCTCAGCGATCATCATCATTCTTCGTTGGCGTTTAGGCTCAGCACCAGCCTTGGAAGAAGGAGCACGTTTGGGAGCCATTGCAGGGGGTGAAAATTGAAGCGAAGTTCAACAAAAGAAACCACAAAAAAATCACACACAGTACAGTGTAAAGTAAACCGCTCGGCGAGAAAGCTTGAAGCAAAATGGCCGCAACAGAGAGACAAGGGGAGATGCTGTGGGATCTGGGCATCTGGGCAGACACACACACACACACATATGCAGCGCGCAGACACACACACACACAGAGGCAGCGCGCTGACACACACACAGAGGCAGTGCGCAGACACACACACACAGAGGCAGCGCGCAGACACACAGGCAGTGCGAGAGAGAGCTGGACGCATTAAGGTAGGAAGGCAGTTAAAGAATGCACTGGGCTTGATTTTGTTTTCACTTCTGTTTCCAGCGATTGGTTCGTAGCGTGCATTGTTGCAATATTATTTTTCTTGGTGGTTTATTAAATTGCAGATTTTTTCAAATGTTAATTTTTTTCCCTGTGCTTAAAACTCATTAAAAAAAGTGCTTTTAGCCAGCGGTTGGTAGCGCTATAGCGCCAACTATTGTAGTGTTAGTTTTCTCTGTTGTTCAAGGTTTTCTCAATGTTGTTCAATGTTTTACAGTCAAAGCACCAATCACGGGCCCGATTAGAAAGCGGGAAGCTGTGATTTGTCGTTTCCCTCCCATGTACCAATCACAGCCCGTGTTACAACGCACTTAGTCACCGAACTTGTTTTGTTGTTCTTAGACTAGGAAATACTACTAATATATTTAAAAACCCGCGAAGTCGTGAATCTGCGAAAAGTGAACCGCGAAGTAGCAAGGGATTACTGTACTATATTTAAAAACCCGCGAAGTCGTGAATCCGCGAAAAGTGAACCGCGAAGTAGCGAGGGACTACTGTAAGGTCAAAGCCTGATTATATAAAGTCAATGTCGGAATATATAAAGTCAAAACTTGAATATATAAAGTCAGCATCAGAATATATAAAATCATTCCTGATTATATATAATGTCAAAGCCTGATTATATAAAGTCAGTATAGGAATATATAAAGACATTTTTGAATACATAAAGTCAGCATTGGAATATATGAAATCATTCCCGAATATATAAAATTTCCGTGCTTGTCATTTAACTCGTACTAGTATAAAGTAAACTTTGACAGAAGGCACTCAGAGTCGATCGGGCTTGTGAGGTTCGTCCAAAAATGCGCCCATACAAAAAGAATAAATAAATATAGTGTTCAAAATGCCGGGCACATACATCATTTTGAATGAATTAACTGAACTGTGGGGTTTTTTTCAATATTTTTCTGAAGATGTTTTTGTTAACTTATTTCATAACGTTGTATTAGGAACTCATTGAGTTTACTAAAAATGTGCCTGAGTCGTTTCAATCAATATCAATATAATCTGACTTTAAATTTATATATTCAGGAATGAGGTTATATATTCCGACGCTGACTTTATATATTTAAGAATGACTTTACATATTCTGACGCTGACTTTATATAATCAGGCTTTGACTTTATATATTCGAGAGTGACTTTATATATTCGGACACTGACATTATATATTCAGGAATGATTTTATATATTCCAACACTGACTTTATATATTCAGGAATTACTTTATATATATTGAGGAATGACTTTATATATTCCGAAAATCATTGTAATTGCCTGTTTGGCACCCCATATAATATATATTGTAAGCTGGAAGGGTGATCGCACCCCAAGAGGACACAGACGCCCCTAGGAATACCTTCACATTGCTCCTTACCTTTCTCACTTGCGCTATAACACGTGATAAACCTCTCGCGCAGTACTCCGCAAACTTAAAAGCCTTGTACAGCGCCTGTCAGTTTTGGAATTGATTGTTTTGCTTTTAACTCTCTCTCTCTGACATCCTCTGCTCCTAGTGGAACCATCATCTCTGACTTGTCATGGAGCACATTTTAGCTCTTGAAAAAGAAACAAATGTTTGTTTGCAGTGTTTGAATAAAATTCCTGTTTTCTACAACCTCTTGGGTCTCTGTGCAAAATCTGTGACCAAAGCGTGATAATATATATAATATACATATATATATAGATACTGTAAATATACACACAAAATGTGTGTGTGTGTGTTTATGTATTATCATGGAATTTCCCACTGCTTACCGTTTTTTCTTATTTTCTTCAGGGCTAAAGGTACTCATCAGGTTTATTACTGGTTTAATCTTCTCTCACACCTTAAGATTAACAGACACACACATAGATATGCATATACTCATGGACCCTAACCCCAAAAGTACTGTATGAATGACATATACACAGCCCTTTATTCTTTAGCACTTTAACACACACAAGTGCCATATGAATAACACATGCATAGTCCATTTATACCCTTAAACTTCCAGAGATTTACATATCATAGGCACAAACAGTGTACAATGTCTTAGATATACCTCAGACCTAAATATTACTTTTGGTCTCCAGGAATATATTCAAACATAAAAAGGCTCAAAATCCTTTGTTATAGGCCATTTATAAACCACTGATGTCATACTTTAATGCACTGTTCTTTAGTGGATAGAGCTCTTTGTCCTCAGCCAATAAACCTAGCAGTTCAAATCATGTGGCACTTCCTTACTGCTCCAGGTGCTCTAAATATTTACCTTATTATTTCAGTCACTGTAGATATAAAGACAAAGTACAAAAAGCTAAAAGCAATTTGGTGTTTATTAAAGAACAACAATGCCAGTAGATGAAAGTATAAAAGAAAATGTAGGTAGCAAAGTTAGGATTTATATAGTCTTTAGAAAAAGCTTATGAAAGAGATGTCATGCTTATGAAAAGGTAGATGTGTGAGCAAGAAATAAAATGTAAAATTTAAAATGCTAACAGTACACTATATATACAGTATATGTACTTATAATACATTGTAAACAATTATAATATATATATTAAATGAAAATTCTATAGTTTCAGAAAAGCTTTGCAAATTTGTTAAAAATCAAAAACTGAAATCTCTCATTCATATAAGTGTGCAGACCCTTGAAATGACCAAAGTGATACGTGATTAGTGGAGAATGGGTCAGGTGGCATGGATGGCACTGGCAGTAAAAACAGTAAAAGTAAATTTCTCCAGTGCAGGGACTACCACTATTGAGTTATTGTAAAATGCTCTATAATGTTTTGTTGTGAATGCTGTGCCTGCTACCTGGAATTATTGCTCTCTAAAATCTAACAATCTAATGCATCTGTAAAATTTTAGTTTATTGCCACCCTTGACCTACCCTACTCTGACTATTTACTGTTTAGGAGATGTGCCCTGTTCTAGGAAAGATGGCACAAGTTTTTGCATATTAGCTACCAACTCAGGGCATGTAATTATGGTGACAGACATTTTTACAAAAGACAACCCAAATCACAAAATCTTGTTTAAGTTTCATGTGCAATTCTCTGGCCATGAGAAATATGTATCAAATATTTATCTGTTGTCGATCATGAAGTATTTCATTTAAAGTTTCCAGCTAAATAAAAATTACTTGTACACATTGGCAAAACAATCATGCAGTGCAGTCAAGCAAAGAAAATGATTAATGCAAACAGTACAGCCAAACCAATACTCTTACAATAGGTGGGCAAGATTTAACTGAAGTTAAGATAAATTATTTTTGTAAGTGAAAATGAAAATATGAGGTTTTATAATGGATATTTCTGGGGAGACAGAAGAGATATCAGAAGATAAAGACACTAAGAATATCAACATTTAGACTAAAATAATGCACTTTCTTCATGGTAAGAACATTGTAACTAGCACTCCTATGTCCACAATGCTATCCCATATTTTCCTCTAGCTGGGACCACTGAAGAATGCCAGGCTATAAGATGGAATGGAAAAAAGGAAAGTAGATGGTCTGTGTGGAGTTTGCATTTTCTCCCTATGTCTGTGTTAGTTTTTGTCAGGTATCTCTATTTTTCTTCTATATCCCAAAGATGTATATGTTAAATTATTGAGAGCGCATGCATGAGCCTTGTGATGGAGTACCTCCAAGACCAAATCTGACTTCTGCATTTTTCCTAAATCTTTAGTGATATGCCTTTGACTGCAGATTAAGCATTTCTGAGAATGTTATGTTACATTATGTCAGTTTATTCAGTGTGATTCAGTGCAAGGATATCTCCATGCTGTTTTACACCCGAGTCTCAAATAAAAGACCATTATGATTTTTAGGCAGACCTCAGTTTTACTAACAGACAGGGAGACTTGTGGAAGTGGGGATTTGTATTTACTGTATATTTCCTTCCTTATTTCAATCTACCTACATATTTGTTTGAGCCATTCTTCGTATTAAAGATGTTTATCACTTCATTTCTTTGTCCATTATTTCATATTTCATTTTTTCTGTTTACCTATGTACCTGCTTTTCCCTCAAACCTTTTTAAATCAATGTCACTTTTTTATATCTTGTCTTTTCTATTTATGTATTTTGTCAAAGCCAGCAAGGAGTGAAGTTGTACTGCAGGGGTTTTTTACCTTCTGGCAGTTGGCCTGGGCCATGGGAGATCAAGCAGCTGTCTGGAACTTCAAAAAAAATCTTGACCTAGGCACGGTAGTAAAGGAGTTTGGAGAAGAAAAAGATAACAATCCTTTGTCCTCTGGGCAACTTGGGAGGAGCAGATGGTTTCAGCCATGCTCTCACCAGATGTATGGGCTTCAGGCTCTTTAATTAAGGAGATGGCTGTATTCCATTCACTAGCCAATCAATTGGCCATGACCCTAAAACTGGTCCTGCAATGCCCTTTAAAAAGGACCTACTATGCTCAGGAAGATGACTTTGGAGTTGGAAGTGAAGCAGTAAAAATGGTTCGCCTGGACAAAGTCCAAGATAAAGCAGGATTCAAGAGTCAAGGTAGGATTAAAAAAGTACTGTGTGTAAGGAAGGAGTATACCTAAGTGAAGCTAGTTTTGATTTGTTTTGTGTTTCCCTCTTTCTGTTGTGTTCTGTTTCTGTGGTTACCTTGTCCAAATTCAATAAATCTCCTTCTTGTTTTTTGTCTTTATTGGTGTCTATGTATTATTTTGGGGTTTTGGCCTGCTCTAGTGCACCCTCTGCAATGTACTTAAAGGTTGTATTTTTAATTTTACAATTGCATATTTTATATCCATACATGTGCATGTGACTGTCTCCCTCTCTCTCTATTTCCATCTTTATCCTACAAACTGGACCTTTTCTTAAAATCTCTCAAGATTCCAGCCTCCTAATGATTACAAGGATTAAAAAATAACATTTATTTGGAACTCAAAACATCCACGTATCCAAAGAGCACCCTACAAAGACAAAAGGCAGAAGGTGGCATGGCTCTACCTAACTTCCAGTTTTATTACTGGGCAGCAAACATACAAACTATAAAAACCTGGACACAAATAGAAGAACATACACAGGCCTGGTCCGCAATAGAACTAAAATTCCTGCAGTACTTCTTTATATTTCCTGCTCTGTGCCCCAATTAATGCAAGTTATCGGCAATATACTAATAACCCAATTGTGCTTCACTCACTCAGAATATGGAACCAATGTAGAAAGCATTTTAAGATAGAGAAGCTATTATCTGTGGCACCTCTTCAAGAGAACCACCTCTTTCAACCTTCGCTAACATACCCAGTTTTTAATATCTGGAAAAAATTTGGGATTAACTTGCTTAGAGATCTTTATATAGACAACGTCTTTGCATCCTATGAACAGTTACATTCCAAATTTAACATTCCAGCTACACATTTCTTTCACTATCTTCAAATTAGGAACTTTGTTAAACAGAACCTGCCTGATTTTCCTCATCTTGCACCCTCGTCCATGCTGGAAAAAATATTGCTCAATCTCAAGGATTTAGACACCATCTCTGCAATATAAAAAATTATTTTACAGTCCCATCCTTTCAAAGATCCAAGAGGACACTGGGAAAAAGATCTCTCAATCAATATATCAGAAATGGAGTGGAAAATAGCAATGCAGAGAATTCACTCAAGCTCCATATGCGCAAAGCATACAATTATTCAACTCAAAATTATATATCGAGCACATCTGTCTCATCTAAAACTCTCCAAAATGTTTCCAGGGCAAGATCCAAATTGCGAACTCTGCAATCAAGTCCCAGCCTCACTGGGTCACGTGTTCTGGGCCTGCACCAAATCAACATCATTCTGGACCAAAATTTTTAATTACCTCTCAGACAGCCTTGGTCTCACAATCCCTCCTAACCCATTAACAGCTGTGTTTGGGGTTCTTCCAGATGGGTTTAAAGTGGAGAAGGACAAACAAACTGTGATTACATTCACTACACTTTTGGCACGCAGACTGATTCTGCTAAACTGGAAGAATCCTAACTCTCCTCTTTTAAGTCAGTAGGAAACCGATGTTCTATACTATTTGAAATTGGAAAAAATCAACTACTCAGTTACAGAATCTGTACAGGTTTTTTTCAAAACATGGCAGGATCTAATCAGTAATATTTTAGAATAAGCTCTTAAAGCACAGAGGAAGCAATTATTTCTGTATTTCTTTTTCTTCTCCATTTATCTCTATTGGCTTATCAAACTCATCAATTTAGGTATGTTTACAAGCCTTAAGTTTTAATCCGTTGGCCTTGCTCTCTCTCTCAGTGGTGGGGGTCGACTTGTTCTTAATTCTACTTTTTGTAAAAATTGATTGATTTGTATGGAATGAATGCAATAAAATTAATAAAATTTCAAAAAATAAAAAAATAACAATAGTAGGTAGAGCTTTCAGGCAAAATGCCCAAAAGCTGTGGAACAATCTGTCTGCTTATATAAGAGATATAAGAGGCTCACTCCTTTGTTGTAGTATACTCTGACTTGAGCTCCTGATCAGCTTTGCATATTAAACCTCTGTTTGGTGGTCATTTGTACAAAAATACAAGTCATACAATAATTCTAAACTATTACTAACCCTCCTCTGTTCTATATCAATTCTCTATGTCTTGCTATGACACTTGGTGCCATTGCTGCATTTGCAAGCTGTTTTCTTGCCCATGGAAAGACACCTAAAACTCTGGGATGTTTGGGATTAAAAAATCAAAAGATTCTCTCATTATATTAAGTGACCCAACATAGACTTTACTATAGAATGCCTAGGTGGAGATTGGCAGCCAGTTGGCCAAGGTCTCGAGGACTGTAACTGTGTCTGATTTTGTTTTTCAGTTTCTCTTTTATGACTGACCATGGACCCTGTAGACATTTATTTGTTCCAGTAATGCTGCTGAGTGGAGTTTTGTTTTCCTCTCATCTATTTTCAACTGGCCATAGCTCAACAATTATGTTAATTCACTGATTAAATTAGGCTCTATTTATGTTAATCAGATTGGAACTGCTTTGTTTTCCTGTGTGTGTCTTTATGCATATGCAATTAGGAATTTGTAAAATTTTGTAATTGCAATTACCTGTTAACTTGCTATAGCGCTCTGAGTCTGCACTCTGTAAAGAGTGCTATACATAAACAAATTAAACTAAATTAAATTGAATTGATGTACTTGATCACATTCTCAGTAATGTGACCTGGGGTGTTTCTGGTCCTTCAACATCAGACACCCTCTCACAGGCAAAATGTATGTTGTGCAGATCTCTATGAACTTGTTCTCCTTATCCAGAGCTATCCTATGGCTCTCTCTGCTGTAGTGAATTCATGAAGATTTTCAATTTTCTGTGCCATGATGCTCAATTCACTGAAAGCTCTGTAAAAAGATTGCTTAATAAAGCCCTTGAAGTCCATTTCTATAGGCATACACTTTGTTTTCCAGCTCTTCCTCCAACAATCACTAACCAGTCCTTGGTATTAATTTAGCATTCTCCCATGGCCTCCTCCAAAAGCTCCTCCCATGGCACCTCAACTCCAGCATGATTCTATGTTTTATGACACTGAGACCAGGATGATATCAAGTTTCAAGTTAGTCTCAGGTATGTTCTCTTAGGATTTTACTGCAAATCAGTCAAGAGTTACCAGTCGTATATGAACACCAGAATCCCAGTGCTTTGTTTTTTCTTTGCAAACAGTCACTTTCCAAGCTGTCTCAATGGCAATGGTCAGATTGGAGGGTTGAGCTTGTTGGTGCTTGCTTATTCCTGAACAGGTTGCTATCAAAAGAAATTTTATTTGCAGTAGAAAATGCCTGCTTGTATTGGCATCATAGTAACTTTGTGCCATCAATGTAAAAAAATAATACCTGATAATTTTATTAAAATACTGAAACGAAATGCCTCTCACATTACATGTTATATATCAAGCATCATTAGAAACATTTCAAGTTTAAGAAAAATATTATTAAAATATTTTAGATGTAGAGTGGGAACATCTGCTTGTATTTGAGGAGTTGTGGGATTATGCCAATCCTGTTTCTATGTATTTTATGAACTTGCAAAAAGCAAATGTTTTTGTTCTCTTTTAAATCCTGTGAATGGTGTTAAAAGAGTATGGGGTTTCATTTGTACCATTCATCCTCAGTATTTATTGAAGTAAAAAGTGTCTTCCATTTCTGATTTTCATGGACAAGATATCAATGGCACTTATGCTCTGAAGGGTAATTAGCTTAGGAAACAAATGTGTTAAATCTCTGCTATTTTCTAGCCTCATCAGAGTGTAATCTTCATTTGCGCACCGGAATGGTTCAGAGCTGAGTGTGATATGGCTGGGATAAAAATTAGCACATCCAAATCTCTTGTTGATCTTCAACAAGAAAACTGTGGCTTGCTCATAACAGATAAAGGATAAGCAGCTGCCCCAAGTGCAGAAGCTCAATTACTTCAGGGTCTTCTTACTTCTGGGTCTTGTTCATGAGTGAGGGTGAAGAAGATCACGAGATTGACTATTAAACTGGAGCAATAGCAGCAATTGTTGTATCAGACTGTGATTGTGAAGCAGGATATTCTAAATCTGCAGTGGTCAGTATACAGCCCTGTCTTCACCTACTGTATGATAATGAATTCTAGTCAATGACTGAAAAAAAAAGTGAGATCACAAGTGTAAACAGCCAAAATGAGTATTTTGAACATGGTTTCTGGACTCACTCAATGGGGTACCTTGGAATGGAGCTACTGCTTCTCCTGATCAATAGTAGCCAAATGTTTTGGTTGGACTGTTTTAGATTGACCCCTTGGGGCACTCCAAAATAGGTGTACCAGACACAACTTACTGGGAACAGATACAGAATATGCTAAAGGAACCACCCTGGAAGAGTCTTGGTATTCACTAGGAAGTACTGGAGAATGGGATACGAAGGCTTGCTCAGCCCAGCTCAATGTGCTGCTAACTCAATCCGTACCAGGTAAAAGTGAAATGAAAATGATGAAGATAATGTTATATTAGAACACACAACCGAAAAATAATGTTATATTGCTTACACAATGCTCCTTGTTGAAGTTCATAGGATTTCCTGGAAGGTTTATTGTTTACAGTGAACAGGGCCAGATGCAATCATTTAACTCTCATTTAAACTGATGAAAATTAAAGAAAAAACTTTTTCTAATTTTATATTTTTATATGTGTAATATAACTGATTATGTAAGCAGTCTAAGTTACTATAACCTGGTGGAAGTTTGAACATCCAGCAGTTTCTTGCAGATGATGACATGTACCAGTTGCAGTTTAATGATAAGAAAAATAAGCTGTATAGTACAGGAACACACACACAAACACACACCCTTCTAGATAAAGGGGGACCAATCTTGTACTTCAAAGCATGTTACTCATGTTTCTTATTTCATTTCTTCAATTGCCCACTTCTACACATGAGCCTCTTTGCACTTAAGTGATTTTATATACAGTGGCTCTTTTATTCTAATCTTTGCTGACTTCTGAAACAAACACAATTATGATAATGTTAGCTTGCAGTACAAAAAAAACAAAATGGTTAGAAATCCTATTTATGTTCAACAAATATATACTGTTTGAACAATGATTTCTGTTTTAGCCAAAACAAAGAACATATATAATTGCTATTATGCATAAACGCATACTGGGAAACATGATTTTTAATTAAGAGGCAAATTCGAGGTCAAGGTGTAAATGACCTTGACAAAGTAATATTAAAATGTGATAAATTTTATTTTTTTAATTTAAACAAATACAGACCTTATATGGAATCTACATTTTGTGTATAGCCCTTATGTAAAGATAATTTGGGATAAAATGATCCATTTTTCAATTTTTGAATAAGCGCATTTTACTATGAAGAGCACAAACAGCCAGGGACTTTTCAGGCACTATTCTGTCCACAACAAATACAATGGAAGATAAGTAGAGAATGTGCAAACCCTACATGCACAGTAACCAGCTTGGGATTTAAAGATTCTGGAGTAGTGCTAGCCAGTGCCATTTCTAAATTAATTTAACACACGTGAAAAGAAAAATGTGAAAAAAAAATTCAAACTATAAGGAAGGAAATATTCAAACTCCAAACACACTGAAAAAATCTAGGGTTTAAACTAAAATAAATTAAACCTTGTGTGGCAGCAGTGCAAACCACTGTGCCAACCTGCGTATTCCAAAAGGGATACATTAATATCAAGGTAAAATATTTCCATATCCAAATTGTAGGGACACAATCAGGATTTCTCTGTTGAAATTTGAAGATCAAAGGTTAATTGCAAAGAGTGACAAAACTATTTGGTTGATTCTGAGACTAATGGACTCCAGCATTAGCTGAAGATCATTTCACATACCTTTTACAGTGTCTGTTGGTGGCATGCTAGTATCAAATTTCTGAACATTCACGCAACTTACAATAAACCTTACATTTTATTGGTTAAACTTTTCCTATAGTTGGACTCTCTTCAAAAACAACGTTCTAGTGTTACTATTAGCATTAGCAGTATTATTATGAGTACACTTTTAAGTGAAAAGATTAATCTTTAAAATTAGTGCATTCTTTGATTGTAACTAACCTAAAAATTAAACTGAATACAGAAAAGCAGAATATCATAAAGCACTGTAGATGCTAAAATGAACTAGTGCAACTCCAAATGCAACTACTATCTGTCATGAAAAGCTAATTCAGCTCTTGACAATAAAATAATAATCATCTGTACTGCAAGTAACTGAAAATCTCATTTTATTCTAGATTTGTATATTGATTCATAAGCATTATTTTGATAGCACTCCATTATTTGTCTTGTGACATCAGCCTAGATTAATTGCTTGCAAACTGAAAATGGAAGATCATTTGATAGATTCTTTATGTTCAGACTGATTGGTAATCTAATTCTAAAGTGAAGAAGTTAATCATAGGATATTTGCTTTTGATTATCTTGCAATGCAATTCATTAGCTGGCATCATTTTTAATATATATATATATATATTTATTTTAAATATAATATATATTTATTAATATTGTGACATACCACTGTCCACAAACTGTGGCTGTAGAGAGTGAAAGAAATTAAATAATATGAAATTGCCTGTTAGAAGGCTATTGGTTATGCATTAAGAGAAAAAGAAGAATTCAAATGCCATTTAGGGCTTTTTAGGAAAGCAGGGTGCAGTGTAGTGAGATAGATAGAAAGGAAGGAAGAGAAATGAGGTGATGGGAGTTTGCCAAGAAATTTTTGCTTAACAAGTATGCATTACAGAGAAGAAAAAAACCTGAAGGCCAATTGTTCAATCCTCCATTCAAATGCATTTATTCTCCAAACTGGCTTAGTCAAATATAATATCGTAGGCCTATAAATGAGTATCAGGAGTTAGATCTCAGAGGAATGCCTGTATGACTCCCTTATGTATGCCTGGACAATTTAACATACCTGTGTTTGGAAAAGTCAGAGGAAGTCAAAATACCCACAGACAAAAAACAAACATGGGAAGAACATACAAACTCCAGACAGTGTTAAGGCCTGGATCTGAACCCAGAACACTGGTGCTTTGAGGCAGTAGATAGATCGATACTTTATTAATCCCAAGGGGAAATTCACATATTCCAGCAGCAGCATACTGATACACAAAACAATATTAAATTAAAGAATAATAAAAATACAGGTAAAAACAGACAATAAATTTGAATAATGTTAACGTTTAACCCCCCAGGGTAAAACTGAAGAGTCGCATAGTGTGGGGGAGGAACAATCTCCTCAGACTGTCAGTGCCAACGTCTAATCCACCTTTAGTCATTTATGATATATGTCCATATTTTAGTTGATTGTGTTAATATCAGTTGTTTATCATACTATCTCTGTGATGGTTAAATTGCCTATCTGAGCACAAAAAAATAATTATTAGTACTTGGAATTATATTCAAAATGTTAGTCAGTGTTAAATGTATTTAGCAAGAAGGTAACTGCACTGATCCTTAACTTACATACTGCTTTCATTGTTATAATAAGCAGTTGTTTTTTTTGTTTGTTTTTTTTAATTTTGGGCAATGTTTTGTATAGATCACATGAACATAGTTTTGAGGTGTTTGGGAAGAAAGAAGCCTCAAAATATGTTATTGGAGGTAAAGGACATCTTAGTGAGCTTGGGATAAAACTCAACAACTGCTTAAGATGAGCCTCCACAGATTTTACATATAACAAATTCTGCAATCAATATAAAGTGAGAAAGTAAAATAACAATGTTCTTGTTATTTTTTTATTAAAAGGTTATGTAGGCTATGTTAACATTAGGCAAAAAGTGAAAAGATTGAGCATTGGTGACCCAGAAAATTCAGTGTAAGCTGCACATAATCTAAAGCTTAGCTTTTCTTGTTTGTTAAATTTTGTGTTTTCTTGATGTATATTATGTATTGCTTTTGGAATTTACATTATATATCCATTTTCTGAACCCACGTCTTACAAAAAAGGGGATGCTGGAGTCTGTCACTGAAGCATCAGACATAAGCCTAAAATTAGCCCTGGATGAGAAGTCAGTGCATCATAGGCAGTTATAAAATAAAAGAAAATATTCATACAAAATATTCTTCTCATATGCAATATATTTTTAGCAAGAACAAGTAGGTAAAATGTGGGAAAAGCTTCTATTGCAAAAACCTTAATAGCCCTTACCGCTTGCCTGAAAAATTATGAAGCTAAATTGTAGCACCTCTCAGAGCTCTCTAGAAGGCCTTCACACCCTGACTTTGCCCATTCAGCACAGGCACCTGCCTATTTTAATAGAAAAAAAATAGAGAATTAGGAGCACAAAAAGCACAAGTGATTAAAAAATGCAAGAAAATAATTTGCAAAATATATGACACAGATGTATCATACAAAATTCCTGCCAAGACTAAACACCACTGCCTCCATAACATCACACAACCACCATGGAAAAATGTTCATTCAACTACACAGCCTAATCCATTTTGATGGCAGTCTTTGATTATTTAAAAGAAAGAAAGAAAGAAAGAAAGAAAGAAAGAAAGAAAGAAAATGCACAAGGCATGATACCTCTGACACCAGCCATGTAATAGATGGGCTAAGTGAAATAAAATGGGAGCACAGGCTATGTGTAGTGTTTTATTGATATGTCTAGCAAACTTTTGTAAAAAACCTCTGTCATTAAGTTGCCATAATTTTTACTGATTGCTATCACATGTTTTGCACTTCATGTGCTGTCCCTAATTCCAATGGTACTTAAGATAGTGACAGAAAGCTCAAGTTATTCTAGCTTTGGAATTTATTCAAAGAACAAGTCATTCTGCTTTCATTAATTTTCAAGTGTGGTTCTGGACATCGGACAATCGTTATTTTCACTGTGAGGTTTGCATGTGTTTTGGTTTTAGTCATGGGTAATAAATTCTGGCTATATTCCCCCTACCTTTTGCCTTTGCCTTATCTTTACCAATTCATCCACCCATCCTTCCATCCATGTTCTCATCTAAAAATATATTTTTAGCATTAATAACTACACATCTGTTGATTTAGTGTTTTTTTTTGCTATTTAAGATTGAAAATATTTAGAAAAATGTATTCCAATATATAACTTACTTGACTTTGTCATAGTATGTATCTATACCTGTACTCCTCATAGTCCTCATTATCAATTAGCATTACACATCACAAAAGGATATCATTTTGCTATCCACCTTTCATATGTTTGCTACAGGAATACTGTTGCTAGAGGTACTGCTGCAGATGGGTGTGACTGGTGCTCATAGCATTCAGACCCCTACCAGGAACCTGGTTCTCTGGAACTATGTCAAAGAAAAGGTGTTCACATAAAATATAATATCTAAGTAATTATTTGTTTAATTTCAAAAGCTATCATGGTAAAAGTGGAAGCAAGTAAGGAATTTTCTGTCTACATTTTTGACACAGACCTTTGTCTCTTCTTTACCAATTTATCCATCCATTCATAGGACACGCAAACACCCACAGCCATAATCAAAAAGATATGCATTAATTTGAACCTGCTCAAAGACAGTACCCAGCCTGTGCTGGCTCATTGCAAAGCTGATTTTGTAAGAGCTTGTTAAAAACAGATGGTTTCAAAAATTAATCTGCTTAATATCTTTACCAGGTAACATGCCCTCCATTACACTGCTTTGTTATTAGAGAACAGTACCAACAACCACTCCAGCCAGGTCCAGACCTTCCACAAACGACTTCACACAGGGAATTATTGGACATGGATTGACAAGAGATAAAAGAAGTGGGAGATTCTTTATTAAAATGTATACATGTATTTCATTTTATTAACAAAAATAGTAGCTAAAAGAAAAGGAATATTAATTGTAGTGTTTTCTGGAGTTCATTTAGAAATGTAAATGTGTCATCTCTTACAGTTCATTTTGATATATTCACTATTTCTTAATACAATAAAGGATCTCAAAGTAGTCAATCAAAAATAATACTTTTTATTGTGTGCAGTAGTGGATTTTTGGAATTTACAATTGACATTTCACAGATATTATAATGTTGATAGAAAAAAAATGAAGGATAAGGGATCTATAATAAACCAAGAAACAAACTGAAAATATAATGAAATTCTGACATGACAGTATTTTGTGCAAACATAATGCAAAATTATTGAAAGAGTATGAAAATAGCCTGACAACCACACTGGAAAGTATTTATATTTATATTAAGAAAATTGCAGCTAGAGGTGAAAACAATCAATAAGTTTCTGTTGTTTATTATATACTATATATATATATATATATATATATATATATATATATATATATATAAAGAGAGAGAGAGAGAGAGAGAAAGATTCATATATATTGTGATATAAACACAGACCAGACATCATAAAAAGGTTTGGGGCCACCACCTATATAATATACCTAGCTGCAAAAGGTTTGTAGAATTGAACAGAGATATTCACAACACTAAGTCCTAAACAGAACTGATTCCATGGTGGTAAAATGGTGAGTTTAAAGGCCCATACAGGAAGTGACGTCATCAAAGGGGCGTGTCCCGGAATTGACGTCATCAAGGGCGGGTCCCGGAAGTGACGTCATCGACGAAAGGGGCCTGGAGGTGACGTCGTCTACACTGGAAGTGACATCATCGAGGAGGTGGGATCCGGAAGTGACGTCTTCTAAGGTATCGAAACCTGGTAAGATTTCTCGGGAAAGGTCTGCAGGGAACTGAGAAAGAAAGTCAGTGCACAACGCCCTCCCCTGGTTGGCTGTGGATTTAACATTACTTAGCCCTTCAGCTGTCTCCTACTCGCACGTGTGTGACAATATATATGTATGTATACAGAATATATGTATTTGTGTGTGTGTGTGTGTGTGTGCAACAATACAAAAGAGATAACATTGAAGTGGACATGAGTAATCTTCATAAACTTTCTTTGTTTGTAAAATTGTAGGGACTGCTGCTTCACCACCTGAGGCCACAGGTCCGCCATGCCCTCGACCCTCTGCAGTTTGCATACCAGGAGAAGGTGGGGGTGGAGGATGCCATCATCTATATGCTACACCGATCCCTCTCCCACTTGGACAGAGGCAGTGGTGCTATAAGAATTGTTTCTGGACTTCTCTAGTGCCTTCAACACCATCCAAGCTCTGCTGCTTAAGGACAAGCTGACAGAGATAGGAGTAGATTCATACCTGGTGGCATGAATCAAGGACTATCTTACAGACAGACCTCAGTATGTGCGTCTTGGGAACTACAGGTCTGATATTGTGGTCAGCAACACAGGAGCGCCGCAGGGGACTGTACTTTCTCTGGTCCTATACATCGGACTTCCAATACAACTTGGAGTCCTGCCATGTGCAAAAGTTCGCTGATGACACTGCTATCGTAGGCTGCATCAGGAGTGGGCAGGAGGAGGAGTATAGGAACCTAATCAAAGACTTTGTTAAATGGTGTGACTCAAACCACCTACAACTGAACACCAGCAAAACCAAGGAGCTGGTGGTGGATTTTAGGAGGACCCCGAGATCATCAGAGGTGACTGTGTGCAGAGGGTTCAGACCTATAAATATCTGGGAGTGTAGCTGGATGATAAATTGGACTGGACTGCCAATACTGATGATCAGTGCAAAGGAGGACGGAGCCAACTATACTTCCTTAGAAGGCTGGCATCTTTCAACATCTGCAATAAGATGCTGCAGATGTTCTATCAGACGGTTGTGGTGAGCACCCTCTTCTACGTGGTGGTTTGTTAGGGATGCAGCATAAAGAAGAGGGACGCCTCACACCTGGACAAACTGATGGCTTTATTGTAGGCATGGAGCTGGACAGTTTGACATCCGTGGCAGAGCGACGGGCGCTGAGCAGGCTCCTGTCAATCTTTGAGAATCCACTGCATCCACTGAACAGTGTCATCTCCAGACAGAGGAGCAGCTTCAGCGACAGACTGCTGTCACTGTCCTGCTCCACTGACAGACTGAGGAGATCGTTCCTCTCCCACACTATGCGACACTTGAGTTCCACCCGGGGGGGTAAACGTTAACATTATACAAAGTTATTGTGTGTTATACCTGCATTTTTATCACTATTTAATTTAATATTGTTTTTATCAGTACGCTGATGCTGGAGCATGTGAAATTCCCATTGGGATTAATAAAGTATCTATCTATTATCTATCTGACATTAAAGACAAGATATACAGTAGGAATGCATCATTTGTTCAATACTATCTTCCCCACTGAAGACTCCCAACTGGTGAGTTTGGTTTGGTTTGGTTGAAATTTTCAAAGAATATACTTCCCAAGAAGCGATTACCCTCTGTTGTACACATGTGCTAGATGTATTCTTTTATAAATTAAGTATATTTTGAATTAACTTGTTTATTTTCTTTGTACAAATGAAAGCCTTCCTTTTTGTAAGAGCCAAATCCTTTAAGTTAATGTTAATGGTAAATTTACCTTAGTCTGCCAAGTTTTTGAACATGAATGTATTGCTTAACATAGACAACAGAAAAATCAGTTTAAACCCCTATTAAGTTACAGAAAATGGAATGTTCTTAATTTTAACTCTGTTTGACAGTAGAATAGCCCATACTATAAATTGAAGTTAAATAGCTAAAAAGAAACATGAATGGTTAGACAGATAGTAAGGGCATATAGTTTTCTGACCATTGCATAGAATAATAGCGAGAAACCTTAATAAATGCATAATATCATACATTTCCCTTTTCCGCTTTTTTGCATGTATTTTCAACTTTTTTCTCTATTTTTTATGTGAACTGTTTGCTTTGAATTTCACTAAAATTTAAAAAAAAAGACAATTGGAGTATGGAATCTTTTTTGTATGGTGAGTCATAGTAGTGCTATATTGTCTGTCTGGTAGCTGCATTTGAACTATTTTTAACCATTTTCAAACCTGCTACAAAATAACAATAAACTCTTTAAAAAACAAAGTGCCAAAAGTATTTGCCTCTGACCTTATTTTTCACTTTTTTCATGTGGCAATAACATTTATCTATTTTTTCTTTCACAGAGGCCCAATTCTTTACTAAATATATATAATAACACCCGTACTCCTGCATCATTAGCCACCATTTTACTGTTTTTTCCTACTTTGCCTTCAGAGCTTTAAACCTGCAAGTTGTGTTTACCTTAGTTTACAAAGAGTGTCATTTCATCATGGTGTACTTATGGACCTTACCATGTCTTCTAAAATATCTTAAGATACCCACACATGGAAGGATGATCAGTTTGTCTGTTTCAGTTGGACTGTAAGTTTGCTTACAGCAAAAGCCTGTGGACCAATCCCATCCTCTACTAAAACTCCTGAGGTCCATTGTCTCCAAGAAATTTGTTAAATGAATCAAGCCTTTCTTAAGCTCAAGGTCAGACTGCAATTCTAAAAAAAATAAAAAATGGCTATCAGGCTTAAGTGATTAAAATTACTGTATGTGTATAAAAGCATTGTGACTGTGCTTGAATTTTTCACAGGTAACCCTGAAGCACCAGTTATTCTAAGGCTAAAATCTTAGTCCTGATATGACCATAACTAAACATGGCCTATTTTAGCAAAATAGCACATTTTAAGCAACTTAACATTTCAGAGAAATTTTCTGGTGCTTGTTGAGTAATACGATTCTGAGTGAATGCAGTGTAAACGTCAATCCTGCCACCAAATCTGTTTTCCACCCACCATACAGACTTCCACTTCCAATATGCTCATATTTGGAAAAAAAAATGATGATCCGGAAAGTGGTGGAACCAGTTTAACAGTTACTGTTCCTGAATGTGTCACTGCACTTGTGCCTTTTGAGAAATATGTTAATGTTTTTTATTGTGATTTTGTGTCATTGAGTAACTCCATGATATCAAAGGCACCATTTCTAAATACCCATCTGGCATCCTGACTGTGATGGTGCTGTCACTTTTTACAGCAAATGGGGGTGCCATTCCCACTAAACAACAACTTGGGAAATACAAATTACAGAAAACAAGTTAGCAGATCCAAGTAGGTGTACCATTCCTGTTAAACTGGCTGTGTCACCATTAATGGCAGTCTACCTGTTCCTGTTGAGCCAGATGTGTCACACTGAATGGTGACTGTTTTGTTCCTGTTTAATCTGTCATGTTGCTCTGAGCAGAAAGTCTCTTGTTTCTTTGAAAGTACCCATTGCACTGTCAGCCTTAGCAGTAGTCTGAATTTTTTTTATCATTAATTAGTTGCGTTAGTCTTACATTTCTATTATATTTCCTGGAGGTCATGTAATTATGTCATTTGTGCAGCAATTGCAAGGCTTTTAGGACTGCAGCTGGTGACCATTTCCTCAGTGCCTTGGCTTTAAACACCTCCATGCACATACTTCCTGGAGCTCACAGATGTCTCTATATTTGGTAGTGGCATTTTCATAAATAGAATTTTGTCACTTGGAAAGTAAGCTTCCAAAACAAGGAAGACTAAGCTGAAGGACAGTTATTTCTTCCTTGCATATCTGGTTCTCAAGAATTGAAAGCAATTTTAAGTTGTCAAAAAGGACACCCCCTTCTGTTACATAACTGGACAGCAAAGTTTTCCAATATTCTTCCCACTAAATTCAAATTTTCATTTTCCCATTTCTTTAATATACACTAAACTGAAATTTCTGCTAATGTCTTTGTTCCAGTTCCATTTGGATTGTTACATGTTTTCTATCAGGTTCCATCAGATACTACAATATTCCCTGCACTGATGGGTTAACAATAACACTACAATCACATCTACTGTATATTATTCGCACCAATAAAAATAATTCCACTGAGCATTCAGTTGAGCGTGAAACAAAATATCCCTCACCAGAACAATAGCAATGGAAGCAGAAGAAAATCTTACAACCAGCAGTTCTGTTTCTGTAAATAGTACCACAAGAAAATGAAGCAGAGTTTAGATAAGGGATATTCTTCTCATTGTAAAGGGTTTGCACACTCATGGCCTACTCTTCCACACACCCACAGAGCCAGTTAACCTAAAATACACCTCCTTGGGAATGTGGGAGGAAAGCCCACACAGATCTGGGAAGAACTCCACACAAACAATGACCAAGGTGGGGATTCAAACCCAGGAGGTTGAATCTGAAAAGTGACAGCACTAACCAATACATTACTATACTAGACATTTTTGTTTTTATAAATATTTCATTATCTGTGGTCTTTTGAGAAGGCATCCAGGTATAAATGTGTCAGCATCACATTCATGATGAATTCCTAGTACCTTAAGCATTACATTTCCATGATAGGTTCTGACTTCCTGTGGCTCCGTATTGGTCTAAAAGGTTTATAGAAACAGGTGGATGCATATTTGTTAAAAAAAAAAGTTGTACCAGATATTTTAACATATATGAGAAACAATTTTATAATGGATCTTTTTATCCTTTCTTTCAAACAGTTTTCCTGATTGGGTAAGGGTGAGATTGTATTGTTTAATCCATTCATTTTACATTTTACTGGTCTGTGTTTTATGCATTGTATTGTGACCTTTATTCTTGGTTATAACATTTATTTCAGTATAGTAGAGATGGAGATCTTTTGATGGCTTTAAAATTGACTCAATAATCAAAAACACTTGCATTTCGACTTGGACTTGAACAGTGATGACTTTCACCTGGACTTCAACGTTTACCTTGTGATTCGTGAAGGCTTAACATCTAAAGGCTGGTTTATACTTGACACGTCCATGTGGGGTGCGAGGGCCACATGGCTGAAATTACATTAGGCATCCATGCTCACCTCCATGCCCAGATGACATGCACAGTCTGGGTTTTTGCCTAGTGCTTTGCACATAATTTTTTAAACAGTTTTTTTCTATTCAAAGTAGTGAATTTCAATGACAGGCTGGTAACGTCGGAGACACAATGAAGGACTGATTATGACACAACAGGTAATTAAAGTGCAAGGTAGACCTGCAAAAATATCTGAAGTGTATTTATTCATCCATTCACAGGTATATTATATTGCTCTTCCTTTACCATTTTTGTTCACTCCACTTTCTCTTAAAGCCAGTAATAACAGGCACAATTGTTCTTCCATCAGCAGAGCCTAATTTACATTATGGTCTGCCCACTGGCTAAATGTGGTAAGTATAAACAAGCCCTTAGCCAAACATATTTGCGTGCCAGTGTTAAAATGAAGGGAGGGAAAAAGGGCTAAAAATGTGCTCCCAAGGATTATCATTTGTAATTATAAAGACTACATTGTTCAACACGCAAAGAATTATAATGTGCAATAAATATGGGATAAAAATCACAGATGGAGATGCAACAGCCTTGAACTTTGTTCGAGATTTGAGGCTACAAAAAGAGTGGTAAGCTTGGTTTATGTAATAATTGGTATTGGAGAACCAAGGATACAAATAGCTAAACCATAAGTTAGTAACTGTGAAATGACAGCTACAGTACTTTAACTTTACAGATCCTGCAGTCGATTTGACACTTTTTAAACATATTTTATTACATTTGTGTCTGTTTCATGTATGCGACTGTGTTGCTGTTAGGGAACAACTAGTTTGGGAGAGAATGTATCTGAATATCGTCACAACTGAGCTCAAGCTGAAAAGGTTGGTTTTATTAAAAGTAATGGAGATGTGCATGATCAATCCTAATAAAATGTCATGGATGCTCATTAAAAATAATTTGTCAGAATATAGATTGAGTCAAAATAAATAAATAAATGTACAATTATCTGATAAACAGATAAACATCCATTTTCAGAGTCTTTCTCTATATGTGCTCAATTCTTGTTTCACGATACCAGGAGTAGACCTAGGTTACACTGAACACTCATTAATGCATCCTAAATATTCATTCTCAAACAGGTAACAAAAAACATTAAAATTGATAAAGAATTTGTCTCCGTAACTGTTACTACCTTCAACAGTAAACCGATGGGAAACACTAGTAAACCAATTTAGTATGAGGTCAATGAGAAAAAGGTTTTGTATTTTACTAAAATGAAAAAAATATTTTTTTTACTTACTGTTGCACTTGAAGTTTATGCTTTTCTCATTAACTGATAAGCTGCTATTGGACACTGCACTGTTCTTTCGGGCTGCCCAAGAAGTCAGTGATGACAAAAAAACGTCTTAATTATGTTACATTAAAACCAGCAGAAATAAGATAATAATGTGGATTTCTGCTGAAGTACAAGATCTATATATAAAGGCAAAGAAAAAAAGTATAACTGACTTAACATAACTGTCTTAACAAGTAATTTATTCCAGAAATTATAAAGGTTTGGGGCAGCCACCCATATATTGTATCCTGGCTACAAAAGTCTTAAATAATTGAACAGAGATGTTCACAAGACCGTGTCCAAAACAGAACTGTCAGACTGGAGGTAAGCTGACTTCTTTAAAGGCCCGTAGAGGAAGTGACATCATCCTATGTGCTGGAACCTGGTGGGATTTCCCGGGAATGGTCTGTAAGGAACTGAGAAAGACAGTCAGCACATCCTGCCGCCCATGGTCTGATGTGGTATTACAATTACTCAAGCCCTTTAGCTGTCTCCTGTTGTGACTTGTGTAACACCATATTTCCAATAAGTATGTAGCCAAGCAAAATGACACCTTTTATTGGCTAACTAAAAAGATTACAATATGCAAGCTTTTGAGGCAACTCAGGCCCCTTCTTCAGGCAAGTATTAAATACATTAAAAAAACACAAAATGTTACATGTGATGTAGCTGAGTTTACCCAAAAATTACAAACGTTATGCAGCTTTAGTTTGCTTCATGGAATTCTGGCAACAGTGTGGACATATAGAAATGATTCCTCAGACCAAATATTTTTGTTTTTAAAAGCTTTATTAAAAATTCAAGATAGAAGAGTTCAAAAATAATAGAGAAAAAGTTGATATTGCAAAGTAAAGAAAATTCAGTTCATGGCTTATATCTTGTTTGTTTCTTTAAGTTTGCTCATACAGTAGAACCATTTCTAAACGGTCAAAGAACTGTACAGTATGTCTATGCCATTTTCAAACTGTAATTGGGTCTTTCAGTCCATGATATCAATGTACCTATTCCAAAATTGGTTAAATTTATACTCTACAGATATAGCAAGAAAGTTCTATCTCATGTTAACTTAGAGGGGGTAAAAGGTTATACCATATTCCAGGTAACAATAAGAAACTAATGTTCTATAGGAATCAAGCAAGCACTATATGAATTTAACTTAAAGCATCAATTTTCTAAGATTGGCTCTTACAGGTGATGAGGACAGAGATAATGATTAAATATAACTGAAAGAGAATTATGGTAATAATAAATAGAAAAAATAAACACACATTATTAAAACACATCATATTAATATTCAAAAGTAATACATAAATAAAATAATACAACAAAAACATATAATAAAAATTAATAATCAAATGGAATACATATACATATATAGAAATGATAAACACAGAAGAAAGTAAACAATTTTAACATGATGAAAAAAACTTAAAACAGGTAACAAGTATACAGTTATAACAAACTTTATATAAAGTGATAGAGAAATTCAACAGAAAACATTTATAATGGAAATAAATAAGAACAATACACATGAATATAACAGAGAATAATGTCTCTATATTGGCATCCAGGGACCCTGACAGGGTTGCACTTCCAGAATTCAACTCCCAAGCACCCCTGGGCTGTCACACGAGGACCACTGCCACCTGGCGCATTACATCTGACAGTGTATGTGCCCAAAAAAAGAAGTCTGACTGCATTCTCACAACATTGCTCGCGTACTGAAGTGTCAGTATGGCACTGGCAGATCTAAACACTAGCGTGGCTTGTGTAGTGATGTATCTATAGCTGCAGGTGGAAGCTGCCATCACACTTTTTGCAACTGATCTTTTCCTGAATAAGGAGTGGCATTGCACATGTACTTTGTCAGCATGTCCATGTCAATCAAACACTGAAAGCTCTGCAGTCTACTTGTGACTTTACGCTGTAGGAAGATAAGTAAATAAATATAGGTAAGTAACATTCAATCTGGCTTTTATATAAGTAACATATAAATGTTTTTTTTAAATAAAGACAATCACAAAACATAATCACAAACATAACTTTGCAAGAACCATAAGTTTACACCAGCTGTTACAGATTCAAATCAAAAGTATGTTTTTATTGTATAATAGTAACAAAAAGAACAGCTCACTACTCAAAATGGTAATTCTGGGAAACAACTGGAATCAAACCCATGGTCTCTTGATTATGAGTCAGCAGTTCTTACCGCTACACCATCCAAGTGGTTGTGTCAGTTTTGTACCCTGACCCGATTTCTTTTTCTTCGGTTATATTCTTGAATAAAAGTGCATTTGGTTTATAATACTTGTACCTTTTGTGAAAGTGTTTATTTGATATTTGGACTTCACACATTATACACTTCATGCCAAAACTTTGTCATTAGTACTATATAACATGAAAAAAGTTTCTGTTTTATGTATACGTTCAACATTTCTTGCATTTCTCGCATTTCCTGTCATCCTTCATTTACATAATTCGTTGCAGACTTGTAACACACATGAAATGAATGTGTTCCAAATAATGATATATCATTTACCCTATACAATTCCAGGCACCTCACACCCAGATAAAGAGCCTTGAGCTGGAGGAGAACTGGGTGGTGGGGGGATGGGATAGCAGGCTCCTTGCTGCTTGTGCTGATCGACACATTTACAAAACAAAAGACATTAATGGAGAGGTGCGAAGGAATTTAAGGAGGCCTGGGATTATGAGTTTTTCGTAGGCTTCAGGGATTCTATTATTGATCAATGCCTTAGAGGAGTAGGGTGGGCTAAACATTCTATTTTTTTAATATACCGCATTATTTTTGATTTAATCTACTGTTCAGCTGTATCTCTGTGAGTGAGTGTGTACAAGTCAGGCCAAGGGTGGGTGTGTTCCTGGGGTCCCCACCAAAAAAATAAATAAATCACCATGCCTTCGATGGTGTGAATCTTAGCGGCACCTCGACTGCTACAGATAGATAGATACAGATATACAGTACAGGCCAAAAGTTTGGACACACCTCCTCATTCAATGTGTTTTCTTTATTTTCATGACCATTGACAGCACTCCATCACTCTCCTTCTTGGTCAAATAGCCCTTACACAGCCTGGAGGTGTGTTTGGGGTCATTGTCCTGTTGAAAAATAAATGATCGTCCAACTAACCTGACTTCTGCACAACTCAACTGCTGGTCCCAACCCCATTGATAAAGCAAGAAATTCCACTAAATAGCCCTGATAAGGCACACCTGTGAAGTGAAAACCATTTCAGGTGACTACCTGTTGAAGCTCATCGAGAGAATGCCAAGAGTGTGCAAAGCAGTAATCAGAGCAAAGGGTGGCTATTTTGAAGAAACTAGAATATAAAACATGTTTTCAGTAATTTCACCTTTTTTTGTAAAGTACATAACTCCACATGTGTTCATTCATAGTTTTGATGCCTTCAATCATGAAAATAAAGAAAACACATTGAATGAGGAGGTGTGTCCAAACTTTTGGCCTCTACTGTACATATTGTCATCTTTAACAAAACTAGGATCCATGGGTCCCCTTTCACTCACTGTACTTGTCCAAAGTTGGTCATTTTTGAATTTCTTACACTAGGGCCATTCTTAGGACGTTGGGGGCCCTGGGCATAATTAGACTAATGCGTGTAGTATTAGCTACAGTTCAGCCAGATTTACCAGACGCAGTTATGAGCGGAGTATGATAAGGCCCATGCCAAGGTGAAAAAGGGAAGAAAGCGTTATACGCTACAGAAAAACACGGGAAGAAGTCCGTGCCCACGCTCACGATGCAACTGTGGTCTGGAATGGAATGGTCTCCTATGACGAGAGCACTCTATTTATTGACTTTTGTGGCGTGTCATAACAGGGCTCCGCCTGCGCAGGGCCCTGGCCATAGTGAACGCCTCAAGCCCCAGTTCCCTGTTGCAGTGTCCCTGCCCCGGGAAAGGGCAGTAAGCTTAGCATTAAACTTCGTAGTATAGATACGTAGCTTGCGTCGATCTTAAAAAAAAAAAAAAACCTTGAATGATGGGGCTCCTTTTGTCTCTGGGCCCCGGGCGACTGCCCTGCATGCCCATGTCTAAGAACGGCCCTGCTTACACCACCTATATCCACTCTAACTGTACTTGTTTTAAATAGAGAAATAAGAAAGGGCTGGATTACTGTGTTGGGGGAGGGGGTCATGTTATATTCATATTTTTTGAATAGAAATATATTTAATTTCACAGGAAATAGACAGGCCTGCTAAGCTGTTTGCACTACTTGTATTGTTACATTCAGTTGCACTTTGAGAA
Organism: Polypterus bichir lapradei; assembly: GCA_026402145.1. Lineage (NCBI taxonomy): Eukaryota > Metazoa > Chordata > Cladistia > Polypteriformes > Polypteridae > Polypterus > Polypterus bichir. The sequence continues at coordinate 168,226,405 of JANRMT010028174.1, forward strand.
TTGTTTCTTATTACCTGTGTATTTACACAGCATTTATTTCTTTTTTGTCCACCCATGTATTAATGTGGAGTTGATGTTTTAGAAATGTAAATGCTTAAAAGCCATTTATGATTATGTACATTTAAGAAATAGTATTAAATTTGGTATAAAATGCAATATGACTTGTTTGGGACTTGATGTTTAAGACTTGTCACTTGACGCAGGACTTGCTCGTCTTGACTTGGGACATGGATGCAAAGACTTGAAACTTACCTGCTACTTGAAAGCAGTGACTTGTTCCCACTTGTGCAATATAGTTTTAAAACTTAATAAACGCAAAGAATAAGGATGATGGCACACTCAGGAAAGACAAACTATATTAATGGAAAGTGAATAGAGGAGTTAAATATATGCAATAGGGCAGAATGGGTGCTACTTGAACCTCTGGCAGTATTATTAGGCCATATTTTTAATCTTGATCTTGAAAAGTGTGCATAAAATGTGAAATTTAACTATTGTTGTGCCTTGTGAACATTCTACCAGATTGTTTAAATGAATTCCAAATTTTAAATTAATCAAAAAGAGAAATGCAATTATGAACCTTCATACCACAGAATATGTAATTACTCATACATAAGCTTTGAACAATTTAGTGCTGGTCTTGTTCCGTCTACGTTCACGTGTTATTTATAAAACTGCAATCATCTCATATAGTGAGTTCATAGGGATCAAATAAATCCAGGATGGGCATGCAACATGGAGCTGAAGTCTTAGCCACCAAAAACAAATTAATTTAATGTAATCTAAGTTTAAGAATATCCTCTGTGCAACAGTTAGGTAAACTTACTGCAGATGGACTGGACCTGTTAGCACTTTATCTGTTTCAGAGCTGCAGGAGTCCAATGAATACATGGCTGAATGTTCAAGTTGGGTAATCACCCTGAGTGAGCACCATAGGTAAACCTTGGTATTTATCCCAGCAATACCACAGTTTCTGGTGTGAAACTGATGTGTACTCCATAACAGTGTGCATTAAAAAAGCAAGCCAAAAACACATAACCATGATAAATTCATTTTCTAAACTTTTTTAGTTTAGTTAATAATTAAGCTAGCATAGAACCCTGAAGGTTGCTGAGGGTTGTGTTGGTGTTACCAGTGTTCCCAGAAGGAGGTGTTTCATCTCGCAGGGCACCCTGGATATCATCGAGAGGAGTCTCAGCGCACGGCTGAATGGCAACTCTGGTCTGTACTGGGAACTGAGAGGGACGGCTGTGAGGGCTCTGAGGGCAGATAAAGATGCGTTTGTTAGAGGATTCTGTGAGCAAGTGAAACACCATCTGTGGTCTAGCGACCAACATCCTGCTTACAGAGGAATCAAAGCATTACGCACATCCGAATCTGTTCCTCGGAGAGTCGTAGTCAGGGCGCCTGATGGAACGGTCTTTACAGATGACACTGCAGTTGTGACCCGCTGGGCTGGCTACTTTGAGCAGTTGTTCAAATCTGATCCTCCAGCTAGGACGTTGGATATCTCTGGGTTCACGGATCTTGAGGCTGATCCTCCAATTAGCTGTGAACCACCCAATCTCACCGAGATTGCACAGGTGGTGAACCAGCAGAGGGGGGGGAAGGGCTGCAGGGATCTGTGTTATCCGGGGACAACTCTTGGCATTGCAAGCAATCTTTGCTTCTATTTGGGAGACTGGTAATATCCTAACTGACTGGAAAGCGGGACTTGTCGTCCCTATCTGGAAAGGGAAGTGTGATCGCCTGAATTGCGGCAACTACAGGGGGATAACACTGCTCTCGGTGCCGAGTAAGGTCCTTGCTAGGGTCGTCCTCAGTATGATTCATGATCACTTGCTCACCTACCAGTGACCAGAACAGTCTGGTTTTACGCCTAAGAAGTCTACCATCGACTGCATCCTGGCACTGAGGGTTCTCATGGAGCGCAAACGCAAATATAGGTAGATTTTCTTTGCAGCCTTTGACGATTTATTACAAAGCATTTGACTCAGTTGATCGAGCTGCCCTGTGGGACATCCTGAGGGTTTGCTGGATCCCCTCGAGGTTGCTGGATATCATGGCCGGCCTGTACACTGGTACCGTGAGTGCTGTGCAGAGTGGAGGCAGAACCTCTGCGTTTTTCTCAGTTGATTCTGGGGTTCGCCAGGAGTGTGTTCTTGCTCCTACTCTGTTCAATGCTTGTATGGACTGGGTGTTGGGCAAGGTCGTGGGGTCCAGCGGCAGTGGGGCATCTGTTGGTGAAGAAAGAATCACGGATCTTGACTTTGCTGATGATGCTGTGATCTTCGGAGAGTCAAAGGAGGCTGTGATCGGGGTGCTCAAGAGACTGAGCGAGGAGTCTGAGTGTCTGGGCTTGCAAGCGTCCTGGATAAAAACCAAGATCCAGGCCTTTAATGACCTCTTGGGCACAGCCATCAGCAGTGTGTCTGTTTGCGGAGAGAGTGTCGACCTTGTCAAGAGGTTTACTTACCTTGGCAGTGACATTCATGTCTCTGGTGACTCTTCCTATGAAGTCAGTAGACAGATTGGGAGAGCATGGGGAGGTTGTGAGGTCGCTGGAAAGGGGTGTGTGGCACTCCTGATATTTATGCAAAAGGGCGAAGGTCCAAGCCTTTAGAGTTCTGGTGCTTCCTGTCTTGCTATATGGTTGCGAGACATGGACACTATCCAGTGAACTGAGACGAAGACTGGACTCCTTTGGTACTGTGTCCCTCTAGAAAATCCTTGGGTACCGTTGGTTTGACGTTGTTTCAAATGAGCGGTTGCTCATGAAGTACTGAAAGAGGCACATTATCTGCATTGTGAGGGAGCATCAGTTACGGCACTACAGCCATGTGGCACGTTTCCCAGAGGGTGATCCGCTCGTAAGATCGTCAATGCTGGGGATCCGAGTGGCTGTACCAGGCCAGGGGTCGCCCACGTAACACCTGGCTTTGGCAGATAGAGGGTTATTTCCGGAGGGTGGAACTGGACCTCATGTCTGCTTGGGGGGTTGCAAACCGGGATCCTGAGTTGTTTCGTCGTGTAGTGGGTATGGCAACGCACTGTACCAGTGCATGCTACCCAACTTGATTTGACTTGACTTAGAACCTCAGACTAGGCTACCTTTACAATTCCAGCCAAAATGCATTTAATTACAGTTTACATTGCATAGCAGAAAGTTAATTATTTGAACAACATTGATTGTATATCCTTCATTTTTACCAAAGAATGTTAACCTTTTTCTAATCATCTAAATTCAGAGCATCATCAGGCACAAAGCAGACTGTTACAAATTGGGGCACCAGTTCATTGTAGATTCTGTTCTATGCCAGTAAATGGATAATTTAAAGCTTGCAGGTTAGAGTTTGAAATTGCCAATGTATTTACAGATGTATAAGGGATGGGCGAAACTACTAAGTTTCCTATCACATTCAAAATTGCAATTACAAAACTCCATTAAAATATACATTTGGGTCAAACTGAAATGGTGAAGAATTTACACATTTGTGTAATTTTTAATGTTAATTTTGTATTATTATTTATTTATTATTTTGCCCATTCTTCTGGGAATGTACTGTATAATAGCAACATTGTATTACAAGCCCTGTATCACAATTCATTAGATATGGACTAAGCATATGATATGGACTTCTGGTATAAATATGTCTGTGGTTTCATTCAAAATCATATCTCGATTGGATAAAATAAACAAAATACTTTGTGCCAGTTAGTATTGATTGAAGTAGGCTTAGTGCATGTTTGGTTTCTGTTTTACATTCCTTTTTGCTTTTGACTTTGATGTCGGACTTTCCCATGTTTTTTGTTTGCTTGTGGTCTTCTATTTCATCCCTGCTTTTTGACTTTTGCTTTGCACTATGATTTTTTCTCATGTACATTTACCAGTTTATTGGTCAATCAAGAGACAGTCTCAGGATTATTTTAACAGCAGTCAAAAAGTGTTGCCACTCATCCTTCTTTTGTTATGGAAGATTGTCTACCAATGGTGGCAATTAGTGCCTCACCTGTCCGCTAGCATTTTGAAAAAAGCATTGCATGCTTCTCACTAGACCACTTTTCTCTTTCGCATATGTTGATAGCCTTGTTTTGCCACTTGGCATACACACACAGAGGGATCAACAATAACACCCCACCCACTTCAGATTACCAGACTGGCTATCTATGTAGCCTAGCTTTGCCCTGTGTCAAATTGTTGCCACCCTTTCCCCAGTAAACTTCTTGCCAGCTCAAGACATCTAGCATAATATTACTCATAGATTGCATATATTGTATTTGTTTAATGTGTGTGGTTTTATGTTATTTAAAGTAATGGCTTTAGAGAAGCTGTATGAGAATTTTTCCATTCTCTTAACAGTGTGCTATTGTGGACTATTGATTACCATTATAAAGACTTTGTGTCTTGTTTACAAAATACCTAAAAAAAATTCTGAAAAGCTCAGATTTATTTTGCCCAGAGACATTCTTGTTATTGGAGAACAACTTCGAACTTTAGACCATTAATGATATCTATTTTGTAAAGAAACAAATTGGTCTTACAGTTTTACACCCATAAAAAACATGAAGGTTAAGTTTAAGGAAGAATTTGGCAGGAACAGTGCATGACAGTTTAGGAGAGATAAAAAATGAAATAGTGCATACATGAATAGAATATTTAAATTTTTGGAAAGAATACTCTGTAGAACAGCTGTTTTGGGGGTTGAGCCTGATGAAAATAATTGTATTAATATTAAAAATGAACAATTTGTGACAAAGGTGAGGTTTACATACAGCAGTTGTTCTCAAACTCTGTACTGGGGGCACATTGTGATCCAAACAGATTCATAATCAGTGACAACAACTGATAACACTGGTCTCATTTAATTAGCAAGTAATTTTATTTCTCTTCTCTTATTCTACATTCAGATAAGCACATCAGCATGCGTTTTACATTTATAAGACATTTAGAAATATTTGTTTTTGCTATAGATTTAAATGCTGAACTCTCGTTTGTTGATTATATTTGCCCTTTCTCTGTGCGGTTTCCTCCCCTCATTGTAGAGAAGACATGCAGGCAAACAACACTGAATTATGAAAGGCTGCGACTACTTTAGTGTCAGATCCACTAATTAGTAAATAATGGATTAATCAAAACAATTAGAATACCTGGAAAATAACAGTTCATGTAATTAGCACAGGAGTCCAATTAAAAACAGAAGCTGGTTGGAACAAAAACCTTCAGCCACAGTGGGTCCCCAGGGCTGAGTTTGAGAACCCCTGACATACAGTATATTAAGGTATATAAACATTTAAATGTAACACAATTATTTGTTTTACGTGAAATCCTTTCCATTATTAATTTGTTGCCATATAATTAAGAAAGATAATGGAGGTAGCACATTTCTAAGAAGAGAATATTACAGGTATAATAAAGGCAAAATCAGCAGACACCTGTCTGTTTGTTCAGCAATGTCAGTGCAACGGCCCACATACGCCAACTGAGTACTTATAAATAAACTTCATATGTATAAGAGGTTAATGCTCTTCCATAGGTTAATTGGTTTAACAATCTGAGTGGCCTGGTGTAGACATTCTGTCATGTAAAGTAGATAATGTGATTTTAAAACTGAATTGATTAGGCCTCCAGGTGACTTAATTGGATAATTAGGAAATATGCACAGGTCAAAATAGTGAGTCATTAAGGCATTACTAGGCACACTTATTAATTGTGGTACACATATTAGTGGAAAACATGGGAAACACTGTTATGGCTTTAGCTAATATATCACGTACAGATATATAAGACATAAATCCTTGTTTTCTTTTAGGGAGTACACCAGACAAAATAATAACTCTGTTTTTATATGTATATAGTATTAAAAAAAGGTAAAACAGTGAAACTTTTTGTTAAGTGTTTCTATTTTATAAATCTTGAATATATGTAAAATTTACAGCTCAAACAGTATGTTTGTTTTCCCCAAAAAGCCTAAAAAGTATAACTCAGTGGATTATCTGTGCCTATTTTTCCAATACAATAACACAAGAAATAAGAGACTCTTTTGGGGACATTTGGAATCACCCCTACATGAAGCAGAACTCCACATATACTCTCACGTAAGCTTAGTGCTGCCAGTCAAGCTGATATGAATGGCTCTGGGATGTATGAAGAAACTGGAATACGGGAGAAATGTTTTGCAACTGTTGAGGTTGGTGTAGTTTTGAAAAACAAGAGTATGACTTTCATTCTTCTCAGGTGTCTAGTCTGGATGTTAATTCCTTAATGTGAGCCTGATCACAAGTTAGATGTGATATTATGTTAACAGATTTAATTATGTTGTAAGCACTGAAGCTGGCATTTTGGAAAGTTACAATATAAAATAAGACCAACATATACATAGTTTATGTTTTAAATCTACAAGAAAAAATAGAGTGCTCAAAGAATGTTCAGACTCCAAATATTGATTATAGTATTGGAATCCAAGATTACCAAATTTATAATACACTTGAGGTGTGTATTTAACATATACGTCATTTTCTAAATGTACATACATTTTATTAGTGTACATTGGTAAGTTTGTATATTTAGCAGTGATTTTCTGTATAAGATTATGGGCACTTTCCAAAATTTTGTCTACACCATTGGAAACAATAGGTTTCCCTAATTATAGCATAAAGCTCCACATTGAAAATTGTGATTACATACATTCATGCTTGTATGACTACTAAAATTTGGTCACATTAAGTGGTACTGGCAACTGAAAAATATAAGTACTTCTGCTCAGTGATGAATTTATCTCCCAGAATGGCCAAACCACCTGCCAATGCATATGCATGTGTTACGGGCCCCGCTAGTGGGCCACAGCAACAGAAATGACGAAAGTAGCAAATCCCAAAGTGTACACGAACTTCGCCTCCACCAGAGGATGAGCTATGTCAACCAGGTCTGGAACTGAACTCCACTGGCCCTCAATGGTGACGTAATCCAGGTCTTTGGCCCTGTGAAATAGGTAAAGTGGAGCAACAATGAGAGCACAACGCTTTCAGTTTGTTGTCCAAGTTGCGTCTCTTTATTCACATTCAATAAAGTCATTATAACCCTTCATATATATTTGACTATTTGACATTCACATTCTCAGGTGTGTTCCCAATAAAGTACCTCTTCATTCCACCAAGAGTCTCAATAAACAAGATCACATACACATGTATTTGCAGTAAGCAATCCCTAGCCACTAGGGCAATATAGAAAAAGATTACAGAAATACCGCATCTAAATCAAGCTATGTGCTGTCTTAAATTATATGCAGAGGCACAACTAATCTCTTCATTATATAACCCTTTTTTTAAAATAACATTTCTAAAGGTATGAAACATCACCATTAAGTATTAATCAAAAATCTTCAATGCTACTATTATCATAGTTCAAACACTTTCATTAACTACCCGTTTCATATTTATACATGTATAACAACATAATAACCATTCATCACAACATTTCAGCCATTCTATAACTTATTTACACCCATTTTAAAAAATATACATTTAACAATAGTACCAAGTGTTTAGGAGCCAAGCAACTATTTAAAAAGCCACACTCTTGTCTGGTTAATGATTTACAGCACCGCCGTCTATCTACAGCGCAGCGACGCAGTCTCTGCAAACAAGCAGCTTGCCGTCTGCATTTAGCGAGTTTTGACTTCGCACCTCTGTAGCAATACTACGGAAGCTCTGAACCGCACAGTGAAAAAAAATTATGGGATAACCCTTATCTCGTACGTACGTGAAAATATCTCGTACGTACAAGATACTTTCACGTACATACGAGATACTTTCACGTACGTACGCGATAAACTTAGAGATAAACTTAGATTAAAATATTACAAAAGTGTGCTTCGGGGCTTCCTAATTAAGACCTTACCAAGGCTGTGGCGCTTCAGTTTGACGTCACTTCCAGCGCTTGTAGCGCGGTGATATAAAAAAGCAGACGGATGGGCTTTTATTTATTAAAGGAGTGTGTGTGGGATGGTTAGAGTTGGGTTTAACAGCAGCATGCAATACCTATGTCAGGTAATGCCCAGAGCGTCAGTCACGAAATGCCCATCGCATACCCCATTACACTATGGTTAAGAGTAGGCTTGTGGGAGGGTAAGGGTTTAGTTTACAGGTATTCGTCTGCACACTCGTACAGAGCACCTGTGGAGATAAGGTGTTTTGTTTCTTCCTGGGAAACAATTTGGTGCGTCCAACTTACTATCTCGTGCCCACCACTTACCATAGCCTGCGCACCAGGTTCATTAAAGTCGCACCTGCCAATATTGCGTGTGCGCCGCATACTTTCAGATGAGCACCAAATGCCGTCGCATGCTACTGTACATCATTTTCTGGAAACGGGACATATCACTGAACAGTCTGATGTTTTCCTCACACAGTTACAGTCCACAGAAATGAATATTGGCAAGTTTATAAAGGCAGGTTATGAATTCAAGCCCAGATCGTTAAATCCGCGAAGCAGCACCACTAACCAATGCACTAATTTATAGTAAAAGGAAATTACATTAGTTAGCCATTCACTTTCTAGCCCGCAGCTTGTTATTCGCACAAGTTACGAAAGGAATTCATATTTCACGTATTTAGTGCGTGTGAAGTTTACCCAGTCCAATGCGGGTTCACTAATTTAATTCTCAGGTAAACCTGGCACACTCGATCGCATATCTGAACTAATGAACTGTGTGATTTAACGTGCATCTAAAGAGTTAAATCCAAATCGGGCCACTGTAACTCCTGCCGTTTTCAGACAAGAAATGTACCCTTGCTAAAAAGCCAAACTTGAATATCCTAGTGAAATCCACTGGCAAACCTGGCACACCGGGTCACCCGTTGCATTGTGCAAAAACGAACTGCGATCTTTAAAAGTACAGCAGAGATCTAAATCGTGTTGCGGCGGATTTTTATTGTCACGTATTTGACAAGATGGATCCCTAAGTTAAATAGCAGGTAATACTTCCTTAGCCCAAATGTAAGGAAATTCATTGACTAACTTGCCCTGTTATCGGTGATGCGAAGAAGACACTTTCTTTCAGTTGACTGTGATATATAATATGCGCTCTAAACAGTGAAATCGATTTGGATCTCTTTAATTTATATATATATATATATATATATATATATATATATATA
>JANRMT010028174.1:168235660-168287125 GCA_026402145.1 Polypterus bichir lapradei
TTTTGTTAAATGCAGTTGAATTTTGCCCAGACCAACCCGAGTATAGTCAAATTGACTAGTAAATTTAGCATACATCTGTCTTCATATAAACGGCACAAGACTGATTGTAATATTGAAGTCACACTCTAAATTGTTAAATCAGTTTGGCTCACTTTCATTTTACAGTTCTGTAACAAGAGAGACTGCAGTTAGATTTTGACACCCAAATGCGGATAAAAGTCCTTTTTTTCTAGCAAAGTTTACACATTCCCATATCAGCAACAAGTCGGACTCCGCTGTTTAAGGGGCAATCAGGTTAAATAACTATCCGTGCCTCTGATTTGTAATAAAACTGAAATAAGGTGTCTTCATTTTTCCCATTACCGTAAACACAATGGCATCATAAGTTAGCCAATTAATATACCAAGGCTTTGGAAAACATCTTGCATCACCCCTGTCCCAAAGATATCACGACCTAGTGAGCTGAATGACTTCCGGCCTGTTGCTCTGACGTCACATCTGATGAAGACCATGGAGCGGCTGCTGCTTCACCACCTGAGGCCACAGGTCCGCCACGCCCTCGACCCTCTGCAGTTCGCATACCAGGAGAAGGTGGGAGCGGAGGATGCCATCATCTATATGCTACACCGATCCCTCTCCCACCTGGACAGAGGCAGTGGTGCTGTAAGAATTATGTTTTTGGACTTCTCTAGCGCCTTCAACACCATCCAACCTCTGCTCCTTAGAGACAAGCTGACTGAGATGGGAGTAGACTCACACCTGGTGGCATGGATTGTGGACTATCTTACAGACAGACCTCAATATGTGCGTCTTGGGAACTGCAGGTCTGACATTGTGTTCAGCAATACAGGGGCACCGCAGGGGACTGTACTTTCTCCGGTCTTTTTCAATCTATATACATCAGACTTCCAATATGACTCAGAGTCCTGTCACGTGCAAAAGTTCGCTGATGACACTGCTATTGTGGGCTGCATCAGGAGTGGGCAGGAGGAGGAGTACAGGAAGCTAATCAAAGACTTTGTTAAATGGTGCGACTCAAACCACTTACATCTTAACACCAGCAAAACCAAGGAACTGGTGGTGGATTTTAGGAGGCCCAGGCCCCTCATGGACCCTGTGATCATCAGAGGTGACTGTGTGCAGAGGGTGCAGACCTATAAATACCTGGGAGTGCAGCTGGATGACAAATTGGACTGGACTGCCAATACTGATGCTCTATGTAAGAAAGGTCAGAGCAGACTATACTTTCTGAGAAGGTTGGCATCGTTCAACATCTGCAGTAAGATGCTGCAGATGTTCTACCAGACGGTTGTGGCGAGTGCCCTCTTCTACGCGGTGGTGTGCTGGGGTGGCAGCATAAAGATGAAAGACGCCTCACGCCTGGACAAACTTGTTAAGAAGGCAGGCTCTATTGTAGGAGTAAAGTTGGACAGTTTAACATCTGTGGCAGAGCAACGGGCACTAAGCAAACTCCTGTCAATCATGAATAATCCACTGCATCCACTGAACAGTGTCATCTCCAGGCAGAGGAGTAGCTTCAGTGACAGACTTTTGTCACTGTCCTGCTCCACTGACAGACTGAGGAGATCGTTCCTCCCCCACACTATGCGACTCTTCAATTCCACCCGGGGGAGTAAATGCTAACTTTTTTTTTTTTCATTTTTATTACTATTTAATTTAATATTGTTTCTTTGTATCAGTATACTGCTGCTGGATTATGTGAATTTCCCCTTGGGATTAATAAAGTATCTATCTATCTATCTATCTATCTATCTATCTATCTATCTATCTATCTATCTATCTATCTACCAAGTGTACCTACATTTGGGCTAAGCAAGTATTACCAGCAATTTAACTTAGTGATCCATCCTGTCAAAAACGTGACAATAAAAACGGCAGCAACACGATTTAGATCTCTGCTGTACTTTTAAAGATCGCAGTTCAATGTAACGGGTGACCCAGTGTGCCAGGTTGGCCAGTGGATTTCACTAGGATATTCAAGTTTGGCTTTTTAACAAGGGTACATTTCTTGTCTGAAAACGGCGGGAGTTAAAGTGGCCCGATTTGGATTTAACTCTTTAGATGCACGTTAAAGCCCACAGTTCATTGGTGCAGATAAGCGATCGAGTGTGCCAGGTTTACCAGAGAATTAAATTAGTGAACCCGCATTGAACTGGGTAAACTTCACACGCAGTAAATACGTGAAATATGAATTCCTTTCGTAACTTGTGCGAATAACAAGCTGCGGGCTAGAAAGTAAATGGCTAACTAATGTAATTTCCTTTTACTATAAATTAGTGCATTGGTTAGCAGTGCTGCTTCGTGGATTTAACGATCTGGGCTTGAATGCATAGCCTGATTTTATAAACTTGCCAATATTCATTTCTGTGGACTGTAACTGTATGAGGAAAACATCAGACTGTTCAGTGATATGTCCCGTTTTCAGAAAATGATGTACAGTAGCACGCGATGGCATTTGGTGCTCATCTGAAAGAATGCGGCGCACACGCAATATTGGCAGGTGCGACCTTAAAAGTGCCTGGTGCTCAGGCTGTGGTAAGTGGTGGGCACGAGATAGTAAGTTGGACGCACCAAATTGTTTCCCAGGAAGAAACAAAACACCATATCTCCTCAGGTGCTCCGTACAAATGTGCAGACGAATACCTGTAAACTAAACCCTTACCCTCCCACAAGCCTACTCTTAACCATAGTGTAATGGGGTATGCGATGGGCATTTCGTGACTGACGTTCTGGGCATTACCTGACGTAGGTATTGCATGCTGCTGTTAAACCCAACTCTAACCATCCCACACTCCTTTAATAAATAAAAGCCCATCCGTCTGCTTTTTTATATCACCGCGCTACAAGCGCTGGAAGTGACGTCAAACTGAAGCGACACATCCTTGGTAAGGTCGTAATTAGGAAGCCCCGAAGCACATTTTTGTAATATTTTAATCTAAGTTTATCGCGTACATACGTGAAAACATCTCGTACGTACGTGAAAGTACCTCGTACGTACGTGAAAACATCTCATACGTACGTGAAAGTATCTCGTACGTACGTCAAAACATCTCGTACATACGTGAAAGTATCTTGTACATACGAGATATTTTCACGTACGTACGAGATAAGGGTTATCCCATAATTTTTTTCACTGTGCGGTTCAGAGCTTCCGTACAATACATATCAGCATACTACCGTCATGTTCTGAGTATTCTTGACTCTCAGTTAAAAGGTAAAATACTCCAATTTATTGTACACTAACCTGTGAAATAGGTAAAGTGGAGCAGCAATGAGAGCACACCGCTTTCAGTTTGTTGTCCAAGTTGCGTCTGAGGGGCGGGCCGAAGTTTGTCCCTTTACTGCAACCCTGACGGAACCACTTCAGTGTGGTATACAAGTTAGAAATAAAGTAAACGTTAAAAGAACAAACATTCAAATTTCTTTACTCTTATGTAATTTTATATAAAAAATAAACTTAAATTTTAAATATCCCAAAAGATTTTGCTCTCCATAAAAATATATCCTATCAAAATTATACAAATTCAAATATGAACATGCTGCATAACAAAACCTGGAAATATAAATAAAATTTGTTCTTTTCAGCAATAACAAATCAAATCATTCAGTTGTCTTTGCTCATATGTCTTTTTATCAGAGCTGGATGCCTGGCATCTTTTTTGGCAACAAGTTTGTTTATGTTTGGTGTGAGGTTCTGTGTTGTGGAGATTCTCAGGATGGACTGCAGGTGCTCATCAGTGAGGCGACTCCTGTGTGCTGTTTTGTTAGTCTTTATCACTGAGAAGAGCTTCTCACACAGATATGTGCTACCAAACATGCACAAGGTTCGAGCCGCATGTAGACGGACCTGGAGCATTTCTGCGGGAATGGAGTGAATAAACTGTGCGGGCCCTGCAGTATCGTACTTTGAGCTACAATGTAATGGCACACTGAAGGCAATCACCTCCATTTGAATCTGCACAGGTGCAGTTTCCACATCGACGGCAAATGGGTTGCGAAACAACTCAAAATTCCTTTTTTGTTCCTCAAAGTCACCAAAGCGCCGTGCGAACTAAGTGTGCAGTGTGCTCAGTTTATCAGCAAAGTGCGTATTTGGGAACACCGTTGTGCCGACTTGGTTCAACATTACTTGGCAACAGGGAAAGTGGGGCAAGTTGCACTGGTGCATTTGTGTCTGCAATAAAAGCAGCTTCACTTGAAATCACTTTGTGATTTTGCACGGGTAAAAACGTTTGCTGAAGTGTCAGATTCTTCTTTAACTCTTCTGCTTTCTGTATCTTCTGCATTGCATTCAGGTCTTTCAGGTTATCCTGATGTTTTGTCTCATAGTGCCGTCTTAGATTAAATTCTGTAATTACAGCCACATTAGCTCCACAAATGAGACACACGGGTTTACCGGCAATGTCAGTAAACATATACTCAGCCTCCCATCGGTTTTTAAAGGCTCTATTTTCAGAATCAACTTTTCTCTTCGGCATCGTGTGGGCTAGCTTCGCGATAACTTGCAGCATCATAAGTTAGACTTGATTAACGCGGTAAGTGTTCGGCAAGGCAGCTGAAGCGCTGCATTATGGGATCTGTAGTTTATTGTGTTACCAGCGCTTCATATCCCCGGGCATGAATAATAACAATAATATATAAAATGATCTCGCGGGCCAGATATAATTACACACCGGGCCGGATGTGAGTTTGACACATATGGACTAAATAGAACTTGAAAAGATATATTTTTTCGAATGTGATCGTGCAATTCAGATCGAGTTGACGCGCACTACATCAAGCCCGCGTGCTATTGTGGTTTTTCCTGCGTGCCTGAATAAGTCAGCCTCCCCTCGCTCTTACTTTTTTACCGTTCATCTAATGAATACACTGAGTATGGCTTTACCAAAACAATAATTGATGGCGAATAAAGTATCCATTATTCATAAAGCTTCAATTGGTGATCTGTGTTTCTGCGTTAACCGCATATTTTTTCATACGTCTCAAACCAAGGGGATGCGAGGCTAAAATGAATCGGGAAGCACACGTACATACTCAATGAATCCCCTCTTAGGAATCGATCCTCAGATGTTGGCACTAGAGGCAAAGCCTCTACCATTGCGCCACGGCGTGTGGCTTGTCTATTTGAGAGTATGTAGATCGGGGTATATATATACATATATACCCGCGTTTCGCAGCGGAGAAGTAGTGTGTTAAAGAAGTTATGAAAAAGAAAAGGGAACATTTTAAAAATAACGTAACATGATTGTCAATATACAGTAATTGTTTTGTGAGTGTTGCTGTCATCAAGGATTTGATCATCATTATTTCTTGCAATCAGGTTCGTATTTGGAGGATGTGTTTATTTAATGATAGCTAAGACCCGGCACTTAAACGTTTCTTGGTACAGCAATTTTAACTCCGTTACAAAGTGATCCAAAGTCTCGTTTATACCTCGTGTCTTCTCAGTAAACTTGTATTCATTCGCCGTAGGCATGACAAACGGCAGCGGGAGTGTGTCTATAAACTTATTGTAAACTTACGGTTCACGCCGTGCTTTGCTTCCGCAGTAGCTGTACTTATGCTTGTATGCATCACTTGCTTCATAATCTTTTTCTGCCTTCTCAATTGTGAAATGGCGTTTTTTGTTCAGCGCCGTTTGGAGGTCTTCCTTGTTCTCTACGTACTTACGTAGGAGGCGTGATGATGTCACACGAAACTCCACCCCCCCACGGCCATCCAGCTCAACTCCATTACATTATATGGAGAAAAATAGCTTCCAGTTATGACCATTACGCGTAGAATTTTGAAATGAAACCTGCCCAACTTTTGTAAGTAAGCTGTAAGGAATGAGCCTGCCAAATTTCAGCCTTCTACCCACACGGGAACTTGGAGAATTAGTGATGAGTCAGTGAGTGAGTGAGTGAGTGAGTGAGTGAGTCAGTGAGTGAGTCAGTCAGTCAGTGAGGGCTTTGCCTTTTATTAGTATAGATTGCATATATGAAATATGCACGTTGCCTCAGTGATGTGCACCATTACTATAATACACAGAGTAGCTAATTTAGATTCTGGTTTGAAAAGAAAAATGTTGTACTATGTTTAAATTCAGGAGAAAGCTGCAAACAAAGAGATGACACTGGATTCATCTATAATATTTAATATTTTAATTAATGTTTGGGAATTTTCTGTTTAAACAGTCAGATTTTAACATTTAATACAAATATTGAGAGTTGCATTTTTGTATTTGAATTTTTCTGTGTTTTTGCAAATGGAAACAATATCATACTAAACAATATAGCAACATTACTGAATTCATATTTAAATTATTATTCTGTACTTCTACCATTAAAATAAATTGTGCTCTGCATTTATAACTTTAAATCTCATTCACATGGAGAGGAGTACAATGCATTTTGCAATTGATGATGGGCCCCTTTTGAAAGATGTGTACCATACTAATTGCAATTTTAAATCAACAGTGTTGGTGTGTGCTTTTACATTTCATAGACATGTACAAGCTAAATTGACAAAATTTGAGATTTAATTATGTGCCATACTAAGCACAGTACACTGTTTCTCCATCTAACTGTTTATATGTGTATATATTTCATTAACAACATTATTGTATTACTACGTATATTCTTGTTATTGATTTCAATACATGTGAATATTCTATCTAAAGTAAGTAAATTGTACTTTTACTTGAACAAATTTTCCCGAGCCTACTTTTTTCACTTTTATTTGTGTCATTTCCATCTTGAATACTTTTACTTCAGTAAAAGTTTGTCTAAGTAATAATACATCTGTTTGAGTCGATTTCTAGTACTCTTTCTAACCCGGCTGATAATGGGCTATATAGTAATGAAGTACAACAGATGTGCAAGAACCCTAGAAGCACAGGAAGAAAATGGCACCGGCAATTTAACCAATAATGTTAAAGACTTCTCTTTTTGGCAAGTAAACACAATGTCAAAGGTAAAAACTTTAATTCAGAATACAAAATAAAAAAAAAATGTTTGCCACAAAAAGAAGAATTGATAAAAATAACTTTCTGGAGTGAACAACATATTTGCATCAATTGAAAGAAGGCTCTGTCAAGGCACCGTGACATGTTGAGTAGCAGGAACATTGATTTTATCACCTTTCAAAAACTCTGTATGATTCTAAAAGATGATTAAATTACTGCTGCTTTACAAAGCAATGTGTACTACAGTACCTATTCTGATGTGAATGACATTGACACAATGACCTTTACTGTTAAATGTGTTAAACTCTCTCAGGTTCTTTCTTTCTCTTTATTTTATTGACATTATATGAATAATGGGGACATGCAGAGAGGAACTCATAATGAGAAATGCATAAACCCATCGAAATTCAGTTATTTACCAGTTCATGTTTTAAAGGAAATGTGTGCAATATATAAGGTTTACCTACTCTGTACTTCTACACTGTATGGGAAATGATTTAACCTTTTCAACTGACAGATTTCAGGTAAATGAATGAGGCCTAAAAGAACTGTCACACTGAACATGAGTGAAGTGTATTCTGTGAAGGCTGAAAGGCAAAGCAGGACCTTAGAATGTTTTGAATAGCCATTACATTTGCAGTTTGGTGCAGATTTTGATTCCTAGTGGAAAGTAATTTTGACTGTGATAATGTCTTAGCACCATTTCTGTGTTTTGAAAATCTGCCTGCTCTTTTAGCAGAAGAAAACCAAGTGCTCATGTTGCCTTTTATTACAACTTTCTTCAAAAAGAGTCTCAGTTTCCAGTTCAGTTTTAATTTTAGTTTTTTCAGTTGGTGTTTTCTTGCCTTTCTAAAACTTTGACAGAAGCCACAGGCATTTAAATAGATTGTTACATGCGCAAGAAATCTTTTTTTCACTTTTCAATTAATACTAGAAGGTCCAAAGACAACGCCAATTGGTATTGTGTTTTAAAAATATTTAATCATTTCGTCAATGTTCATGTCACTTCTTTACTACCTAGAATTTTTTAAAATGGAAAATGTCCATGTTTTTGTAAGTATGAAATTTTGTTCAGAAAACGTTTTTTTTATACATTTTTTTTCTTTTGTAGATAGGCAGATAGAACTTTATTTGTCCCCAAGGGGAAATTATGCTTTTTATAGTTATTCAATATGTGTGCCAGCATTTCAATATAGCTGTACTCAAATCATATTTTATGGTTCTATTGGTCCTTTTGTCTTCTCAAAGAAAGCCTACAGCTCATTTTCACATTTGCATACTGTGACAAAACCACAATGAGACATGAAAAGGTTTGGGGCAGCCACCCATATATTATATCCTGGCTGCAAAGAGGAACATTTTACTCATGCAAGTCCAAAACAGAACTGAATTGCTGCCTTAGTATGGCGGCTTTTAAACACAAGTGGAGGAAGTGATGTCATCAGGGCCAGAACCAGACGTGACGTCATTGGTGGTGTTGGAACCGGGCGGGATTTCCTGAGAATGGTCTGTAAGGGACTGAGATAGACAATTAGTGCACCTCACCTTTGTTCTCCTTTCCACACTTCTAAAATGATGCTGGTTGTATACTTCCTATTCCAAGTGTGCAAAAACATGCCAATGCAATTTCAGCCAAGTTTATTTTTTAGCTATGTGAAATAACTGAAGCACTAACAGACTGGACTATTTTATAATCAGTTTGTCATACCATATGCCCTTTACCTACATTGGTGGTAAACAAGGGTTAAACTAATTGAATGAAAATTAAAAAACAATCCTAGTCAGCGAACAGCTAGTTTATAAAGTTCCCTAGGGTTGAATACCTGGGTTAAAAGGACAATGAAGAGATTACAGATAACAATTACATACCTAGTTTTGACTTTCCTTCCTAAAGTAAGAAAAGAACTTAAGAAGTTAGTTGGTAGTTAGGTGCATGTCACAGATGTGCTGATAACACAATAAAACAACACTAAAAAATGAGGGGAAGAATGGAGACTGTCAAATATTGAAGAGTGAAATTGGCTAGTGCATCTCAGTATAATCCCAAGCACATGGGACATAAAATTACAAGGGAGAAGTCTAAAAGACAGGGAGATGTTTTTGCAGGAGATTATCAAAAGAATAATTAGCAAAAGCCTTTAAGTTTTAGATGAAAATTATGCAACCGAGGCATCTGTGTGACCCATGAGTAAAGCTGCTGAGTTTTGGCCAGCAGAACTGAACTAGGAGAAG
This sequence comes from Polypterus bichir lapradei, assembly GCA_026402145.1. Classification (NCBI taxonomy): domain Eukaryota; kingdom Metazoa; phylum Chordata; class Cladistia; order Polypteriformes; family Polypteridae; genus Polypterus; species Polypterus bichir. The sequence goes on from JANRMT010028174.1 coordinate 168,244,860, forward strand.
GACTGGTTCTAGACCCCTATAATAATTTTAACTTATATGTTGTGTATAAAACTGGAATGGTTATATAACAAACCCTCTGACTTTTTAAGATAACTGCACACCTTTGTTCTTCCTGGCTACTTCAAAGCAGACTTTGTCTTTCATTGTTGCTTTTTAAATAGGATTTCAGTAATTATCCACTATACTGAGAAAAAACTGATTTGGGTCCTGGTTCTCTATTGTTAAGTCTCTCTACGGTATATGCAGTTTGCACAAATGCAATTATTCTTTTCATTTGTCATGGTTTATTTTAGTTACTTTATAATGTGAAGACTATGGGGTAATTTATGTGATTCACTATAAATAATTGCATAATGGCAGAGTGAACTGCAGTATGTTTGGCATCTTGGATTGGATGCCACAGGTAACACTACTAGACTCAGAGTCCAGTATGGTAGTGGGTGCCTAGAGACATTACAAGATTTTTCTTTAGTCCCCCATGGAGACAAAAGGCAGCAGTCAGTTGATGTTGATTTTAGTTCTGGCTGCTCTGCAGCTAGTACGTAGCTGTTTATTTACTTGCTGGAATGCCAGCTCATACTACATACAACTCATCCCTCAGCAAAGGAGGATGCAAATATTTTTGCTTCATTCAGCACATGAAGGCACAACGTTTTTGCTTGCACATGTACAATATTGTATACGAGACAGAGTATAATATTGGTACGAGGCAGCTCTGGACTTAAAGATTTTATAATTGACCAGTGAAATGTGAGGTTTTTATAAAATAAGAAAAAATAAAAAGTAACACACTGTTTATAATGTGTTACATGTTATAAATAACTATACAACATATTTAGTCACTTTTTTGTGAGCAATGAGAAATGTACCTAAGTTTCTTTAACAACTTCAGATCAGAAGAAGTTGGGATGATATAGAAAATGCAAAAAAAAAAAAGCATTGATTCTTAAATTTACTTTGACATTTATTTCATTGCAGATAAAATGAGTCCAATATATTTCATGTTTTGTCTGGTCAACTTCATTTAATTTCTTAATATACATTCATTTCTGCATTTCAGGCCTGCAATACATTACAGTAAAAAGTTGGGACAAGGGCAAATTAGCACCAATAATGAGGTAAAAAAAGTAAATAACAATGTGATGATTTCAAACAGGTGATGTCAACAGGTGATTGAAATTATGATTTGGTACAAAAGCAGTTGATTTCTTTGGGCTCGGATGCATCTGGTATGGACCATCACACAGTGGAAACATATATTGTGGCCAGATGAATGAGTATTCCAGATCTTTTTTGGAAGAAATGGACACCATGTGCTTTGGATCAAAGACGAAAAAGATCATCCAAACTGTTGTCAGCAATAGTGATGAGTGAACTTTGCCGAGTTCGCTTCACCATGAGTTACCCAAAATCACAGAAATGTTCACAATTTTTGCGGAACTTGGCAAACTGCATTAAAGTTAATGGAGAAGGACTGACTGAACTAGATTTGACCAGATTATAATGGTGCATTCATCTTTAAAGTGTCACTGAGGGCTAGGGAAACATCTACCAACTATATTGGGCCATTTATTGTGGCCAAAAAGGTGACATGAGCTGTGCAGTAGCAGTGCCAACGATTGCACCACCATGCCTCCGTTATATCAAGGAAGAAAGTATGCTGTCAGAGATGTGAAATCTTAGTCAAATGTCAGAAAAAAAACATATAGGTATTTTAAAGGCAGAAAATTCAAAGTGGCAGGTCATGATTAAAGCTGCTGGCTTCTTCTATTTTATGAAGTCACACTGAAGGCTCTCCAAACTGTCTTTGCTAATGTTTTGCACTTTTTCTTCTATCAAAAAAATAGAAACATGTTGTACATAGCAATAAACCTTTCATTATTATTATTTCATACAGTCTCCTGTGTTTGGGGAGGTGGGATGTCAGGCTCCTCAAAAGTTTGTCTGCACATGGCTAATGATTATGCATGCATAGGGCATGCAATTCCTTCTCTTATACTGATGTGGCACTCGAAGATAGAACTGCACATTAGCGAATAAACCTTGAACAAACTTTCTGGTTAATGACTCATAGCATTCTATTTATCAATTTTAGTTATGTTTTTAGCATCTTGGTTCTGATAACAACTTGTATTTTCTAAATGACTTTTAATATTTCTCTGCCAGATGGTTTTATTGACTAGCATATGATAATGTTGGGCCCGTTTAATACCATCTTCACAATTGGTCACAAACCTTGTTGACAGCTGTCAATTCAAAGATGTCAGCTGCAACTTAAAAAGTAGAACTTAGTGATTTTAGGTTAGTATTAGTAATTTTCTATTAACCTATTTAGCATTATGAGTACTCTTAAAAATGAGCCAACAATGGTTTTTTATCACTTTTAAAAGAAACATGCAAATACTGAAACATTGATATAAATACAGTAGGAGAGGTATGTCTAGTGTCCAATGTTGTACTGATGCAGATTTAGTAAGTGCCCTTTATGTGATATGTTTTGAAACAGTCACCAACACTCAACCTGACATTGCAACTGGGACAGTAGAAGTGCTTCTTTGCACACTTTTTTATAGTATTTTTCTGTTTTTTGAGCATAATAGGGTACTATGTCAGTGCCTGACCTGCATGATTGATGCACCCTTTGTGCTATTGTAGGCTACCACAGCACAAGGCTTACTGACTTCCACGTTTCTCCAGACATGAACATTGGCAGTTGCTATATGGTGAACAGTGCTTAGGAGGCTAACATCTTTATTGTCCTTGCAATTGTCCGCAATGATTTTTCCTTTTTGCTATGCAACTACTTTTGACCATGGTGGAGCACAGAACTATTTGTATCAGCTAAACTATCCATGTTAATGTCTAATGACCAATCCATATCATCATTACTATCACTCTGTTTGAGTAATGGTTCAGTTCAGTTTACAGTTTTTCGTTTGCAATTGTTTTTGGTTGAAGACTCCATCACTCTCATGAATACTGATGAGTTACCATAGCATTACCATAAAGTGGCTGAAAACATAGAAATATTTATGATTTTTTGCAGAATGATATTATTTTATTCACTAAATGGCAGCAAAATACCTTCCCAAGACTTATTCAGGCTTAACACTGTAAAGCAGATCATTACACTCACCCCTAATCAGATTCGGGTTTAACTGTAATGACAAAATTCTGAGCCCAAGTCACATTTGAGGTTAACACCAAGGAGGTTAATAGTTATTTTTCATTGGGCATTGCACCATTGGGTAAACTTTCGAAAATATTAAGTTTAAAAAAATTGAACAACAGTTAGTCACAGACCTTCCCCACTAAAACACATCAATCAATGCCACTTTTACATCACATGAATTGGAATCTGCTGTTTATAAATACTATCGAGCCAGAACAGGTCTTTTTGTGCTCCATTTTTAACTCCATTGTAAGCTACTGTTAAAAATTAATTTTGGCTATGACTCATACTTACAAAAAATATTAACAAAAATGTGATAACTGATGCTTGGATGAAGTAAGTAAAAATGTGAAATGCTTCAATTTTCAAATCAAATAACTTAGTCGCAGTAGGCATGTGAATGTTACACCATACATACTTTTTCTAACTTATTGATTATTGCTTGTAAATAAACCTTTTTTTTTTATAAGACTACAGTGTCAGAATGGATGTGTTCTTTGAAAGACATTATATATGCTTGCTTGCTGTCTGAGACTTTCTTTAGGATTCTGACTACAATAATATAAAGCAAGCAAATGATATTAGGAAAAAGGGAACAATGTCGAATCTTTTATTTTAACATTTAAATTTGAGTCTCCAGGAGACTATTTTTAATATAGGGATGCTCAAACATTATTTTTACAAACTCATTGCACCTGTTGTAAAATACCTGAGCAGTGCCACCTTTTGCAATCAAAGCATCTAAAACTAAGACTTCCTGCATAGACAGTGAATCTGTATGCAATCAAAATACTAAATATCCTTTCAGTATTTTAAATTGTGTTTTGTGTTTTTTTTAATGTAAAGAACCTAGCATAATATCTAACCACAATCCAATTAAATCCACAAAGTGGGTAATATATGTTTTAAAGACAGCCCCCGAACACTCAGTACTTAAGCCCCACTCAATCAGCAGAGCTTACGAGAAGAGAGGCTCTTCTAAAATAGGGTAAAATGTGAATGTTCAGCACAGCATAGGCTTGGCATGCTTACAGTATATTATTGAGTTTCTGCAAAGAAGCTCTGCAAAAATTCTGAACAGTTCCTCATAAAGAAAGCAAGAAAGTTTTCAGTATGAGATAATACAGAACATCACTTTGCCACTGAGGTATACACAGCAGAAAGAGATCCTTTCAGCTGGGAAAAATAATTCTGTGTGCAAGTAATGCAGTTTAGGATACATGACCATATAGCAAAAGATTATTTTTGGTATGCTGTGATCTTCTGCGGTGGGCTGGCACCCTGCCTGGGGTTTGTTTCCTGCCTTGCGCCCTTTATTGGCTGGGATTGGCTCCAGCAGACCCCCGTGACCCTGTAGTTAGGATATAGCGGTTTGGATAATGGATGGATGGATGCTGTGATCTTACTGTTTGCAAAGGGTGTCACAGGACTTGGAGGCAAAGGTGTTTTTGAAATAAAACAGCCGTTTGCTAAAAGTAGTTAAAGTCATTTGTTAAAGTAGAAAAAGACAACGGAACATACCAGTTATTTCATTCTTGTGTTTTTGATTACACTGTCACAATAACATAAGAAAATTTTTCTCTGCCACAGGTAATCACATTATAGATCTTACCTATTAAGTTACTCTGTATGCAAAATGTGCAGAATATTTGACATATAAACAAACTGTGATTTTAGACTTGTAAAAAAGTGTCCACTTGGACATGTGGGGATCTTCCTGTGTTGAACATGTTATGTTGCAGTGTCCTAGCATTTGATAGAAAATAGCCAGTTTATTTGATTTAGGTTAGAAATTAAACTATTTGTTTTTTTGTTTTTTTTTGGTGAAGTTTGATTTAATCATACACACTTAGGCTGCTACCCCATAATCTGTTTAAATACACTTTACCATATTTTGAGTAAATGTGAGAATTCCTTTTACATATTCACAAGACAAAAGAATTGTGCTTTTTCCACAATTTTTCATTAAGTGTAGGTGTGTTAAGGTTGTTTTGTGCAACAGTTATTTAATATAACTACTAGAACTGTGTTTTAATTTACTAAACCATTCTTGTGGTTTATTTGATTCTGTACAGAGTAGGTGTTAATGAAGTGAAATATTTGCAAGGGTGAGAGATTTTCTTCCACTTCAGTAACAATAAGGCCACAGATAGCATGAGTTAGTGTAGCAATCATGGCTTCTCAATGAATTCATGTGATGCCACTGAAATCTTACTAGTGAAATGGATCACAAATTGTGTGTGACAGCTGCATAGCTTGCCTTATCTGCGAGATAAAGTGGACTCCACTTGACCATTAGGCAGTGCTTTCAGCACCACAAGTTTGTCACGGCTTGAGTATTTGCAGGTGGCAGAGTGATATATTTTGGACTTAACAGCAAGCTTAAAGTCCCTCAACCTCTTCTCTGACTTGGATAAAAATGAACTGTAATGCCTTAACTCATTGTTTCACAGCATCTGTATTCCTCATTATCTATGTGCATGGTGAGAATCATTGTGCCACAAAACTGATATTTTTTCTTTAATTTTCATCAGAATGCATATGAAATGAATGTATATTTATTTTTGTGTATTATATAAATTCAAGCTGTACTCTATGACATTTGTCAAGTTTTGTGTTATTCGATAACGTAAATACAAACATGTAAACTTGCTTGTTCATTGTGAGGATTTTATGTTTTCCAGTTAATTTTATATGTACATTTCTGTTACAGTGTTAGTTTTCATTTTAATACAGAGTTGAATAATATTACATGTTAAGTATAATAACTGGCCAGCTTTTAACAAGTAATTAAAATCCATTTAAGTTACTTTAACATATCACTTTTATAGCTCTTTACAAAGTAAATCCATTCTTCTTATTATTTAAGAGTTTTGAATGCATTTCTGATTAAAATTTGTAAGGTTATATTAGTTGCACTTAATATTAATTTTCTGTTTTGTCCTTTTGACACATGAAATTTCTGAATTAAAAAAATGATAACAGATTGCTGCTTTTTTTATAAGTGTAACAGGAATAATCATCATCCTTCTTTGTAAATGAGTGGGAGAGCTCTGAATAATTTAGCAAGACAAAGATGGAATTCCATATGGTTTAATGTTAGAGTAGGCTTTTTTGGTTGCTGAATGTCAGAGGCACATCTAAACCTAAAACTATTGTACATGTATCTCCATGTTAGCAAGTAATTCATTGGAAGATCTGAGATCATTCCAGGCCTTTAATATTTAAGGTGAAAGTACAACTCTAAGTAGAAGTAGGGGTTTTGGTACATAAAATTCCAGGTAGTCAAATGATAAACATCATGTACAGCTGCATATATTTAAACTCTTCAAATGTTGCAGAAGTATTTCAAAAAACTTCAGCCTAACATTAAGTTTGCTGAACTCTCCCTTTAAATGCATATGTTAGAAAACACAGGTAGCAATTACAACATTTGAATTAATCATTTTTTCCCATTGATCCTACATATTACTTCCTCAGATATCCAGTTCTTTGGAGACCTCAGAGATATCACCCTATAAAAAAGGTTTGGAAGAATTGACATACTTATTGAAAAAGTACTACAAGTTTCATACTAGAACAGAAAGTATAAGCATTCTCTTGTTAACGTCTAGCACAAGTATGTGGCATTTGATGGGAATTAAGTAAAAAAAAAATGAGAAGAGTAACAAATACATCTAATTACCCTATGGATATGTTCTGTGATGCCCCCTACCTGCAGCCAATGGGCACCCTCTGCTTTCAATAGGATAAAAGTACAAGAAGAGTATCGTGGAGAGTCACCACCAGGTGTTTGTTCATTTAAAAGTCATTGTATCTGAAAGGGCTTTTATTCTTTTTCCCAGCAAGTATCCAATAATAGTCTTGCACACAGCGCTGCTGCAGTGGTTCTGTCTTCCAGATCCTATGCAGTATAATGGAGAAAGGATCAAGCAACTTTCACATACAGCTACATACATACACATACACATACACATACATACACATACAGCTCCTGTCACTACATTGGGTTCTAAGCCCATCCCTTCCAGGACTAACCCTCTCGCTCCAGCCATGTCTGGTTCTTAATTGTAACCATGGTTTCTCCACTCCAGGAAACCAACTCTTTGTCTTGTCTCTTGCACTCCATCCTCCCCTCACCGCACTCTACTCACATTTACTGCTTCAGCTGTCCCTTTGTGTTGCCAGCCCTCAGTCTGCCTTTAAAACCACAGAGCTAAATAGCACTCACTCCTCTGCCAATTACTCAGCAACACAAGGTCATGCACTAGCCTGTCCTAGTTGAACGGGTGCAGCTTCCTTACGTCATTTAGTTTTAGCACGGGGTATCACATGTTCATAAAATTCTGTCTGGGCACCCTTCATATTTTCATTCTCAGCATTCAAGCAACAAACTACAGTATGCTAAGCATTTTATTTTATAAGGTGATACAATCGTTGCAGAGGCTCTTTTGTAAATTTCATGTGCCAAGGTCTGTGTCGAGCTTTACAGTCTCCCAAATCTATGAGATTTTTTTTTTCTCTCCAGGTACCCTTGATTTTTTTCCCCATATTCTAAACACATTTGTCTTACAATAAGTGATAGCTCTGAAGAGGCCGGCCTGAGTTTGTGCCTGAGTGAGCCTTATGATGGATTGTTGATTTCTACCATGTTCACCCAGTGTCTGGTAAGCCTTGGCCCTAAAATAGAATTGCTGGGGATTAAAAAAAGAATGATTCTTGTAGGCAGCCAAGAAGTTCAGTTAATATCAATGTATCATTCTGCACTCATATAACCTGCATATGAAATATTATTCTTTAATGTGCCATTTCTGCTTATTATTATTATGCTACATTGCTTGCTTTTGCTTTCTATTATACATTCTTGCTTTTGCTTTCATCAATACACTGAGAAAAAATGTTTTGGCCTCTGCCAGGAGAAATGCTGATAAGATCCTTTTTAGCTTTGAGGGGGTATGGGGGTGGAGGAGGGAATGGTTGTGCAAATGGTTGTGGGAATGTGGGGGCGCCGTGGAGCTATTAGTTAAACACTGATTGGTTAGTCATACTAAAGCAATACTATCTTAAAGTTACAAAAAGTGCTACCACATCCTGGTATTTGAGAACCTCACAACTGCTGGAATAGCACAGCTGTAGATCTGCTCAACCCTGACACTTTTGAATTGTTGGCCTCCATAACCTTCCACTCTCCAATGTTCTGCATGCTGTGACAGCACCCAGAGAACCTAACAGCCAGAATACCTTTGTATTAATTTCTGTCAATGTTTATTGCAGATCTCCTGGCAGAGGCTGATGATGGGTGTGTATGCTGAAACCTTCTTTAATATATGCTAAGTATACACCTGTGTCATGATTAATTTGTGTAGTTGTGGTTATTTTATCAGCCTTGCAGTTGTTAGGCAGTACTGTAACTGGAAGAGCCTTTCACAATGCACAGCATTGAACCTGGTGCATTTGTGGAGATTTCGCTCCCTGCTCGACACCATTCTGAAATGGCCCAATTCTATAAGCTGCAGCTGTTGTTCCAAAAATGGCTCTAAAAATACCCTTCATGTGCAAGCTAAAGAAATGTTGTTGCAACAGGTTCAAAACCTTTGTCCTATTCATTTTGATATGTATAACTAACATGGCAATGGAAAACATCTGGATTATTCACAGTAAGATGTTTATAATTCAACCAGTAAATGCTTAGCAACACTTTACTTCAATTTACAAAGTGCCAAACAGATTCAGATTGTATTTCTTAGTTGCAAACAATGCATTTTACAGAAAATGACCAATTTCACAGTTAAAACATAATTTCACATTTTACTCAGCCATTAACTTGGCAGATCCCATTTAAAAGTTCATTCCATCTTGAACTTTGGAAAGTATTATTACTATTACTATTAATTATTTATTTATTATTATTATTCATAAATTAATTAATTATTAATTATTATTACTGCTTGTCTTAAGTTGTTTTTGAGTTAGTGTTTGTGTAGCTCTTTGAAGGTTGATGGTGCTCAAGACAAGTAGTCTAAAATTAAGCAAAATAGATATAATATTTAGTAATATGAACATGTAAATAGTCTGTGCACTTTGCAGTGCTGACTGGTAGAAATGCTTTCACTTAATCTCACTGAAGTGTCATCTAGTTCTTTATGTCAATACTCAGTAGCTAGCAAAACAGCCTCATGGTACCATGGGACATAGGAACAAATCCTGGCAAAGCTGTCTAAAGTTTCCACATTTTCCTTTTGGCTCTGTGGTGTTTTCCCCATTTACTTCAGCTTTCCTCCTATATCACAAACAGGTAAATTTTTGGATAATTCACAACTCTAAATTATCCCTGTGTAAATATCTCTAGGTGTGTCCATGCACTGAATATGCTAAGTGAAGGGATTCTTCAGATCTGTTGTTTAGTGCTGCTGAGATGGGAACCATGCCTAGCTGACCCTTAAGTGAATCAATGAATTAGGATGTTAAAGGACCAGTATGAAAGGGTGTAACAGAACACCAAAGCAGAAGACTCATTCACACAATGACAAGTGAGTTGATAGGCTGGGGTTCAATGACAAAAAGCATCAAAATCTACCACACTTTACATTATATTTCATCTTCATTTATTTGATATATATCTTTTGATTATTTTATTGTTACGTCTACTTATCCAGTTCAATTTCACTGGTTCAGGTCCTGGATAAGAAATTAACATATGGATAAAAAAGTTAGTATAATGCAATATCTGCAGCCACATCCTTCCACAGTTCAATCCTGAAGATTTGTCAAATTGTCAATAATATATAACTTTAGCCTTTGTATTTATTAGTGTCCATGTATTTACTGGTTCTCACCTAAGCATAGATGAGCTCAGACAACATACCCATATCAGCTGTGCTACTCTGCTTTATCTCCCAATTGCCAAAAATGATAGAAAGAATTATTTGCTGAGAAAATACATACATTGAATCATGTAGTTTTGTGCATCGTTTTGACTGTAAATGGGATACAAAGCTCACTAAAGGAGCATGGTATGCATCATAGTAAATACAGAAGCACCTAGGAACAGCAATACATAAAGAGATACACAATACATAATAAAAACACAGTATTGAGGTTTTGACACTTACACTGCATTCCTTTCATAATTCTGTTTCAAGCTCTGAACATAATTGCCAACCATAAACTTCTTCTATACTCCAGATGCTAATGAAGCCATGCTCACCCTGCTACCAATTGCCTTTACATTGACAAGCTCTGTGTTCCATCTCTTCCAGACCAACAAAACCTGTTCTAGTCCTACCGTATGAGGTCTGCTGAATGAACTGTCACACTTTCCCCTCACAAGCAACTACATACCCATCCTTGTAAATAAAGTAGCTAAGATGTTTAAGAACATTCCTGAACAGACAATTACCATTGTCCTTCGTTCATTTTTCTGAAGCTATCTAAGATCCCACCATCAATGTTCAACCACTTCAGTTCCTAATCCCTTCCCTCTTCTATTCCATTCTACCTCTTTCTGGTCTTTTCATTTACCTTTGTAATTTCTAAATTATTCTGTATTAGTTTTCTATCGTTCCTTTAAGTAGAATTAATTCATTTTGGTGCAAATGAAACTTTTTTAGGAACTCTTTTTTTTCTTCAAAAATTACAGTTCTGTCTCTCTCATGTGTTTGTATTCAAAACTGAAATGAGCTATGCATGAAAAATGGTTTTCTGTTTTTTTATATAAATATTGGTTATCAATCTTTCTCTTCATTTTTGTGTGAACTTTTTTTGCTTTGAATTTCATTAAAAGTTTTTTAAAAAAAGCTTCTTGGGTTGTGTAACATTTTTTGTGTACATTTCATACTCAATCCTTGAATCTTTCCAGTAGCTGTAGAACTTTGAAAAAAATATGATTATGCAGCTACAACCAGAACCTGTTGACTGTGTTGCGAAAAGCAAAAGTTGCCTTGACCTGGTTTCACTCTTTCAAAACTTTTGCAGAATTTTTTGGAGTTTTGCATCATGCACAGGGTATAGTTCTGGGATTTCTTCTGTTCAATGTATTTAGCTGTTTTTCTCCTTTTCTCCCTCAGATATTTAGAACTTCATCTGGATCTTGGCCCATTTAATAAATGACTTAGTGTGTATGGTAGAAAACCAACTTAACCTAGCAAGACAGAACAGCTTTACATCCCTGCCAAGTTTTAGCTGGACAGCATCCTGTTAATCACGTTGGAAGCATTGACAAGCTAGAATCTATGCTATGTTTGGCAGATTTCGAAAATGACTGAAAAGCCATTTTTCAGACAACATTACTCTGGGTTCTGTAGCCTAGAACCATTTGACTTTACTTTAACTTTAGTTTCTTGTATTTTTTAATTAAGACTTACTTTATTCAATATTTATTTAATGTTATTGTGCAAATGATAACTTGACTAGTGAAAAAAAATATTTTGACTTTGATTCATTTGTATATGACAATGGCATTTGTACTTTTAAAACATGCCCTAACATTCTATCTTCTCAATGATTCCAATGTTAAATTGTTTAACACCATAATTATGGTGTGGCACATTCACGTTTGCATTTTGTCAGTATCTGGTGGTGCCTAAGTAGTTTTCTAGTGTTTTTCTTTTCTTTTGTTGTTTTCTAATGAATAACAAAAAGCGTATTTTATTTTTTGTTTAAATATTTTTTACAGGCCACATGTTAGATACCTAGATAGATAGATAGATACTTTATTAATCCCAAGGGGAAATTCACAACGTTTTCACTGTCTGAATTTTCTTTACCTAAGGGAGAAACTTATTTCGACTCAAACTTTAGAAAATTAGTAGTTGTCTTGAGGCAAGTTTGATAACCTATGAATGTTGTGATGCTGACTTTTAACAAAAAATCTTTAAAGATTCAAGGCTGAGGTTTGGCATTATGTTTTGGTAACACGTTCCACGTTAAGCCGGAGTAAATTCAGTTTGGGAGCATCATCAACCTGAATTTATCTATAATTTTTTTTGTGTTTTGTAATTTGTCTTTGTTAATTTCAAATATTAACAGCAAATTTTACAACTGATCTGCCCTACTAACCTGGTCTGTAACATCATAATGTGTTTACTTACATACTTACTTTGCATACAGGTACTTATTTTATAAATGAACTGCACTAACGTGATAGCCAAATGATGTATTGCATGGTTTATTTTTCACCTTAAATCATTATATATTATACTGATATTAACAATGTATCTCTGCATTTTGATTTGATAAAAAGGCTTATATTCAATAACTTTGATATTCACTGTATCCGTTATTTTATTTTATCATTTTTAATTGATTTAACATTTAAATACAACACAAAATCAGGATCACATACTGTGGGGTATCTCTGTTTCACAGTCTTACAGGGAAAGCAGAACTAAGAAGTAAAAGTTCATAAACTCGCAAAGATTACCACATATTAGCCTTCATTTTTTCTGTCTGAGGTATTGAAATAGTGATAAACTATTTTTCAACAGGTACTCCAAACAGACTTGCTACAAAAAAATAATAGTTTGCTTATAACATAAGGATAATACAAAAGACAGTAAGCGAGTCACACAATTGTTAAATCTAAGTTAGCTTATTTTTCTCTTTCTCCTATAAATAAAGTAACAACTTTCCTTAATTCCAAAAGAATTACCAAAAAACATACATTCACAAGCTTCTTTTGCATTTATAAGAAATGTGGTCTCTTTTCTGGTTACAAGTTTGTCAGTGCTCTGCACTTTAATAGCAGTGTTGATTTTCTTGACAGCTTGACTTTTTCATGACAGCTTGACTTTGTGCTTGCTGGCTATACAGCAGATACAGTCTTTTGAGACAGTAATCTTTTGCGTAAAAATGTGGCAGCAGGGGAGGCAGTGATTAGTTAGCACTATTCTTCAGCTACTCAAATGGCTTCTCTTGCTTGTGTATCATTAGTGTTTTTTACTGTGACTGAAGTAAATGTTGCATCCATGTGCAGCTCCATTAGGAATGGTCTCCTGCTTCTTCTGTCTGGCACTAGGCTACCATTTGGAATAAAAGGGCTACTCCAGATTTTGTTAGGGACACACCATTTGCAGTTGAGCACTTGCTATAGAGCAGAAGTGAAAACCAGATAGAGCATAGGCAGAGTGTAGATCTAGTGCTTATACTTTCTTATAAAGAAACAAGAGGACATTTTTTTCATTGCTTCCTTGAGGACACAAAAGCCCAGCTTTTTAGGTGATATCAGGCACAAAGTGTTGTACATTGAGGTTAGGTTGGCACCTGTTGATTACGTAATGATAATTTTGTTCCCAGAACTTGGTGGTAAACAGTACAACATTGAGATATATATCTGTTCAAGTATCAGTGCCACTGAACTCGGATTGACACAGTTTAATCAGATTGTAGATTTAAAAAATACATTCCAAAGAGAGGCACAATTTGTAGCATCTGTGATACTTCTCCTTTAGTGAACTTATGAGTCAAGTGTTAGTGAAGACCTCCCATTGTGTATTAAAACATTTTTACTTCCTATGTGTAATACAGTACATTACATTTACAGACATTAAATGTATCTGCCACATTTCTACTCAACGCCTGTATGCCGTCCAAATCCTTCTGTAATGATATAATGGATTCCAAATTATTTGCCAATCCACATCTCTTGATACCATCTGCAAACATAACCAGCTTGTTACTTATATTCCTATCCAAATCATTTATATATATTAAAAATAGTACCAGCCCTAGCACTGACACATATGGAACACCTCTCTTATCAGCCAATTCTGATAAGGTTCCTCACACCATATCTCTCCTTCCTGTGTCCAAGCCAATTTTGCACCTACAAACATCAACATGAACTCCCACTTCTTTTAGTCTGTTGCCCAACCTCTCATGTGGCACCTTATCAAATACTTTCTGAAAGTCCAGTGTCACAAACTCCACAAAGAGCCATATCAAGGTTTGGGGCAGCCACCCATATAATCGGTATTATGGCTGCAAAGTCGTAAATATGTTACACCGCTCTGATGTGCACAAAACCGAGTCCAAAACAGAACTGAGGGAATAGGGAAAAGGTGTAGGCTTTTAAAGGGGAAGACAGGAAGTGAGGTCAAAGGGGTCCAGATCATAAGGGTCTTCAACCATAAGCTCAAGCTCGGATGTGACATCACAGGGGCCGGAACCAGCAAGGTCTTTTTCCATAGGCTCGGACCCGAAAGTGACATCAAGAGGGCCAGGTGGAATCCACCTGTGAATGGTCTGAGGGAAAGGGAGAAAAAGAGTCAGTGCACTCTGCCACATCCTGGTCTGATTCAGAATTGCCCTTATTCAAGCCCTTTAGCTGCCTCCCATGCGCACATGTGTGACACCAGATAAATAATATTATATGCTCTAATTTGATCTTTGTTGCTTTCTCATAGAATTTCAGCATGTTAGTAAAACATTATGTTCCTGTTCTGAACCCATGCTGACTGTTCAGTAAACCTCTGATTCTTGCCATGTGTTGCTCAAGCTTATTCTTAATAATTACTTCCATTAATTTTCATCTGATGCATGTTAAGCTTACTAGCCTATTGTTGCTTGCATCTGCCTGATCACCCTTATATAACAGGATCATATTTACCATTTTCTAGTCCTTTGGAATTTCCATAGTGTGCAGTGACTTCTTAAAAATATGTGTCAAGGGTTTATATATGTACTTGCTAACCTCCTTAAGAACTCAAGAGTAAATATTATCTGGTCTTCGTGATTTGTTTGATTTTAGCCTATTTAATCTAAGAAGTACTTCTCCATCTAAAGTTTCTAAATCACTCAGTACCTCCTTAGCAGTCCCTTTTACCACTGGAAGTTTATCTACAGTGGTGTGAAAAACTATTTGCCCCCTTCCTGATTTCTTATTCTTTTGCATGTTTGTCACACAAAATGTTTCTGATCATCAAACACATGTAACCATTAGTCAAATATAACACAAGTAAACACAAAATGCAGTTTTTAAATGATGGTTTTTATTATTTAGGGAGAAAAAAAATCCAAACCTACATGGCCCTGTGTGAAAACGTAATTGCCCCCTTGTTAAAAAATAACCTAACTGTGGTGTATCACACCTGAGTTCAATTTCCGTAGCCACCCCCAGGCCTGATTACTGCCACACCTGTTTCAATCAAGAAATCACTTAAATAGGAGCTGCCTGACACAGAGAAGTAGACCAAAAGCACCTCAAAAGCTAGACATCATGCCAAGATCCAAAGAAATTCAGGAACAAAAGAGAACAGAAGTAATTGAGATCTATCAGTCTGGTAAAGGTTATAAAGCCATTTCTAAAGCTTTGGGACTCCAGCGAACCACAGTGAGAGCCATTATCCACAAATGGCAAAAACATGGAACAGTGGTGAACCTTCCCAGGAGTGGCCGGCCGACCAAAATTACCCCAAGAGCGCAGAGACGACTCATCCGAGAGGTCACAAAAGACCCCAGGACAACGTCTAAAGAACTGAAGGCCTCACTTGCCTCAATTAAGGTCAGTGTTCACGACTCCACCATAAGAAAGAGACTGGGCAAAAACGGCCTGCATGGCAGATTTCCAAGATGCAAACCACTGTTAAGCAAAAAGAACATTAGGGCTCGTCTCAATTTTGCTAAGAAACATCTCAATGATTGCCAAGACTTTTGGGAAAATACCTTGTGGACTGATGAGACAAAAGTTGAACTTTTTGGAAGGGTAATGTCCCGTTACATCTGGCGTAAAAGGAACAGAGCATTTCAGAAAAAGATCATACCAACAGTAAAATATGGTGGTGGTAGTGTGATGGTCTGGGGTTGTTTTGCTGCTTCAGGACCTGGAAGGCTTGCTGTGATAGACGGAACCATGAATTCTACTGTCTACCAAAAAATCCTGAAGGAGAATGTCCGGCCATCTGTTCGTCAACTCAAGCTGAAGCGATCTTGGGTGCTGCAACAGGACAATGACCCAAAACACACCAGCAAATCCACCTCTGAATGGCTGAAGAAAAACAAAATGAAGACTTTGGAGTGGCCTAGTCAAAGTCCTGACCTGAATCCAATTGAGATGCTATGGCATGACCTTAAAAAGGCGGTTCATGCTAGAAAACCCTCAAATAAAGCTGAATTACAACAATTCTGCAAAGATGAGTGGGCCAAAATTCCTCCAGAGCGCTGTAAAAGACTCATTGCAAGTTATCGCAAACGCTTGATTGCAGTTATTGCTGCTAAGGGTGGCCCAACCAGTTATTAGGTTCAGGGGGCAATTACTTTTTCACACAGTTACTTTTTCACACAGGGCCATGTAGGTTTGGATTTTTTTTTCTCCCTAAATAATAAAAACCATCATTTAAAAACTGCATTTTGTGTTTACTTGTGTTATATTTGACTAATGGTTAAATGTGTTTGATGATCAGAAACATTTTGTGTGACAAACATGCAAAAGAATAAGAAATCAGGAAGGGAGCAAATAGTTTTTCACACCACTGTACTTCCTCACCAATGATTCACATTGGAGTTATCTGTCTTATACACCTAATACAACTGTTTTTTTATTTCTTTTGCAGCTACTTTTCTTTTTAACTCTTTCTTAACCCACTTTAGAGTTTTGTTTTAATTTCATACTAATTGCAAATTTAGGTATGTACCTGTCCTGCATTATATATAGAAGGGGTTTAAACCTGTTCCAATGCTACTTGACTATCTTCACAGCTTATCCCATTCTATACTCCTAAGACTTTCCCACATCTGTTCAAAATTTGACCCACCAAAGGTAAACTTGACAGTTTTAGTCTTAGTGTCCGCACTCTTCCAAAACATTCATTGTATTATATTATGGTCACTTGACCCTAGTGG
The DNA here is from genome assembly GCA_026402145.1 of Polypterus bichir lapradei. Taxonomy (NCBI): domain Eukaryota; kingdom Metazoa; phylum Chordata; class Cladistia; order Polypteriformes; family Polypteridae; genus Polypterus; species Polypterus bichir. Next base: position 168,261,868 of record JANRMT010028174.1, read on the forward strand.
TTCAATCACTTCTACACCCTCAATTTTGTCCTGATTATTACAAAATACTAAATCTAGACAGGCGTCCCCCCACATTGGTACTTTAACATACTGTGTTAAAAACATTCACTAATTACTTCTAAAAACTCCATTTAATGCCCCCCCCCCCCCCCCATGACTACAATATTCCCCTGTAAACTTGCTTTTAATATTACTAAAAAGATGTGTGTTGAAGTTACTGTTTGCATTGGGTAGAGTCCCTATGCCCCATAAAGCTTTACTCCTGTATCCTACACTAAGATTTGAGCCATACGCTAAGCCTTAAAATCTCCTCAGTCATACCTGTGTAACCCTTTTCTTAACCCTAGGGGTTAATTTAATTGTATACTCAACAAGAGTCCTGGATCCCCGGCAGTTGAATGGTGAATTAGGCCGGTAACTTCTTTACTTTCGGTTTTAAACTTTAGCAGTAACTTGATTTCTTCTTAGATTTAAATAACTCTCTAGTCTCAATGAAATACCAGAATACAAATTTGTAAAAAAAAGAAAAAAAGAATAACGATTTATTGTATGACAATAATGTAATAGTTTGTGGTCAAATAAAAGACATAAACCTCTTCTCTGATCTTTTAACTTTGTCTATGTTTCTGTTTTGGAATACCTTAGTTGAATCACAATAATAGCAAACCAGTTAGAACATTTTTCAAGGACTCCATTTCCCCTCAGAACTATCTAATACAAGAAACCAAAAAAAAACACATCATCCATCCCAGGTGAGTTTAAGACTCGAGAAAACGTGCAGTTCACACCACAACAGTATATAGGTACCATATAGACACTAGACGGATAGATATTCGGATCCATTCAAAGTATGCATGAGTCAGTCAACTAGTTCAAAAGTACGTGAGTCAGTCAAATAGTTCAAAAGTTGGATCGATCGTTAACGTTGGGGCCCATTCGTGTGTGCACATTAAACAGAAGATGAATTCCAATGTCAATCCTGCATGAAAAAAATGAATCCACTTACTTTCTCCGATAAGTTAATGAAACAATCGTGTATTCACCGAACAACACGAAGACTCAGCGTCGTTCACGAGCCGTCTTGAAATCCTAAAGGGAATCCAGCCAATCCCCTTCGAAAGAAGAAATGCACGCTCTGTCCTGTTTTGCTGCACTTCTGAAGACTTCGGCGGTGATAAGGGTTTTATCAGCAGTTCTTGCCCCTTGCGAACAAAAATCTCTCCAGCTTCTCGGCCTTCGCGCCACACACACCTTCGCAGCGTTACTAAGTGATGACGTAATATCACGACCGCTACCGTAGAAAAACAAACATAACTGCACTTGAAATACAACCGGAAAAAAATAAACAAGCGTCGTCACTCTTCACTTGGGCCTGATATCACAGTGAATATACTAGTCTCCAAAGCAGATGACGCACTCTTTTTTTCTTTCCCTTGTAAAGACAGCAGATATCGCTGGCAGCACACACACTCACATGCTCTCTCGCACTGCCTCATCGTGTGACTCAATCATGATGCAACCTCAAGCTCAACATTGATTGGCTTGCATAAGTACACCTATATTGAATGAGCTTTCTTATTGAATACTGAAACACAATTATTATTTTATCTTCCCAATAAAAAAAAATAATAAAACAACAACAAAAATACATTTTAGTACATTGTACTATTTCTGACACACAGCATACTTAAAACAAACTTGTTTACTACTTTTGGGGTTCCTACACACTCCCCGCACCAAAAAAAAAATCCAGTATGTCCCCATGCTGGTTACAAAGTTATTATGCAGTACTTAGAGGGAAATCATCTGTTTACAGGGCATCAGTAGAGGCAGATTGTTACACATTTTACACAAGGCATTAGGATTACACCACCAAGCATGTGAACTATTATAACCCCCAGAAACTTTTAGTATTTCAGTAGCTGCTACATGAATGCCACAGTGTTGAGATGATACAGACTGTATGTATGGCACACCCAGCTTATCATAGGTAAATCTGGTATTAGCTCTTCTCTCCCTACTTGATCTACGTACTTCAGGAGGTACAACCTCTGCCTGAGTTTCATTATCAGTAGGAACAGCAATCTGTAAGGTACTGTCATGAACTTCAACCACATCATCAACTACTTCAGTATTGCTATCTTCAGCCACCAACTGAACATCAGATTGTACAGGTATTTCTGAAACAGTGTGAGCTTCACCAGTTTCTAGACCTTCTTCATCTTGTACAGGGTATTCATTCTGCATCTCCTCTGTCCTTTGAGAAGGAGGGTTCGAGACATCATCGGCATAAAACCCAAATTCCGACTCTGAATCTGAAGAATTACCTTCTTTTGGAAGGGCCTCAATTACAAGCAGTGAGTTATCTGACTGAGCAGCTTTACGCTTCTCTTTTGCTCTCCTAAGCCTCAAAGCTCTAGGTGATGAAATAGAGCTAATATCTACCTGAGGACTTAACCTCACTTCCTGTCCCAAAGGCAAGAGGTTATTGCGGTGCATGACTTTGAATGGCCCATTACCATCAACAGGCTTTAAGCGATACACTGGAATACCAGACAATTGACTCTCCACTACATAAGGATTTGAGCCCCACCTGTCTGCAAGCTTGTGTTTTCCCTTGAGGCCAAGGTTTCGAATCAGAACCCTGTCACCCACATTTAAGCTATGATAGCGAACTTTTTGATCATACCTTGTTTTATTACTCTGATTCATCTTTTCAGAGACATCTTGAGCTAACTGATAGGCGGTCTGTAATTCCTGCTTCATTTTGGACACATACTTAGAGTATGACTCAGGTGAGGTATTATCTGCAGAAACACCAAAAGAAACATCGACAGGCAATCTAGCCTCTCTGCCGAACATCAGAAAATAGGGGGAGAAACCAGTAGCTTCATTGGAAGTACAGTTATATGCATGCACCAACTGGGCTATGTGCTGACTCCATCTAGTTTTCTGACTAGGCTCAAGAGTACCCAGCATATTCAACAAGGTCCTGTTAAATCTTTCTGGTTGGGGATCACCTTGGGGGTGATAAGGTGAGGTTCTAGATTTCTTCACTCCTAGCATAGTCAGCATGTCAACCACCAACTGGCTCTCAAAATCCCTGCCTTGATCTGAGTGTATGCGATTAGGAAGACCATAATGTATGAAATAATTTTCCCACAAAGTCTTTGCCACTGTAGAAGCTTTTTGGTCACGCGTAGGAAAAGCTTGCGCATAACGCGTATAATGGTCAGTGACTACCAAAACATTACACACATTGCGGGAATCAGCTTCGATAGAGAGAAAATCGATACATACAAGGTTCATAGGTCCTGTACTCTGCATGTGAGACAATGGAGCAGCTCGTTGAGGTAATGTTTTCCTTTTTATGCAGCGTTCGCATGTCTGACAGTAAGCCTCTACATCACGCCTCATGCATGGCCAATAAAATCGATCACGAACTAGGCCATAGGATTTTTCGAACCCTAAATGCCCCATCTCGTCATGCAATGACTTCAACACTACATTGTGGAACTGTTTTGGTAGTACAAGCTGTCGCCTCACCTTGTGATCACTCTGTCGAACTGTTCTGGAAAGTAATCCATTATCTACGGATAATTTTTCCCACTCTCGTTTTAGGATTTTCATTTTAGGGTGCTTACTTTGGAGATCACTAGCTAGTTTCTTATCACAAATTGCCCTCCACACTTCTCCAAGGAATGAATCATTTCACTGGGCCATTTGAAGGTCTTCTGAACTAAGTGCGGGTAAGTGATCTGCAGTCACATCAGTAGCATGAGAGTAAGCCTTGGGAACCGCAGACATATGTGCCCCTGCCTGTTGCACTACACCCGGGAAAAAAACATTCCCTGTCCTCCTCTCCACAGACAAAGCCTGACAAAGAGCCCTCACCCCTGCAGCTGGAATTTCCTGCCACTCGTCATCAGTACTTAGACAAGAATGTGGACGCCTAGACAATGCATCTGCATCAACATTCCCGGCGACCAGGTCTGTATTTCAAACTAAAGTTGTAGGTTGACAAGGCAGACAGCCAACGGTGACCAGCAGCATCAAGTTTTGCTGATTTTATTATATAGGTTAGAGGATTGTTGTCAGTTCTAACCTCAAAAGGAACACCGTAAAGATAATCATGTAGTCGATCCACAACAGCCCACTTCAGAGCTAAAAATTCCAGCTTATGGGCTGGATAGTTTCTCTCGGAAGGGGAAAGGCTGTTCATGTTCTTGATACAGAACTCCTCCAAGTCCATCCATGCTCGCGTCCACATGCAACACATACTGCTTTTGTGCATCCGCAAAAGCTAGCACTGGAGCTTGAGTCAGACAGTTCTTTAGGGTTTGGAAGGCTTTATCACACTGAGCAGTCCATCGAGATCCAAATGGTTCAGATGGCTTAAAGCAGGGTTTTGTGTTACTCACAGGTGAATTTCTGTTTCTCTTCTTTGCAGCAGAAGAGGGATACCCCTGCAGCAATTCATTGAGAGGTCGGCACAACTTTGCGAAATCCTTTACAAAACGTCTGTAATATCCACAGAACCCCAGAAAAGATCTGAGCTCTGTTACTGTCTAGGGCTTAGGCCAGGATACCACAGCTTCAATCTTGGAAGGATCAGTGGATATTCCATCCTTTGACACAATATGCCCTACATAGTTTACAGAAGTCCTGCCGAATTGACACTTGTCCAGGGAAATCTTTAGTCCCTCATCTCTCAACCTGTCAAGAACTTTCAAAAGGCGTTCTTCATGTTCCTCTAAGGTTCATCCAAAAATGATTAGATCATCCAAGTATATGAGCACTTCCAAAAAGTTCATATCCCCTACAGTTCGTTCCATGACTCTTTGAAAGGTGGCTGGCGCCCCACAGATTCCCTGCGGCATACGCTCGAATTCATAGAACCCCACTGGGCAAATGAACGCAGTCTTCTCCTTGTCAGCATCACTCATGGGTATTTGATAGTACCCACTTCTCAAGTCAAGAACAGTGAACCATCTACTTCCAGAAAGACTATGGAGGGCGTCCTCAATGCGGGGCACAGTATATTGGTCTGGTATAGTCCGTTGGTTGAGAGTCCGATAGTCCACACACATCCTAACTTTCCCTGACTTTTTGCGGACCACGACAATGGGCGATGCGTAGGGGCTACGGGACTTGGATATAACGCCACTACTCTGCAGGTCTTGTAAGTGCCGTCGCACGTCTTCGAAGTCAGCAGGGGCAAGACGGCGAGATCTTTCTCTAAAAGGGCGTGAATCATTTAACCTACAAACTTGTTTACTACTTTTGGGGTTCCTACACCTGGACTGGTGTATGGCACAGACAGAACGTCAGAGAAGACTACATTGTCAGTTCTGCATGGTTTGCAGAACTGATAGACTAAAAAAAGCCCTTGTAGGGAAAAAAAGTGGAAGAAACCTTGTGAAAGGCAGTTGAAAGAGGGACCCCTTTCCAGGTACGTTGGGCATGCAGTGGGTGTAAAAACAAAGGGCGCAAATACCAATACAATACACAGAACACAAGTAATCCTCAATACAATATAATAGTGCAATAGAAATATAACAAGTACAGAGCAGAATTCAACAGTAGATGATATCACATAATATGATTTGGATTTTTTCAGAACAATGACAAATGGATCCACCCCTGCTCTGGCCAAGAGCCAAAATGCCCTTAATTAAATAAATTAACTTAAATGTAGAACTAAAAAAATTTAGGGCAAAGAAATTAGATTAAAGAACTGCTAAAGTTATCTTAGAGCTTCTGGATTCTTAAACTCCTGTAATATTCTCCATCACTGCCTTCTGTTTATTTCCTTCTATGAGGTTAATTTTAGTTTTCTCTGTCTGCTCTCCTAACTTAGTGTTCCTCTTATTCTTTACTTAAAAGCTCTCCACTCGCTCTGTTTGTTCTTCGTATTAATGAACCCTTAGCTTCACTAAATTTAACACATGGCTTTAAGGTGAACTGTGTGCCTGAGATGCATGAATACAAAACCAAAAATACTTTTAGAATAGGGGATTAAATATTCATTATATCAATCCATATTTCCAAATTCTTTAACACAGAAATAAAGAATACTAAATTGTTTAAGCAATACATTTTAAAAATTACCTACTTTTAACCAACCAAAATCGTAACAAGAGTTAGTAAGACATAAAATTGTTTAGAAAACATACAGACTACCTCTAAAGCTTTATGAAACACATACAAAAACATTCCAAGATAGCCAGGGGGAAGCTATGACAGCAACAAGTTTCATAGTCATGCCAGTTTTGCAAGGTCTCAACCGTTAGATCTTCCACAAAAGTAGGATCATAGATAGATTAGATAGATCTTTATTTGTTCCTGAGGGATTTTTGGCTTTTTACAGAAGCTCTTTAAATAAATAAATGAATAGGTAGATAAATAAATAACTAAATATACACATATAGTTTGGTCTGAGCACAGACCATAATGACTAAAAACCAAGAGGCATTATGCAGGTGTACAGCTGCTGTATAAAGGAGCCCTGTAGCATTTCTTGACACATTTCAGCTGAACGATTCTTTGGCTGAAAGTACTCAGTGTTAGTGTGTCACAGAGATGATGTGCAGCATTGTTCATAATGGTTGACTATTTATATAGCTAGATTTTCATCAGTCATTTTTTTCTTCTCTCTTAACCCCCAAGAAGACATACTATTTTTTAAATTAATTTTTGGTATGACAGTTCTCTACAATTTGGAAAAAGCACTTCCAAATTTGCCCCATTGCTCTTTGATTAAATACACATAAACAAACTGACATTTATTTAAGATTTTGCCATATCTGTTTGAAATGGATTTTTCTGAAATCCAGTGGTTTACAAAGCCTTAAATAATCTCCTATATTTTGGAATGCATCTCAACTTACACTCCAAATCGTACCCTTAGATCTTCAAATAAGAGTGTGCTTGTAATTCTAAGAGCTAAACTTAAAAGACGTAGTGAGGCAGCCTTCTGTTGTTATGCATCCAAAATCTGGAATAGCTTACCAACAGAAATTTGCCAGGTTAATACGATGGAGCACTTTAAAAAACTGCTAAAAACACAATATTTTAACATGGCTTTCTCAGAGCTTCATTTTAGTGTAACCCTGGTATGCTGTATATGTATTTAATTATAATTTTTATCATGGCTCTGCAATCCATACTAACCCCTACTTTCTCAGCTTTTCTTTTTCCAGTTTTCTGTGGTGGTGATCTATGCCGCCACCACCTGATCTAGGCACCATGCAGTCCCTACATTGATGAATTGAAGGCCAGATGTCCACATGACCATCATCATCTAATTCTTCCACGTTAAGCCTGAAAATCATGATGATTGATTTAGATCATTTATGTTAGTTAGAATGCCCAGTGTGGGCTGGGTGGTCTCATGGCCTTGGAACCCCTGCAGATTTTTATTTTTTATTTATTTTTTCCTCCCGGCCATCTGACCTTACTTTATTCTTTGCTATTTAGTATTGCCTAATTTTATTTTTATATTTTTGGGTTTTTTTTTCTTCATCTTGTAAAGCTACATCATTTGTATGAAAACGTGCTATTGAAATAAATGTTGTTGTTGTTGTTATTATTACGCTACGGCTACATTCTACTGGTTTTGTAATCTTCATACTGGAATACGGTCTTTCCTTTTGTGGTGCTTTGTCATACCGATTTAAAAATAAATCTTTGATAACATCTTTGATACAACATTCCATTCTTCTGCACTAATATTCATTATTCTGTTTTCACATTTTTCCAGTTTATATTAAGCAATTTAAAGTTATTCACTAGTATTAAGTTTATAAACTTAACTGTTTTGTATTAAACAATTAAATGTAATTTTTATATTACTATCTGCATTGTGTTTCTATAAAGAACTTCTATTATGCTGCTGCCTTCTAATCCAAATATCGTTACTAAGGCATGGCTTATTTCCCATTAGATTTAAATTATCTTTTATGCAAATGGCCACTTCCACCTTTTTGAGCTTTCCAGTTTTTTGTAATTAGCATGCATCTCTTTATATTGTACACATCTTTTAAATTAACCCAAATTTGATTAATCATTATATAATTTTACTTATTTGTAGAATTTGTATATTTAGTTAAATATAAAATTGTTTTTATGCTTTATTAATTTTTGAAATGGTCTGTTTTGAAGAAGTAAAATGGTACAAAAAAGAAAGATGCTTTTATAGAGAGAATGATTTATATAAAACAGTGGCAAATAGAATGTATCGAGATGAGGCTTATTTTTTAATATGATTTCAAACACATAAGACACAAGAGGGACTCATTCATGTACACAAAGGAGAAAACCAATGGGAACACTCCTGCATCCTGCCATCCCACTACACCCACGTTGCTCCCTGCAGTTTTGCCTTATTTACATAAACAGGTGTTTTTCCAATATTTGGGCATCTGCTAAATACAAAGTACTATTTTCATTTGGATTTTCTGATATTGTGAATTCAAAGTAATTGTTAATAACTTTCACTTTCATAATTTTGTACACAGCTGTTTTACATAATTACACACACCAATACATCAATTTCCTTTGATGTAAAAATGTCTCATGCAATTGCTACAAAAAGAGTGTCATCATGTTATAGAGGAAACTCAGGCATACAATATAATGCACCACATGACCCTGAGTAGGTCAATATACCTGATTTCATATACCTTTTCATATACCTTATCAAAGTCATTTGTAAAATCCCATTATAGTGGTTATTATAATAAGTCCTTCAATTAATTTTTTTAAACCTGCTTCATCTTGAGCAGTGTCACAAGGAAACTGGAGCTTATCTCAGCAAGCATGGGGTACAAAGGAACGAATAGTCCCTGAACAGGTACCAGTACATCATAGCAGTTACAAAGTGCCAAGTAATATGAAACTGCATTTTATATTACTGAAAGATTTCATTTTTTGTGATAGATAGATAATAATAATTATGACAAACAACACACATGACAAACTTCTGACTTGGCCAAGGATAAAAAGAGCAGTCACAGTCACAGTGAGGCATTATAAAGTGCTTTGCCATTGGTATAAAGAAGCCCCAGTAGCATTTCTTGATACACTTCTGCTAAATAATTTGTTATCTGAAAGTACTTAGTGTTAATGTGTCAGAGAGAGAATGTGTAGCATTGTTCATAATGGCCACAAGGGAGTCGAGAGTGTGTCCCATAACTGTGCCTGCCTTCTTAATCAGCTTTTTGATTTGGTGGGCCACTCTTGAAGTGATGTTACCAGCCCAGGACACCACAGAGAAGGAAGTCGAACTGGTCATCACAGAGTTATGGAAGGTTTGAAGGATGTCACATTAAAGGAACACAGTCTCCTAAGAAACTATTATAGATGTAGTTGTGTTGTGATACCAGTCCAGAGTGTCATTCACATATACCCTAGAGTAACTGTAGCAGTGCACCAGCTCATATCCACTCGCTGAATAGTGACCATGGTCTCCCTTTGGTTCATTAACCAGTTCCTTAGTTTTGCTCATGTTAACTTGGAAGCAATATTATCTAGCACCTCAAAATCATTCAGCCTTTCACTGAATGTGCATGCCAGTCTCTGCCTGAATGCCATCTTCTGGCAGCTCCTAGTGAATTAGGACAGCTCAGAAGCTCTCCTAAATCTTGCTGAAGTTAGGAGCAGTTTGCTAAATTAGAAAAATTGAAAAATGCATTAACTCCTAGGAGTAGGTCCAAAATGTGTGTTACTCTGAGATTTCTGAGCCAGTTAGAACTGTTTTAGTACTAAGACGCTTGATAAATATGGGCACAGGAACCTAGTTCAGTTCCCAGCACAGCTACTGTCTGTTTTGAGTTTGCACAATTTCGTCTTCAGCCTCCTCCTACGCTTTAAAAGTGCATTAGGTTAGTTTGGTTAGCAATTCTACAATTGAGTGCGGGTGTGTGCATGAGTGTTCCCTGTGATTTGACAGACGTCCCACTTTGGGATGACTTTTGTCCAATGTCCTCCAGATCGTCTCTGCTGTCTCTCTTGAATACTTTACTGCAGTATTTCCCAAACTCGGTCCTGGGAAACCCCTGTGGCTGCAGGTTTTTGTCCCAACCAGCTTCTGTTTTTAATTGAACTCCTGGAATAATCAAGTGAACTGATATTTCCCAAGTTCTGTGTTTAGGGAACAATATAGAAATTAGAAAACTAAGTTTGCTAAAAAAATATATATATATATTAAAATGTACCAAGCCGTTATATGGGAATAAGGTATTTTTTTTCTTTTTAACAGAATTTTCATCTTGATTCTCATCCTACTTTTCAAGGTGTTCTAATTGTTTAATTAATCCATTATTTACTAATTAGTGGGTCTGACTCTAAAGTAGTTGCAGCCTTTGATTATTCAGTGTTGTTTGCCAACGTGTCTGATCTGCTCATTTTAAATTGTCATTAATAAGATACAACAAAGGGGGAAAAACTGCACAGGGAAAGGGCAAAATATAATGAAATCAACAAAAGAGAGTTAAGCATTTAAATTGATAGCAAAAGCAGAAATATTTATAAATGTCTTATAAATATAAAAATCATGCCCTTGTGCTTTTCTGAATGTCTAATAAAAGAAAAACAAATACCAGCTAATTAAATGAGCTCAGTGTTATCATGTGTTGTCACTGATTAGGGATGTGGTTGGAACAAAATCCTGTAGCCACAGGGGTTCCCCAGGACCGAGTTTGGGAAACACTGGTTTACTGCATTAAAAGGGTTTAGAAAATGGAAATGCAGCATGACTGCAATGTTTTATAGATTGCTCTGGCCAGGTAAAACTAATATTCAAAAGTAGGCAAAATGTGATCTAAGGGTAGGTGAGGTGAAATACTGAGAGATGTTCTTCACATCTTGTCCTGTGATTTTGTACCCAGGCAAAATAATATGAATGTGATTATTATTATTATTATTATTATTATTATTATTATTAACAACCAGATTCATTGCTGCTTTACTTTCTATAATGACTGGGAAAATAAAAATGCCTACTAAAGGAAAATTTGAGATGATTTATTATTACCTTCATAAATTCATACAACTACAGTGTGCTTAATGTTTCTGTTATGGAAAGTCATGCATCATTTCTTGTGTTTAATTGGTATCCACAAGACTAAGAGTTAGATAATCTATTAAAAAAGGAGGACAGTACCACTGTGGCAGGGAAAAAACCTTATAAAAGCCATAATCCACTTAGAGCTCTAAATGGTGGTGAACTTAAACAAGAACAAAAATAACCAAAATATTTGCACTAGTTCTGTTAATCTGCTATTGCTACAATGACATCATTAACTCTGCACATCTTGATGACTTTTTCCTTGCATGAACCCACCCATTTTCACAGAACCTTGGAAGGCTTGAAAGCATAAAGACTCTCAGTGGCAATGATAAGTCAACCAAATCCTTCATGGGAATGCTGTCTCCAAATTTCATAGTATTAAGAAAGGTCAAACAAGGTATGTTTTAAAAATATGGCATTCCATAATTAGCACCTAGATGCATGGGCACACTTACTTTTGCCTCATTATTACCCGGCTGGGTAGGTGGGTTTCACATTATTGGGATGGTGCTGATTCTATCCTGTCACATGAAAATTTTAAAAGTTAATGTGTTTAGAAACCTTTGCCAAATTATTAAGTGTCTAGTCATTTAACCATAATAATGTTTTAAGTCTTAGATTCCCTGTGGCTGCAAAGGAAGATAAGGCAGTAATTTCTGTCTTGCCTGTGTTCTGAGAGACATTGCTCCATCCTTAGCAGTGCTGTTCATCATATTTTGTATCAATTAGAGATACCCTGTATTCTAACAGTTCTGGTGGTACTTCTGTAAAATAAACAGAACCATTTTAAGCAGAGAATAGAAACAGCTAGTAGAAAGGAAAAAAAAGAATATTAAACAGCTACTGAAACATAAGTCAAAGTCAGTACCACATCATGACTTGTGACAGGCTAATGAGGAGGAGACAAACATACCCAGGCTGCTCCAGACTTCAGGATGTTCTCTATAATTACTCTATACTAGTCCAGGCGCCTCAGACTGTATTGATAATATAAACTCAGATTATTTCCATTTAGAATCTGTCCATTATCACCAACACTAACTTTGAGGTATGGTAGCTACAGTAATTCAGATTGTTTTATATCTCAGACCTATATCGTTGCCCTTAGTAGTAAATTTTCTAAGAGAATTATTTCAGATATTCAAATTCAAAATACTTAAAATATAAATGTGCTTTTTCTGGTGAATTATCTTATATATCAGACAAAGCAGGACCACTTGTTAATTGTTTTAGAATAGTTCAAACACCTAGGAAGCATAATGAGCATTTTAAACCAAGTTATGGTAATACAATAGAAACGATCAAGCCAAATACTAATAGGGTGTCATCCCTCCCTCTTGCTTTATCAATATGAATATCCTCCAAAGCACCTACATCTATTTTAGAGTAAACCTATATACTGCATATATCATTTATCTAGAATTCAAACAAGCTATGCAGCAAAAGGATGGCAAATATTCATAGATAGATAGATAGATACTTTATTAATCCCCAAGGAGAAATTCACATACTCTGGCAGCATCATACTGATAAAAACAATATTAAAGAATGATAAAAATGCAATGCAAGTTAAAAAACGCAAGGAGAGAATGCGAGGCAGGTATAACAGTCTATAATCTTGTATAGCGTTAATGTTTACCCCCCCGGGTGGAATTGAAGATTCGCATAGTGTGGGGGAGGAACAATCTCCTTAGTCTGTCAGTGGAGCAGGACAGTGACAGCAATCTGTTGCTGAAGCTGCTCCTCTGTCTGGAGATGACACTGTTCAGTGGATGCAGTGGATTCTTCATGATTGACAAGAGCCTGCTTAGCGCCCATCGCTCTGCCACAGATGTCAAACTGTCCAGCTCCATGCTTACAATAGAGCCTGCCTTCCACATCAGTTTGTCCAGGCGTGAGGCATCCCTCTTCTTTATGCTGCCTCCCCAGCACACCACCGCGAAGAGGGCGCTCATCACAACCGTCTGATAGAACATCTGCAGCATCTTATTGCAGATGTTGAAAGACGCCAGCCTTCTAAGGAAGTATACTCGGCTCTGTCCTCTCTTGCACAGAGCATCAGTATTGGCAATCCAGTCCAGTTTATCATCCAGCTGCACTCCCAGGTATTTATAGGTCTGTACCCTCTGCACACAGTCACCTGTGATGATCACGGAGTCCAGGAGGGGCCTGGGCCTCCTAAAATCCACCACCAGCTCCTTGGTTTTGCAGGTGTTCAGGTGTAGGTGGTTTGAGTTGCACCATTTAATAAAGTCCTTGATTAGGCTCCTATACTCCTCCTCCTGCCAACTCCTGATGCAGCCTATGATAGCAGTGTCGTCAGTGAACTTTTGCACATGGCAGGACTCCGAGTTGTATTGGAAGTCTATGAAAATGGCAGAAGTCTATGAAAATACACCTGCTTGGTTAGCCATGGAAAGGAAATTCAAAACTTATCATAATTAATTGAACAGAAACCCATTTATTGTATATTTATTGAAGATATAGAACCAGTTTTGGAAACATTTTAAAACAGATAAGCCATCCATTCTACATGATAATCCCCTATTTCAGCCTTCTTTTACCTATGCTGTGTCCATGCTGCTGGGGACTGTAACATTTATAGACCGCTGTAATTATAATTTGCATTTTTTAAACTGTTATATTCTAAAATTAATCCTCCAGCAACAAAATATGTTTTTATTTATCATAAAGTTAGAAGCTTTGCTAAAAGCCACCAACCCAACTTCCCTCATCTTTTACCTATATTCACTGCTGAGGTGATACAGGATGGCGGCGCAGTCGGACACAGCGGCCCCTCTCTCTCCATATGTAGTACTGAATGTGTGTTTTAGTGAATGTTTGTGTTCATTATGTTCATGCGAGTGTTTGAGTGAGTTCGAGCATAGTCAACCGACAACATTGATTACAAGATACTGTCGCCATTGCCTTTTAAGACACAAAACCAAACATCACATCTTGGACCAGAGAGTTACAGAGACGCTTCAGGGCCTGGGACTTCTCCGCCGGACTATTATATCACCAGACTTGTCTGCTGTATCTTACCCACAGAGGAGGTGTCTGAAGCTGTGTGAAAGAAAATGGAAGTGGGGCAAGCGTGGAGGCATCCAGGCTAGGCTAGCCGCTAAACCGTACAGACCTCCGATACCATCTCTCATCCTGCCCAATGTATGTTCACTAGACAATAAAATAGATCACATTCAGCTTCTGAGATCTGCGCGGCATGACGTGAGGAACTGCTGTGTTTTTATTTTTACGGAATCTTGGCTTAATGACATCCCAGACTCTATCCAGCTAGCTGGGCTAACATGCTATCGAGCTGACCGAGTCTTTATGGAAGGAGGTAAGACTCGTGGCGGGGGAGTGTGTGTTTACATTAGCGACACTTGGTGCAGAAATACTATCGTTGTGCATAGACACTGTTCTCCGCTGGTGAAGTTTTTTATTATTAAGTGCCGACCCTTCTACTTACTGAGGGAGTATGCAGTGATTCTGCTTGTCGCTGTATACATCCCTCCAACCGCTAACACCAGCGATAGGAGCGAGGTGCTTAATAAACTCTACCAGGCCATTAGTGAACAACAAACAGCGCACCTAGATGGATTCCTCATCACAGCAGGAGACTTCAACCACGCAGATTTAAAAGCTTTATTGCCTAAATTACACCAACATGTGGACTTTCCTACAAGAGGAGACAACTCACTGGATTTGGTGTATACAACCTGCAAGGGAGCCTACAAGGCCTTCCCCCTCCCCCGCTTAGGTCTCTCTGGTCACATCACCATCATGCTGAGACTTGCATACAGACACAGAGTGAGAACCATCAGACCAACACAAAAGCAGATATGTGTGTGGCCAGAGAGTGCCTCCAGTGCTCTGAGGGACTGTTTTAGCACTACAGACTGGGACATTTTCAAACAAGCAGCCACTTACAATGACCACACAGACACTGAGAAGTACACTGAGGTGGTTACAGCATACATTGCAAAATGTACTGATGATGTCACCCATTACAAAAATATCACTGTTCATGCTAACCAGAAGCCATGGCTGACAGGAGAGGTCCACAGGCTTCTGAGGATCCATGACACAGCCTTTAGGGCCAGTGACACTGCAGGACTAGAGTCAACCTGTCACGTGGCATCAGGGAAGCAAAAAAGCAGTACAGCAAGAAAAGATCTGGACACTTTAGCAACATCAGAGATGCACAGTCTCTCTGGCGTGGCATCCAAACCCTCGCTAATTACAAACCCCCACCACAGACGTGTGAAGGTGACATCAAACTGCTTAACTGCCTAAATGACTTCTTTGGCCGATTCGAGACACAAAAGAGCACACCAGCACAGAAAACCATTCAACCCCCCAAGGGTGATCAACCCACGGAAGGCAGCCGGACAACACAACATACCTGGTTGTGCTTTGATGGATTGTGCTGAGGAGCTCAAGGATGTCCTTGCTGACATCTTCAACATCTCCCTGGATCAAGCTGTTGTTCCCACATGTTTTAAAGTCACAATCATAATTCCTGTCCCTAAGAAGCCCTTCCCATCTAGCTATAATGACTATCGGTCCGTAGCACTGACTTCCACCATCATGAAATGCATTGAGCGGCTGGTTATGCAGAGCATTAAGTCCATTCTTCCCCTCCGATGACCCATTTCAGTTTGCATACAGGTCTAACAGGTCCATAGAAGATGCCATTTCTGCTGCTATCCATCCAGCCCTCACCTACCTGGACTCAAAGAACTCCTATGTGCGAATGTTGTTCTTAGATTTTAGTTCAGCATTCAACACAATCATTCCCCAGCAGCTAATACAAAAACTCAGCCATCTGGGACTTAACACCTCTCTCTGCAACTGAGTGTTGGACTTTCTTACAGGGAGGCCACAATATGTGCGAGTCGGCAATAACACCTCTAAGACCATCACGTTGAACACAGGGGCCCCACAAGGGTGTGTGCTCAGCCCGTTGCTCTACTCCCTCCTGACCCACAGCTGTGTACCAATCTACAGTTCCAATCACATTGTCAAGTTTGCGGACGATACAACCGTGGTCAGCCTCATCACCAACAATGACAAAGCCAACTACAGGAATGAGGTGAGCCAGCTGGTCCAGTGGTGTAAAGACTACAATCTCTTCCTGAACGTGGGAAAGACCAAAGAGATTGTAGTCAATGTCAGGAGAGGTCATTCACAGCACCACCCACTGACTATCGATGGTGTAGCTGTGGAAAGGGTGAGTAGCAACAAGTTTCTGGCGACGTACATCTCATAGGACCTCTTCTGGTTAGATAACACCACATCACTAGCCAAGAAAGCTCAAACCCGCCTCTACTTTCTACACAAACTGAGAAAAGCACAAGTTCCACCCCCCCATCATGTGCTCTTTCTAACGGGGCAAAATCGAGATCATCCTCACTAACTGCATCTCTGTGTGGTATGGAAGCTGCACTGCCTCCTGTAGGAAGTCCCAGCAACGCATAGTGGATGCAGCCAGTAAGATCATTGGTGCCCCACTGCCCTCCCTCAAGGACATTTTCCACACACGTCTAACCTGTAGCGCCATCAGCATTGCTAGTGACTCCTCCCACCCCTTTCACTCCCTTTTTAGCCTCCTCCGCTCAGGGAAAAGATACCGGAGCCTCCAGGCCCGCTCCACAAGACTGTCTAACAGCTTCATCCACCAAGCTGTCAGGATGCTGAACTCTGTCCACTACCTTCCCCCCTTGTCCCCTGCCCCTGGACCATAACAAGAGTCACTATCTACCAAGTACCCTACCTCAGCTGGTATTATATAAGGACTCAATATTACATCTTCCGCTATCTGTCTTTTTGTACATCTCATAAGCTACTCTATAATGCACCTTCTCATTTTTTTTTTACTGTAATTGGCTTTTGCACTAATGACTATTGCACATTGTACACAGGTCTACTTTACAAGTTCTAATGTCATTTATCTTATATGTTATACTTTATACTTTTTATATTTTATTGTACTACGAAGTTGAGAGAGAAACAGCATTTCAATTCTCCTCTATGTTCTGCACATACAGTATAGTGAATTGACAATAAAAGGCTATTTGATTTGATTTGATTTCATTTTGATTGAGTCTGGATAACAATTTTGACAGTATATCTTTACTATATAATCTTAAGGAACTTATCCCTTAATAATCTAAGTGAGCAATGGAAAATAGATCTCAATTAAAATTTCTGAAAATACATTTTCATAAAGTTAAAAAAATGTATTATTAAAATATATTCTAGTTTAATATGTTTTAAGAATGCCATAATTCATGTTCAGTTTTTCCATGTATCCCGTCCTAAATTGTATAAAATATATCCAGAAGACAATCAAACCTGCAAGTGATGTTATCAGGCACCTGCATTGTTATGCTGCATGTTCTGGGAATGTACTCCTGCTAAGCCATATTGGGTAAAAATATTTGTATCTCTTAGATTGCATTGGATTCAGAATAACTCCTGATTAAGAACAAAATAAAATATGCTTTGAAAAATCATATCCTATGCCACACCTCTTGCATGAAGACTTATTCTGAATTACTGGAAAAGTCTTAATTCACCTTCTAATTCTCTGTTGGAAAGCAATGTTTTATAATATTATCTATCAAATTGGAAAAAAATCAAATTTACTCTTCAAGTATCTTTTTCAGAAATTATTCAAAATTTGGCAAGAACTCTTCAATAGAATGCTAAAGTAAACATGCCAGACATGTGCTTAACCTTTTATCTTAAATCCCTACAGATTTTATTTTTTTTCTCCAGCCGTCTGGAGTTTTTTTTGTTTTTTCTGTCCCCCCTGGCTATTGGACCTTACTCTTATTCGATGTTAATTAATGCTGATTTATTTTGTTTTCTTATTGTGTCTTTTATTTTTCTATTCTTTATTATGTAAAGCACTTTGAGCTACTGTTTGTATGAAAATGTGCTATATAAATAAATGTTGTTGTTGTTGTGTTATTGTTACTTTATTTGATGGTGTTTTACATGTGAAGAACTGTTTGTGATGGGGCTCTGTAACTGGAATTTCAAAGTTTGCTAAATAAACACAGGATAAAACATTTTACCACCGCTAGTGAATTAAAGGCTTCGGTGGTTAAGAGATTCAACCGAACTCTGAAGACCAAAATGTGGCATTATGTCACCTCCCGCAATACCCGTTCCTATCTGCAAGTGCTATGAAAATTGGTGAAATCCTATAATCTGAGCTATCACCGCTGCATAAAAATGGCCACTGCCGAGGCTAATAGTTCTAATTCTTGGAAAGTCTTTAAAACATTATACAACCTAACTAAACCCAACAGACAAAATATAAATTCAAAGTTGGAGATACCGTGAGAGTATCGAACTCCCGGAATCCTTTTACAAAGGGATATGAACAAACATTTTCAGACGAGGTATTAACAGTTTCTGAACTAGTCCTGAGGGATCCGCCTGTCTACAAGTTTAAAGATTATGACAGCGAAGACATTATAGGGTCCTTTTACGACGCTGAGTTACAAAAGATTCGAGGTACAGACATCTTCAGGATTGAATAAATTTTGTCAAAGAAAAAAAATATGAATAGAAAAAAGCATCGTTTTACAGTTAGATCCCTGAAAGCTACGCGCAAGATGTTAAATACTGAGAATCAAAAATAGTATTTCATTAACTGTGTGTTTACAATGGAGAGAAAAAGCTTTTACGTTGTTCTTCCCAGCAATTCTTCCAGGGATGTTTTCCCTAATAATACCATCGCCAATTTTACCATCAAATTAGCAGTCCCAATTGAACTACAGGGCAACTGGAAAGTTGGACTGTCCGAAATTCAGTATCCGCACATCTGGAATACCCTAGACAAACCGGATAATGAATTTATCGTTATGTCTCCGTGAATAACCAGGTTTTACACTATTCCTGCAGGCTATTACTCTAGCGTCAAGAAAGTTACATCCAAGATGAACCAAAATCCAGCAGCAGTCACTACGATACCGGAAAACACAATGAGATTACACTACAGCGCGCTGCAGCGAAGATTCAACGTTGTAAACTCTGCGAAGGATGAAACTCTTCATGTCAGGGGGCAGTTGGGGATGATTATAGGAGCCCATTCTGACATAACCATAGGCATTGTGAATGAGGCTCCTTACCCTGCGGATATCAGAGCGGGGTTTTATACCTTGTACGTCTACAACGACATTGTGTCTCACCAAAGAGTCGGAGACAGCTACGTACCTCTCTTGAGATGCGTACATATTGAGGATGAGATGAACAAGATCACCAGAATCACCTATCACAAGCCGCACTACGTTCCGGTCAGCAAGACTCAGTTTGATACTTTGACCATTGAAATAAAGATGGATTAGAACAAATATGTTCCATTTCAGATTGGCAAGGTCATAGTCAAGTTACATTTCAGACCCACTGATCAGTGTATGCACAACTAATAGAGAGATGAGAACTTACCAGGACCCTAGCGCTTACGTGTATTATTATGAATCCCAAGCTGGCAATGGACTCCCTGGGTTCTCTGGGGCCCCCGTGATGTGCAGTTCTGGGATCTGTGGGATATTTCACAGTCTGTTTAGAAGAGCTTTGCCTCTCTTGAAAAAAGGATTCGAAATTGTCAAACCACACATTAAATCAGCCGCTAAGAATATTGTCAAAGATGTGGTGGCTGGGGCTGTGTCCGGAGCGATGACTCGAGGAAGCGAAGAAAATCAAGAGACCTCCTGCGTCATGCGCAGGACCGATCATCAAAAAGACGCACCGTTCAGCTTTCACATCATTTTCTTCTCTCCGCCACAAGGATTAGTCCGGTGCCCGCAGAAAAAATAAATTGAAAAACATTTTTTAACTCGTTCGATTCTCTCAAGAGTGTGTGAAATCCAAACTGGACTTGTTTACAGTGCCCTATACTCAGACTAGCATAGCAAAAAGCATCTATGTCGAGGTACCTCCTCTCTCAGCTCTATCGGAAGTTGCAGAGCTAGAGTTTTTGATTAGTGGGAACAGTGAAGAATACTTAGACCTGAATAACACGCATCTACACGTCAGATACAAAATCGTCAAGGCCGATGGAACTAATCCTGCACCCATTGCAAAGGTAGGCTTTGTTAATTATCCAATAGCCGGTTTATTTTCACAATTGGATGTGACCCTGGGAGATCGCTTAATATCACAGAATTCCAGCCTTTACCCGTACAGGGCCATTTTCAAGGGACTGCTAAATTACAGCAATGAAACTTTCAATTCTCAATTTGCTGCAGGTCTTTTTTACAAAGACACGGCCAACAAACATGAAAACACAACCTTGGACGGTCCAAATGAGGGATTCAAAAAAAGAAACGGTTAAACATCCCAGGGTAAAACAGTAGAACTCCTTGGACATATTCATTCCAACCTATTTTTTCAAGAAAAATTAATTCTAAACGGTGTGGTCATCAATTAAAATGGTGTGGAGCAAAAATGAATTCTGTCTGATGTCCGGAGATGCTGAGCAATACAAAGTAAACATTTTGTCTGCTGCTCTTTTGTCAAGAAAGTTAAAGTTTCAGCGCAGGTGAAATTAGGGCACGCCCATGCTCTGATATCCGCCAATGCCAAGTACCCCGTGGAAAGAGTGAATATGAAAGTTCTCAGTATGCCAGTCGGGAAACGAGTGTGCAATCAGGAGAACCTGTTCTTGGGTCAGCTGCCCAAATACGTGGTCATAGGCATGGTGGATACTGATGCCTTTTCAGGGGCTTACGCCAGAAACCCCTTCAATTTCAAGCATAGCAATGTGGAGTTCCTGGCCTTGTATTTGGATGGAGAGCAGATTCCTGCCAAGCCATTTCAGCCCAATTTTGCTAATGACAACACAACTCCAGAATATTGCAACCTCGTGTTGTCCTCCGGAAAGCATTTGAAAGACATGCCTCTAGCCATCAGCCGTACTGACTTCTCCCGGGGCTACACCCTGTTCGCCTTTGATTTGTTGCCTGATCAAGAATGCGGAGACCATTTCTCATTGGTGAAAACGGGGAACATGAGATTTGAAGACCGCTTTCGGCTACCCCTATCCCATACTGTGAATCTAATTGTCTACGCCATCTTTAACAACATTATTGAAATAAAGCAGAGAAGAAACATACTTTATGATTACTAAAAAGCATGAACACCCTGCAGATCAACAAACTCATGTCCTGTAACCCGCACACAGAAAATCTGTTTTACATAGTGTTGGCGAGTGATGAACTGCCTGAAAAAATATTTACGGATCTCCCGGCCATGATCATTGTCAATACTCACCGTCAAAATCAACCCAAAGAACATTGGTTGGCGATACTCTCAGAGAAGACGGAACTGGAGAATTTTTCAATTCCTATGGTGGCCCACCAGATTTTATCTATTTTCCTGAGGAAACATACAGCTTTTTAAACAGAAACTGTAAAGAAATTATTCACCATACACAACAACTTCAAAGCTGGTTTTCCACTGTCTGCAGGCCACACTGTATTTTTTTCCTGCATCACAGGGAAAGAACGCTCTTATAAAGGTGTCATGAACCTGTATTTTAATGAAGTCACCAAGAATGATTATATCATTCAAAAAATTGTCAGCACCTTGTCTAAGAACACTTCTAGAGGTTTTCAGGATCACCCTTGTATGCAAAGTTCTATGACCTGTAATTATCGTAATAAAGAACAGGCAGACTCTGTAATCAAATTTAATATTTTACAAAACAAAAATATAATTACATTTCAATAAGGAGTCCATTCATTCTTTTCGAGAGATCTGGTTTTCTTTCCAACAGGTATATCGGAAGCAGCGGCAGCAACACCGTCCAGGGCAGAAGGTTTGAAGCTCTCCAGAAATTCTCCCGTGTCAGCGTTTAGCACAGCGGATGCTGGAATATTCAAACCGGACATGGCCTGGACAAATTCCTTCCACCCCCTAGGTCTCTGATAGGACAGTATGTTGTGACAGGCAGTCAAGTTCTGCATTAGATCGACCATATTTGTACCGGCTAATGGCTCTCCATGAAACATACTCTCCCAATCCATTCCAGTAGGCTGTATTAGTGCTCTGTGACATTTTCTGTAAAATAAGTTTGGTATATTTCTTTGATTTATCTGGTGCACTTTTCAAAATCTCATCGTACACCCGATCTTCTGTGGTACTAGGAGATTCTTTGATGTCACCTGGTGGTTCCTCCTTGCTCTCTGCAGGCAGCAATAGCGTCAGAGCCCCGGTATAATTCTTGGGTGTGTTTAACCAACATAGTGGTAACTTGTTTAGGCTTCTGACCAAATTTTCCCCAAAGAGAATTCAGAAATAACTTGGGAATTTGTCTCTTAGCAAGGTTTGCGGCTATGTTTTCGCGCTCCAATAATACGCCTTCTTTTTCGAAATAGTCTTTAACATAGTGCTTGTGGAACGCATCGTTCTGTGCCCAGGATGGCCAACCAGAGGCCTCCTGTTTGCCTTTCAGATGAATTTTGATGAAATCGGAAAATAAATCTGTGGTGCTCTGGTCTTAGTGCCATATCTCATGAATTTTTAAAACTCTGTACCCTTTATCTAAGGCCTTTAGTATTTCAACGCTGCACCAGGTTCCTGTTAAAGACCTTTCCTGGGGCCTCATGCATAACGCCATGTGTAGAATTCGCACTATAATGTGATGTAAGCACAAAAGCGGAAATGTGCTTACGCACAAAAAAATCCAGATGCATAAATCTGTGCAAACACCAGCTTCCACGTTCTTCCGCTACATAAATCCCAGTCAGCGTAAAAATTAACGCAAGTGCCTGCTGCCCACCCCAACTCCTCCCAGAATTAAGCCTCTTTGAATATGCAAATCAATATAAATAGCCCTTAAGCTCAGTGTTCTGTGAAAAGGCAATGGCAAAAGCACAAGGGAAAATAGAATTTCAGCGAATACCAAGTGGAGGCAAAGAAAAATGTACTATTTGTTAGTTTAAACAGTGGTATCTATACTAATAAACGGCAAAGCCCTCACTCACTGACTGACTGACTGACTGACTGACTGACTGACTGACTGACTGACTGACTCATCACTAATTCTCCAACTTCCCGTGTAGGTAGAAGGCTGAAATTTGGCAGGCTTATTCCTTACAGCTTCCTTACAAAAGTTGGGCAGGTTTCATTTCGAAATTCTACGCGTAATGGTCATAACTGGAAGCTGTTTTTCTCCATTTACTGTAATGGAGATGAGCTTGAAAGCCGTGGGGGCGGAGTTTGACATCATCACGCCTCCCACGTAATCACGCAGTACGTAGAAAACCAGGAAGAGCCCCAAAAAGCGCTGAAGAAAACATGCATTATATAATTGAGAAGGCAGCGAAACAATAAGAAGCGAGCGAGTGATATATACAACCATATTCATGAGTTCTGCTACTTCGGAAACAAAGCACAGTGTAAACCTACACTTTAAATTAAGTTCATAGACAGGCTGCCGCTGGCGTTTGTAATTTAGTGCCTGCCCATATAAGGCCGTCTGTCAGCGGCAATCCAATAGCAAACTACCACGGGTAAATATTCACGGGTGAAGGACTGTGCTTATGGAGAGGAAGATGAGATAGTCAGTGTGGTGTTTGGCACAAACTCAGCGAGAGAAAGTTTTAAGTACCGGGACATCGGTAGCATTAGATACAGCCATGGACATAGCACGACATGGCAACAGCACAGCTGGGAAACTTCGATGCATGTACACCGAGCGGCTCACGTGAACTGACGCAGTGCACAGACAAAAAGCAACAGTTCCGAAGAGCGCTGAACAAAAACCGAATTACACAATTGAAAAGGCAGCAAAAAAATATAAAGCGTCTGATACATACAAGATAAGTATGTAATAACTACAGCTACTGCAGAAACAAAGCACACGGTGGAAAAAGTGAATGTCCCGCTAAAGGAAGACAGTGTTAAAAAAAAACCCGTGCATGCAGTGTGTCAGGTCTCAGATAAAGAAGAAGACGAGCTGTTTATTGATGCAGTAAGAAACGAATCTTTTTCATAGCTTATTTAACACACTACGTCTCCGCTGCGATACGCGGGTATATATATGTATATATATATATACCCTGATCTACATACTCGAATAATGAATACTTTATTCGCAATCAATGATTGTTTTGGTAAAGCCATACTCAGTGTATTCATTAGATGAACGGTAAAAAAGTAAGAGCGAGGGGAGGGTCACTTATTGAGGCATGCAGGCAAAACCACATTAGCACGCGGGCTCGATGTACGAAAAAATATATCTTTTCAAGTTCTATTTAGTCCATATGTGTCAAATTCAAGGGCCACGGGCCACATCCGACCCGGCGTGTAATTATATCCGGCCCGCAAGATCATTTTATATACTGTATTATTGTTATTAATGGCCCGGGTATATGAAGCGCTGGTAACACAATAAACTACAGATCCCATATTGCAGCGCTTCAGCTGCCTTGCCGAACACTTACCGCGTTAATCAAGTCTAGCTTGCAAGTTATTGCGAAGCTAGCCCACACGATGCTTAAGAGAAAAGTTGATTCTAAAAATAGAGCCTTTAAAAACCGATGGGAGGCTGAGTATATGTTTACTGACATTGCCGTTAAACCCGTGTGTCTCATTTGTGGAGCTAATGTGGCTGTAATTACAGAATTTAATCTAAGACGGCACTATGAGACAAAACATCAGGGTAACCTGAAAGACCTGAATGCAATGCAGAAGATACAGAAAGCAGAAGAATTAAATAAGAATCTGACACTTCAGCGGACGTTTTTACCCGTGCACAATCACAAAGTGATTTCAAGTGAAGCTGCTTTTATGGGAGACACAAATGCACCAGTGCAACTTGCCCCACTTTCCCTGTTGCCAAGTAATGTTGAACCAAGTCGTCACTACGGTGTTCCCAAATACGCACTTTGCTGATAAACTGAGCGCACGGCGTTTTAGTGACTTTGAAGAACAAAAAAAGTCCGTCTACATGCGGCTCGAACCTTGTGCATGTTTGGTAGCACATATCTGTGTGAGAAGCTCTTCTCAGTGATGAAGACTAACAAAACAGCACACAGGAATCGCCTCACTCATGAGCACCTGCAGTCCATCCTGAGAATCTCCACAACACAGAACCTCACACCAAACATAAACGAACTTGTTGCCAAAAAAAGATGCCAGGCGTCCAGCTCTAAAATGACA
>JANRMT010028174.1:168297125-168313209 GCA_026402145.1 Polypterus bichir lapradei
GACAACGTCCGCCATGTTGAACTTTCTCATTTATGGCCCCATCTTCACGAAATTTGGTAGGCGGCTTCCCTGCACTAACCGAAACCGATGTATGTACTTATTTCGATGGTATGACGCCACTGTCGGCCGCCATATTGAATTTTCCAAACGTCACTAATTCTCCAACTTCCCGTGTAGGTAGAAGGCTGAAATTTGGTAGGCCCATTCCTTACAGCTTACTTACAAAAGTTAAGCAGGTTTCATTTTGAAATTCTACGCGTAACGGTCATAACGATCAACAACGTCCGCCATATTGAACTTTCTTATTCATGGCCCCATCTTCACGCAATTTGGTAGGCAGCTTCCCTGCGCTAACCGAAACCAATGTACGTACTTATTTCGGTGGTATGACACCACTGTCAGCCGCCATATTGAATTTTCCAACATCACTAATTCTCCAACTTCCCGTATAGGTAGAAGGCTGAAATTTGGCAGGCTCATTCCTTACAGCTTACTTACAAAAGTTAAGCAGGTTTCATTTCGAAATTCTACGCGAAACGGTCATAACGTTCAACAACGTCCGCCATGTTGAACTTTCTTATTTATGGCCCCATCTTCTCGAAATTTGGTAGGCGGCTTCCCTGCACTAACCGAAACCAATGTACGTACTTATTTCAGTGGTATGATGCCACTGTCGGTCGCCATATTGAACTTTTCAACAGTCTTTGTTACTTATGGGCCCATCTTCAAGAAATTTGGTACACGGGTTCCCAACGCTAACTGAATCCTACTTACGTACATATATACGTCCATAGCCTGCAGCTTGGTCACCATGTGAGGCGGCGTTGGGTCCCCCATCCCAACGCCTCCCACGTTGTTGGCTGCCTGCCTATATAAGGCCGTCCATCGCTCCAGTCTCTACATTCCCTTCCTTGCTTCGCCACGGTATTCACGTCTCTCTGCTGATAACTACAGCCTTTTTGTTTAATCCACGGCTTCTCCACTGTTTTATTGTTTGTTTATTACAATTATAGTTATTGTATAGGTATTTTACACTTACTTTACGTTACTCAGGTACCCATTTCCTTCATCATTCCAACCCCCATTACCATGTCTATCGAGGTAATCACCATCGATCAAAGAACTGTCACTTACCGAGTGGTTTCCTTGCCCGGAGATGGCACCTACCTTTTCCATTCTCTGTGTTACATATTGCACGGCCATATCAGGCTCACTTTTGATATCCGGAAGAACATTGTGTCTTATGTATTGAATGACTAGGACAGGTTCAAGGTGTGGACTGATGACGGTACAGGAGATAATTATACTACACAGGAGCACTAGAAGAGTGAAATGCTTAAGCCCTTCACCTATGGTTCTGCATGTGAGTTGATGGCTGCCGCTGAATTGTTCGGTTGGTGCTTTCAAGTGTACCGAAATGGTCAAATATTTTACACCTTTCGACAACCGCCAATGCCTCTTAAACATCTTACATTCACAGGTGACGATTTCAGTAGTGGACACTTTGATGTTTATGAATGTTTAAACTCTCAAAAGCTGGATGTGAAGTTATCGATGAAACCGGTTGTAAGCTTACAACGCTTGACAGATGCCGAATGTCACTTCAACACCAGTCCTGCAAATACTGTCGTAATTGAAACAAACCATGAACCTCAAACTGATTATGACAGCAGCAATCCAAGCTGTGAGATTTGAGACAAGATTACTGTTCACATGGCCAACTGTAAGTTGCATGCTGAAGAGTAAGCTCAGCGCACAGCTTGGTCATGTTACAACCGGACGGCCGAACTCACAATGTGGTATACAAAGAGATCCTTAACAAATAATTATTGGCATATTTTCCCTCAGTTTAAAAAGGTTCAATTTTCTTCTTAATTAAAATTTTAATGCAGTACTTCGCCGCTGCGAAGCGCGGGTATTTTGCTAGTCTATACTAATAAAAGGCAAAGCCCTCACTGATTCACTTACTCACTCACTCACTAATTCTCCAACTTCCCGTGTGGGTGGAAGGCTAAAATTTGGCAGGTTCATTCCTTACAGCTTCCTTACAAAAGTTGGGCAGGTTTCATTTCGAAATTCTACGCGTAATGGTCATAACTGGAAGCTGTTTTTCTCCATTTACTGTAATGGAGATGAGCTTGAAAGCCGTGGGGGCGCAGTTTCGTGTGACATCATCACGCCTCCCACGTAATCACGCAGTACGTCGAAAACCAGGAAGAGCCCCAAAAAGCGCTGAAGAAAACATGCATTATATAATTGAGAAGGCAGCGAAACAATAAGAAGCGAGTGAGTGACATATACAACCATATTCATGAGTTCTGCTACTTCGGAAACAAAGCACAATGTAAACCTAAACTTTAAATTAAGTTCATAGACACGCTGGCGTTTGTAATTTAGTGCCTGCCCATATAAGGCCGTCCGTCAGCGGCAATCCAATAGAAACACTGCCACTAAATATTCACGGGTGAATGACTGTGCTTATGCAGAGGAAGATGAGATGGTCAGGGTGGTGTTTGGCACAAACTCAGCAAAACTGCGAGAGAAAGTTTTAAGTGCCGGGACTTAGGTAACATTAGATATAGCCATGGACATAGCACGACATGGCACCAGCACAGCTGGGAAACTTCGATGCATGTACACCGAGCGGCTCACGTGAACTGACGCAGTGCACAGACAAAAAGCAACAGTTCCAAACAGCGCTGAACAAAAACCAAATTACACAATTGAAAAGGCAGCAAAAAAATATGAAGCGTCTGATACATACAAGCATATTCATAAGTGCAGCTACTGCGGAAACAAAGCACACGGTGGAAAAAGTCAATGTCCCACTAAAGGAAGACAGTGTAAAAAAAAAACCCGTGCATGCAGTGTGTCAGGTCTCAGATAAAGAAGAAGACGAGCTGTTTATTGATGCAGTAAGAAACGAATCGATGAATGAAACCTGTCATCTTTACAACGATTGACAAACACGGAATGTAACTTGAACACAACACATCCTATAAATACGAACCTGATTGAAAGAAATAATGATAATCAAATCCTTGATGACAGCAACACTCAGTAACACTCACAAAACTATTACTGTATATTGACAGTCATGTTACGTTATTTTTAAAATGTTCCCTTTTCTTTTTCATAGCTTCTTTAACACACTACTCCGCTGCGATACGCGGGTATATATATATGTATATATATACCCCGATCTACATATTCGAATAATGGATACTTTATTCGCCATCAATGATTGTTTTGGTAAAGCCATACTCAGTGTATTCATTAGATGAACGGTAAAAAAGTAAGAGCGAGGGGAGGGTGACTTATTGAGGCATGCAGGCAAAACCACAATAGCACGCGGGCTCGATGTACTGTAGTGCGGGTCAACTCTATCTAAATTGCGCGATCACATTTGAAAAAATATATCTTTTCAAGTTCTATTTAGTCCATATGTGTCAAACTCAAGGGCCATGGGCCACATCCGGCCCGGCGTGTAATTATATCCGGCCCGCGAGATCATTTTATATACTGTATTATTGTTATTAATGGCCCGGGTATATAAAGCGCTGGTAACACAATAAACTACAGATCCCATAATGCAGCGCTTCAGCTGCCCTGCCGAACACTTACCGCGTTAATCAAGTCTAGCTTATGATGCTGCAAGTTATTGCGAAGCTAGCCCATACGATGCTGAAGAGAAAAGTTGATTCTGAAAATAGAGCCTTTAAAAACCGATGGGAGGCTGAGTATATGTTTACTGACATTGCCGGTAAACCCGTGTGTCTCATTTGTGGAGCTAATGTGGCTGTAATTACAGAATTTAATCTAAGACGGCACTATAAGACAAAACATCAGGATAACCTGAAAGACCTGAATGCAATGCAGAAGATACAGAAAGCAGAAGAGTTAAAGAAGAATCTGACACTTCAGCAGACTTTTTTTCCCGTGCACAATCACAAAGTGATTTCAAGTGAAGCTGCTTTTATGGGAGACACAAATGCACCAGTGCAACTTGCCCCACTTTCCCTGTTGCCAAGTAATGTTGAACCAAGTCGGCACAACAGTGTTCCCAAATACGCACTTTGCTGATAAATTGAGCGCACTGCGCACTGAGTTCGCACGGCGCTTTGGTGACTTTGAAGAACAAAAAAAGTCCGTCTACATTCAGCTCGAACCTTGTGCATGTTTGGTAACACATATCTGTGTGAGAAGCTCTTCTCAGTGATGAAGACTAACAAAACAGCACACAGGAGTCGCCTCACTGATGAGCACCTGCAGTCCATCCTGAGAATCTCCACAAAAACATAACCTCACACCAAACATAAACAAACTTGTTGCCAAAAAAAGATGCCAGGCGTCCAGCTCTAAAATGACATATGAGCAAAGACAACTGAATGATTTGATTTGTTATTGCTGAAAGGAACACATTTTATTTATATTTCCAGGTTTTGTTATGCAGCATGTTCATATTTGAATTTGTATAATTTTGACAGGATATATTTTTATGGAGAGCAAAATCTTTTGGGATATTTAAAATCTAAGTTTATTTTTCATATAAAATTACATAAGAGTAAAGAAATTTGAATGTTTGTTCTTTTAACGTTTACTTTATTTCTAACTTGTATAATTTAGACAGGATATATAGGAGAGCAAAATAAAAAAAAAAGTTGTTAAAGGTTTGAGTTGATTTATGCAGGAATAATATTCCTGTCTGTTTTTACCATTCCTACCAAAGATATTTCTGTCGACTAAATAAAAATTCCTTCTTTTTAAAATTTAAATAGAACTTGAACAGATACAATAGTTCATAATATCCACGCAGACTTGCACGTAAGAGCGGGAGTTATCCGTTTTAACAAGCAGCGTATTGCACTGATACGAAATAGCTGTGTGTGTATATATGTAGATATGTATGTATATGTATATATATGTTTATATATGTGTGTGTATGTATATATATATGTATTTGTGTGTATATATGTGTGTGTATGTATGTATGTGTGTATGTATATGTATGTGTATATATGTAGATATATATATATGTATGTATATATGTGTGTGTGTATATATATGTGTATATGTATAGATATGTATATATATATATGTTTATATGTGTGTGTGTATATATATATATATATTTATATATATATATATATATATATATGACAGCAACACTCATCACTCACAACAGTGACAAAACAATTACATTGACAATCATGTTACGTTATTTTCAAAATGTTTCCTTTTCTTTTTCATTACTTCATTAACACACTACTTCTCCGCTGCGAAGCGCGGGTATTTTGCTAGTTGTACTTATAAATACAAACAGTTCTACAAGGAGCACTTGATGAACTGATTGAGTGCGTTTAGAGTTCTTGGGATGAAACTGTTTCTGAACCGCGAGGAAAGGCTCTGATGCGTTTGCCATATGAATGCAGTTCAATAGACAGCATGACTGAGGCAGTGTGTGCTTGGATGCTGTATACTGATAATTCTCTTTCCGATCAGCTGCTGTACAGCAGTGATTCCACACACAGATACAGTGATATAAATACTCCGAGTGGTGCAGTGAGAGTAATATGGAAAAAGATGATCTGATGTGGCAACCCCTAATGGGAGCAGCTGAAAGAAGAAGAAGAAGGTGCAGTGAGAGTAACAACGCTAAAGCAGTTAAGGTATTTTGAAAAGTTTGACCATTCTGTGGACCATTATATTGTTACAGGTTAATTACAATCAGATGCATTAAACTAATAAAAAATATCTGGTTAATTTCAGTGTATCTATAAAGCCGCATCAGGGATGTGGATCTAAAAAAGAAAGAGTAAACACACAGGAACAGTAGCACTGCTTTGACGCTGGGTGCTGCCAGACTGCAAAACCAAGCGCAGAACTTGCATACGACAGGGTATGAGCTACTGTGGAAATGTGCGTGGCTTTACGCCAAGTTAAGGTTTTATACATCGTGATTTGAACGTGGAAATGTTGTTACAAAACATTTTTGTGCGTACACATCGTTTATATGAGGCCCTTGATCATTGTGAAAGCAAAGGCTGGTTGATGCCTGGGCTTCTGCACCCGTACGGCACATAGTGAACATCAATTTACCGCAAATTCTTAAAGGGAGGACTGGAAAATACAATTTGCGAGGGGCTAGCATGGTGATTTTAATGAGACCAAAGTAATGCTTAAGATCGCCAAACTCATTAAAAACAAAAGTCGGATGTCCGATCGGGTATGTCTTTGTTTTGTTGACGTAAGGGTAGAGACTTGTAAAATCGTAATAATGAATTTGCTAGTTGCCTTGAATTTTATGATATAATTTGATAGCGCTGGTGCGCTCTCCAAACAGGGCATCACGGGGGTTGATACATCAGGAAACTCAAATCGCTTAAGAAATCCTGAAGCTCCGAGTCCTCTTTTTTCATGCGTTCCCACTCATGCTCTCAAATCACTCTAACCACCAGATTAAATTTTTCTCTCAATTTTTTGAGTTTGTCATCAAAAGTTTTAAACAATTCGGCATAAGATGTACCCTTGAGAGGATGTTTGGCTTGCGCATCGTAGCATTCTGGACAACCGTGATGAAGCAACCAGCAAACTCAAACGCCATCGGCACACCCTGAATTTCGGCGTAACCATCTAGGTAAAATGATCCCATCTTTACTTCACCGTGATTCAGGGCATGCCGAATGTTTATTTTTTCCTTCTCGGAAAGAAACATCAACCACTGAATTAGAAGCATTAGAATAAGCTTTGTGGGTGCTTTTGTAATTATCACTCTGTATTATTCCAATTGATTTAGAAGGCTTGCAATTTTGTCTGTACATGGACAGACAGAGAGAAGATAGGGTCATACACTGAAAAGGATCAATATTACCAATCCGGAGCATTTCCTCTCTAAATTTCATGCAAGCTGTTTTCAAAATAACAATGTCGTTTCTGCAGTAGTAAGCCATTTCTTGTCTAAAGTTGATGGTTTTGCGTTTAATCAATTCGTACCAAGACAAAAATTCCTCTGTTTCCTTGCTTATCATGTGATGTCATTTTGATTTTCAGCTGTGTTAAAGAAATGGGGAAAAACCCAGTCATAGGGGATGCACAAACCAGTGTGTTTCTTTGTGCCGGTCCCAAGCCCGGATAAATGGGGAGGATTACGTCAGGAAGGGCATCTGGTGTAAACATTTGCCAAATCAACATGCGGACAGCAATACAAATTTCCATACCAGATCGGTCGAACCTCAGGTTCACAACGACCGCCACCAGTACTGTTAGTCAACAGGGTGCTGGCGGAAATTGGGCTACTGTTGGCCAAAGAAGAAGGAGAAGAAGAGGGGAGAGACGTGTCCGGAGGCCGGAGAAGAGGAGGAAAGTAAAGAGAGTGGAACTGAGGGTAGGAACTTTGAATGTGGGCAGTATGACTGGTAAGGGGAGAGAGATAACCGATATGATGGAGAGAAGGAAGGTTGATATATTGTGTGTGCAAGAGACTAAATGGAATGGGAGTAAGGCCAGGTGGATCGGAGGTGGATTCAAATTGTTCTATCATGGTATGGATGGGAGGAGAAATGGAGTAGGGGATATTCTGAAGGAACAGCACGTCAAGAGTGTTTTGGAGGTGAAAAGAGTGTCAGACAGAGTAATGATTTTGAAGCTGGAAATTGGAGGTGTGATGATGAATGTTGTTAGTGCATATGCCCCGCAAGTTGGGTGTGTAATGGGTGAGAAAGAAGATTTTTGAAGTGAGTTGGATGAAGTGATGAACAAGGGACAGAAAGTGGTGATTGGAGTGGATGTCAATGGACATGTTGGTGAAGGGAACAGAGGAGAGGAGGAGGCGATGGGTAGGTATGGTGTCAAGGAGAGGAATGAAGAAGGTCAGAGGATAGTGGATTTTGCCAAAAGGATGAACATGGCTATGGTGAATACGTATTTCAAGAAGAGGGAGGAACATAGGGTGACTTACAAGAGTGGAGGAAGATGCACACAGGTAGATTACATCCTATGCAGAAGAGTCAATCTGTAGGAGATTGAAGACTGCAAAGTGGTGGCAGGGGAAAGTGTAGTTAAGCAGCATATGATAGTGGTCTGTAGGATGATGTTGGAGATCAAGAAGAGGAAGAGAGTGAGGGCAGAGCCAAGGATCAAATGGTGGAAGTTGAAAAAAGAAGACTGCAAGGTTGAGTTTAGGGAGGAGGTGAGACAGGCACTGGGTGGCAGTGAAGAGTTACCAGACAGCTGGGAAACTGCAGCAGATGAAGTAAGTGTGACAGCAAGAAGGGTCAGAGAGATGCAGAAAGTAGACAAGAGTACAAAGAGATAAGGTGCAAGGTAAAGAGAGAGATGGTGAAGGCTAAAGAAAAGGTGTATGATGAGTTGTATTAGAGGTTGGACACTAAGGAGGGAGAAAAGGATCTGTACCGATTGGCTAGACAGAGGGACCAAGCTGGGAAAGATGTGCAGCAGGTTAGGGTGATAAAGGATAAACATGGAAACGTACTCACAAGCGAGGAGAGTGTATTGAGCAGATGGAAAGAGTACTTTGAGAGGCTGATGAATGAAGAGAACGAGAGAGAGAAGAAGTTGGATGATGTGGAGATAGTGAATCAGGAAGTGCAACGGATTAGCAAGGAGGAAGTAAGGACAGCTATGAAGAGGATGAAAAATGGAAAGGCTGTTGGTCCAGATGACATACCTATGGAAGCATGGAGGTGTTCGGGAGAGATGGCAGTGGAGTTTTTAACCAGATTGTTTAATGGAATCTTGGAAAGTGAGAGGATGCCTGAGGAGTGGAAAAGAAGTGTACTGGTGCCGATATTTAAGAATGAGAGGGATGTTCAGGACTGCAGTAACTACAGGGGAATACAACTGATGAGCCACAGCATGAAGTTATGGGAAAGAGTAGTGGAAGCTAGGTTAAGAAGTGAGGTGATGATTAGTGAGCAGCAGTATGGTTTCATGCCAAGAAAGACCACCGCAGATGCAATGTTTGCTCTGAGGATGTTGATAGAGAAGTTTAGAGAAGGCTAGAAGGAGTTGCATTGTGTCTTTGTGGACCTGGAGAAAGCATATGACAGGGTGCCTCGAGAGGTGCTATGGTATTGTATGAGGAAGTCAGGAGTGGCAGAGAAGTACACAAGAGTTGTACAGGATATGTACGAGGGAAGTGGGAAAGTTGTGAGGTCTGGGGTAGGAGCAACGGATTCATTCAGGTTGGAGGTGGGATTACAACAGGGATTGGCCCTGAGCCCTTTCATATTTGCAATGGTGATAGACAGGCTGACAAATGAGATTAGACAGGAGTCCCCATGGACTATGATGTTTGCCGATGACATTGTGATCTGTAGCGATAGTATGAAGCAGGTTGAGGAGACCCTGGAGAGGTGGAGATATGCTCTAGAGAGGAGAGGAATGAAGGATAGTAGTTCCAGAAACGTGCTCGCAATCCAAAGCACTCGTATATCAAAGTGAATTTCCCCATAAGAAATAATGGAAAATCAGATGATTCATTCCACAACCCAAAACTATTCATATAAAAATGATTAATACAAAATATAAAGTAAAAATACATAAAACAAATTAACCTGCACTTTACCTTTGAAAAGAATCATGGCTGGTGTGAGTGAGTTTCTAAACTCTTTTGGGATTCCACCCAATGGGATGACAGGTGGAAGAGCATCCCGAAGCAACCACAGGCTCCAAGTGCTGTAGCAGTTCGGCGTAAAAGTGAATCCGAAAAGATCGCGGACATGCTATAAGCGCCTGCCATTGATGGGTAATACAGGAACATAATAAAAGCGCTGGGCACAGTATTACTTCCCGACCCTGCCTGACTGCTGTGTCTATGTATAGTTAGCGGCAGATCCCGCTACAATAAATAATCGTGATGTTCCTTTTCAAGCTGAAAAAAGCTGGTGTCGCTAAAGTACTGAGACTCAACTTCATGTTTTGGGGTGCAAGACAGGGACTCACACATTACAACACACACACACGTGGTCACCATGCTATAGTAAACAGTATACGCTCGTACGGATGTTGACTATATGAGTGAGGCATGCTGACTCAGACAAAGAATGAGAGACGATTACGCACAATCCCGCCGCAAGAGAGAGAAGAACCATCAGCTCAGTTGTGATCACATGGCGCTTGCCAGACAAAGCGTACATGTACTACTCGTATTGCAAGACATCGCTCGTTTATCAAGTCAAAATGTATTAAAAATTTTAGTTCATCATGCAAACCAAGTTACTCGCAATCCAAGGTTCCACTGTATTTCATTTAGTCCTTTCCACAAAAAATAAATAAATAGAAAATATTGTTCTAATAACATACTGAAGACGCACCATTTTGTCTTTCAATGAGATTCGGAGTCATCTTTCAGTATTAACGGCAAGCTGCGTAATGGATCGATGACCGGTCTGAACGCTTATTTATATATACAGAAAAGAACAGGGTTTTTTGAAAGCAGACTTTATAATAAGGAGAGTGCTTTCTTTTAGCAAATGTGTGCCCTTTGACCCATTTTAAACAGACAGCTGTGTAATGGGTCGGTGTCCGGCTGAATGCATGTGTATATATATACATACATATACACCGAAAAGAACGGTATTTTTTAAAAGGAGTCTTTATAATAAGGAAAGTGAGTTCTTTAAGCAGGTGTGTGCCCCTTGACCCGTTTTAAGACCACTTTACATTTACAACAGGAAGATATGAACTTATGCTAAAAGACTTACAGTATGTGTGAACCTGTTCTTATATCAGCTGTCCAAGTACGGAGAAGATGAATATCCACCTGTTTTTGAAGGAGCTGAAAAATTGATCACAGTTTTCATGGAGTGGCGAAGAGTGCTTAAAACATCTTTTTCTACCACCAGAATGGCTGAGTGGTTAAGGCGTTGGACTTAAGATTCAATGGGCAAATGCCCATGTGGCTTCAATCCCCACTTCTGGTAGTTTGTTATTCAATCGTGCCTGTTCACTCTGTGTGTCTGGGTACAGCTCTCACCTTTAGAAAGTTTATCTCGTGCATTACACGCAATACCTAAAATCCTTTACCTTCAAAAGTTAAAAACCACAAAATGTGCATATGTTTTCTCTCAAAGGATGTGCTGCGCGTGCTCGCCTGTGCACAGGGCCTGTCAGCTTGCCTTTCTGTGAGATGAGACAGCTGACTCACGTCAGCGGCTGTTAGCTTGTCTTTCTGCAAAAGGGCTTTCTGTGAGATGGGGAAAGGCTGTTTCGTTCGAACTGCAGCTTACAGAGAGCAATTAAAAGCGGCTTATATAAAAAAAGGTTTTCCTTTAACAGATTATAAAGTAACGTTTAGATAGATACATGTTTTAATCTTGTGATAATATTAAAATAATAGATAGATGCAGGTGTATGCTCCAGTACAGTATATGCAGGAGCGGTTATAAGGGAGACCTGGCCGACTGGGTATGAGAAGGAACATGTCTGGACATGTCAATCAGGCCTTGGGTTCATTGCAAGGTCGTTCTTTTGATATAAAGGGTCTCAGGAGAAGGGGCAGGGAGGGGGTTGCCAGTCAACAAACAGGTGTTGACATACCAGGGGGCAATGCAGAGGCAGCATCCACCAAACTGCTCTTGACACAAACCCTGAACCAATCAGCCCAATACCCATCAAACTGCTCTTGACACAAACCCTGACCAATCAGGTGAAGGTGTGGGATTAAGATGAGGTCTGGGCGGGGAGAGGTTGGAATTCACCAATCACAGGACAGGGGGTGGGGTGCATCATTTAAATCCACCAATCAGAGGAAAGGGGGCTAGGCCAACAAGTCATCAATCAGTTTTGATTGACATTTTGACAGAAACACCCTGCCTTAATACTACTCATACCTAATGTGGTAGCTAAAAAATAGTTTCATTGTACTGTGTACAATATAACAGTAAAGACTAGAACTAGGAGATACAACCAAATAATTCCAAAAACACCTTTTGATATATAAATTTAAAAATGGATTGACATCCCTCCATAATTTTCCTTGAAGAATATGTTGAAACAGAGGATATACTACCAAAAAAAAAAAAACACGGATTTCATAAATTTCAGTGGAAAATAAAAAATTCCATAGATGACAGACAATTTAAGACCTAAGAACTCTACTATTATCAGCTTGGCAATAATAAAGTAATTAGCTAACTTGCATTGCAGAAAAGAACTGGCAAATGTTGCCCAGGTGCTCTTAAGTGGTCTGGAAGAACAGTCCAAACCACAGAAATAGAAACAGGTGTGTCATGAGCAATGTCATTGGAAGGCTAGAGTTGTACACTGCCCAAATGTACACTTTCCCTCATTCCCTCCTTGACACTGTTATCCAGTCACCCACTCTTTCACAGCACACACACATTAAGTCAATAAAACCTGTGACATTTATATCTATGCAAGTGTGCCCACACGTTTCCTAAAGGTATTAATGTAAGACAGAAAATGATTAATTTTAAATAAATCAATTTTAAAATAACAAACAGTTCTACAGTGCACTTTTGTTTCCATGTTTGAATGAATAGTGAGGTATAAGAAGTATTTAAAAAAGTGATAATAAAAAGAAAAATAAATATATTTAGATGTCAATTATCTTTGGAGTAGGTTAAATGGAAAGAAAATCCTTGAATTTTGCAGTACAAAAGAATACTTCCTAATCAAATATCCAGCTTGCCCTTCCCCTCCTTCTTTTATCATTAATATGTAATGTGACAACATCACTGCAGCACAGCCACTGAACTTTAAAATCCCACAGAGGATCCTTATAACTAGTTGCCACTCCACTTTCTGTGCATCATAGAGCATACCAATTAGCCCTCTTAATCCTGCATTGAAGCCATTCATTTCCTTTTCATTTGAACTTGCCGGACAGTAAATCTGCAGCAACCTTAATATGTATGTGTATGCATGATCTGCAGCTCCTCTACTCTACATCCACAGTGCAAAAAATGCTCCTGCTTATACAATGTTTCAATTACCTTTTATTGCTTAGACTCATGATAAGTTGGGAAGTATATATGTATGTTTACATTTACTTTTACAATATATATGTTTAAATCAAAACAATCGAAAACATACTGACTGGCCACAATTAACTCATTAACTCCCCACAGAGACTGAAATGGCCAAATGGATTATTTATTAAAACTGGCCATTTATTCAGAGCTGCGGACCCATTGTACCACAAATCAACATATCCAAAACTCCATGGTAATACTTCTATTTAGGATCTGCAAAAATATACTCAGGCACACACCCATGCTTACTCAACAAGACCTTTACAAAGGCTTCTTGTAGTCTTAAAAACAATACAAAGAAATAGTAAAATGTTTATTCATCTCTGCAGTGTGGCCCAATAAACTAACTTCTCTTTGGAATGGTCAAACTTGGTGTAAGTGAGATACATTTCTCTTGACAGTGCATACTTCAGTATATGATCTGGGTATTTTAAACATGGAATATGGAATAAGCCTATGCGGCTTTCTGTCAATGATAAAACTATGTTTCACGAAGAGAATAAGTGATCACCCGTGACAGATACATATATCAAAGGAAAAAATGCAAACAAAATACAGGGTGTGTGGATGCAATTTCTCTGTGTGATGTGTCTCTTAGAGTAGGAAGAAAGAAAAAGAAATGTGACTGTGATTGAGATATTTGGAAGGTCAGCTACTGAACTAGTGCATTCAGCTAGTTCAGATCATCTAACAATGATTTCTGTTATTCCTTACTGACAGCATTTCATTTAAGAGCAATCCAGATCAGGAAGGGATAAAAGATAGTTCTTGTGTAGAGAAAACTGGAACTGTGCTGTTGTTTCTGGTCAACCAATCCCCCTTTAATCAGCAAAAGGCACTCTTATCCTTCCTGACATAGGTTGCCCTTAGACAAAACGCTATCGAAAAGGGGTGACAGAAATCACTTTGCGACTTTCTGTCAATAATAAAAAAAATGTTTCATGGGGTGAAAAAAGGGACATACAGCAGCTGTGATTAAAGGATTCTGACAATGCATAGGGTGGAAGAGAGAGCAAGGGAGGCGGGATAGAGTGGGCTGAGGAGGGGGAGATCTGTGCAAGTGTTTTAAATAATGTAAGTAAAGGAAAGTGCTTCGAGGATGCTCACCAAGACGGCTTGCAAAATAAAACATGGCAGACAGGCATATGCTCTTTGCATAATGTATGTAGAATAATAACAACAATGTTGAAGCAATGATGAAGCAGAACAGAGATGTTAAACTTAGGTGACAGTGTTGTGCCTGCCTGTAAATCCCAACCATTCTATTCAAACTGACATATATAAAGTATCTGAATCGACCTATATATCCAGGCGAATGTATCCTACCCAATGTATCTATCTACGTCTTTCTGATGTATATATCTAAACCGATGTATGTAAACCAATGTATATATCTGACTGGATGTATTCAAAGCAAGGTATCTGAACCAATGTACTGTATATATATCAGACGAGATGTAAACAAACCAATGTATATCTAAACTAATGTATTTGAACCAAAGTATCCAACCCAATGTATATATTCAAACCAATGTATCTGAACCAATATATATACTCAGCAAAAAAAGAAACGTCCCTTTTTCAGGACTGTGTATTTCAACAATAATGTTTTAAAAATCCAAATAACTTTACAGATCTTCATTGTAAATTGTTTAAACAATGTTTTCCATGCATGTTCAATTAACCATTATCAATTAATTAACATGCACCTGTGGAATGGTCGTTAAGACCTTAACAGCTTACAGAAAGTAAGCATTTAAGGTCACAGTTCTAAAAACGCAGGACACTAAAGAGACTTGTCTACCGACTGTGAAAAACACCCAAAGAAAGATGCCCAGGGTCCCTGCTCATCTGCGTGAACGTGCATTAGGCATGCTGCAGGGAGGCATGAGGACTGCTGATGTGGCTAGGGCAATAAATTGCCATGTCCACACTGTGAGACGCCTAAGACAGCACTACAGGGAGACAGGAAGGACAGCTGATCATCCTCGCAGTGGAAGACCACGTGTAACAACACCTGCACAGGATCGGTACATCCGAATATCACACCTGCGTGACAGGTACAGGATGGCCACAACAACTGCCTGAGTCACACCAGGAACACACAATCCCTCCATCAGTGCTCAGACTGTCCGCAATAGGCTGAGAGAGGCTGGACTGAGGGTTTGCAGGCCTGTTGTAAGGCAGGTCCTTACCAGACATCACCAGCAACAACGCCGCCTATGGGCACAAACCCACCTTCGCTGGACCAGACAGCAGTGGCAAAAAGTGCGTGAGTTTCTGCATGACAGCAATGTCAGTGTTCTGCCATGGCCAGCGAAGAGCCCAGATCTCAATCCCATTGAGCACGTCTGGGACCTGTTGGATCGCATGGTGAGGGCTAGGGCCATTCCCTCCAGAAATGTCCAGGAACATGCAGGTGCGTTGGTGGAAGAGTGGGGTAACATCTCACAGCAAGAACTGACATATCTGGTCCAGTCCATGAGGAGGAGATGCACTGCAGTACTTCAAGCAGCTGGTGGCCACACCAGATACTGACTGGTACTTTTGATTTTGAGCCTCCCTTCATTCAGGGACACATTGTGAAACATTTTTAGTTTATGTCTTATGGTGTTGACTCTTTTAGTGTTCATACAAATATTTACACATTAAGTCTACTGAAAGTAAAAACAGTTGAAAGTCAGGGGACGTTTCTTTTTTTGCTGAGTATATATATATATATATATATATATATATGAACCAATTAATATATTTGGAAACACACTTTTTTTCCTGAACAGCCCCTCAAAATATA
The DNA here is from genome assembly GCA_026402145.1 of Polypterus bichir lapradei. Taxonomy (NCBI): domain Eukaryota; kingdom Metazoa; phylum Chordata; class Cladistia; order Polypteriformes; family Polypteridae; genus Polypterus; species Polypterus bichir. The sequence goes on from JANRMT010028174.1 coordinate 168,312,936, forward strand.
CATATTTAAACATATATCTGTGAGATTCTACCATATTAAAAGAAGTCTAGCTGTGTTCTTCACCTTGATGCCTGTCTTCTTTCCCTTTGTTGGCAACCTTTCACCTTCCCTGGATTTGGTTTATTGTAGGTCATCCAATCATATTTTTCAGGCAGGGAGGGTGTCCCACGGTTCGGAAAGACCTGGTGTTGGTAACTGGACAACCCAGGCGGGCCAGAGATAGATAGATAGATAGATAGATAGATAGATAGATAGATAGATAGATAGATAGATA
>JANRMT010028174.1:168321577-168354564 GCA_026402145.1 Polypterus bichir lapradei
TATTATTATTATTATTATTATTATTATTATTATTATTATTATTATTATTATTATTATATTTGTATACATATATTTAGTTTTTTTGATTATCTTCCATTGCATGAAAAAGTATATTCAATGCTGTGTGCTGGGATTTGCATATGGGTGAACTTGTGAACTTATAGGGCCACATTTAATAGCTACAGTCACTGCTTGGCTTTGAGCCTGTTGTCATTTTATACCCATCCACACTCCAACTCACACTAATGTGAAATTGTCAGTTTTCCTGACCTGACTGTATTTAGAATGTGGGAGGTAATGCCATGTTAACTCGAGAAGAGTGTGCAAACTCAACAGGAAGAATACCTGGCATTTCATTCAAACCTATTATGCTACATCTGTGAAGCAACAGCACCACTTTGTCTCCCTACATAATAACCACTCATCTATATACTATCCAGTTTCCGTCGCTAATGCTATAAGACGGTATATCACCATGCTAAATAGCTACAGCTTCATGCATGGTTCCATGCTGTTAGTTTCCTTGTTTACATAAAAATTCCAACTGCAGTGCTGGCAGTAATCTGAACAGGAATGTGTCATTAACACAGAGAAACAGTTCCAAGAATCAGTGATTACTTTCAATACCGTATTGTTATCTTAAGCATACTGAAGAAATTAATAAAGAATGTTTCAAAGACGTGGTCTCTTCCACATCTATGTATTCAATAAGTTTTAAGGCTTTCCTTTCATATTTGCACTAATACCTGTAGACTCCATTTTAAACCGCAGGAACAAACACAGTATGTTTTTTAATTTATAAAAAATGCCCTACTTAACAACACAGATTCCCATGGCAAACTAATGTATGCCATAACTGTGAAAATATAGATTTGACTTGAAAAATGCCAAACTTATCTATTAAATGAGATCATGAGACAAAAATAGGCATGAATAATGATTATTGTACTCTAATTCTTAAATTTCTATAAATGTTTGCTAAACATCTTGATAGTATGACAAAAGTCTACAATTAAACTTTCCTTGCTATAAAAGTATAGTGTCATATTTCAACATGCATTACATTTAAGTACTATAAAAACTTCAAGGAAAAGTAAAGAATCCAGAATTTATTCAACGATTTATATTCCTAAATAAAGCAAAACCTGTCACATTACTACATAATAGGTGTAAAATTCACTTTGATATCACATTTGCTAGGCTGGTGTGAAAGCATGTAACTGTATAATGACCCTGCCATTTCACTGTAAGTGTGAAGGCAGTTCTGTAAATTGGGTCATATGAGCAGCATGATGCTCCATTTCTTCATCACTGTGTGTGCTCCATTATTTGCCTTGGCTTTTCTTTTCTTTTTTCTTCTTTTATGTCCAATACATTGTTTGAACAGCTTTGCTCTTCATGCTCCTACATTTCAAAGGTACAGACTCAAAAAGTTGCTTTTATAGTACATATAAACTTACAGTTAAACATGGACTCAGGTAACAAAATTGTATGAGACCAATGAGATTTAATGTAACTATATGTAATTAGTAAGTGACAAAAATTCATATGCCAAACAGGAACTGTGAGGAAGCGGGTAGGTTACATCCTTGTACTTCTTTGTCCCACAAAAACTGCACAAGCTGCAACAAGTCTGCATCCATTTTTCCAATCTCAGGCTTTTCGTTCCTGCACAAGTCCCCAAAGGCACATACTAAAGCAAGCACAGGATTTTCAAGATTAGTTTTCACACTCCCTGTAGCTTTCATTTTTCCTGCTATTCTGTGGTTTACTGTCTTTTGCATGTAAATTAAATACAAATAAACATACTCAAACAGCGGAAGAAAACTATTACGTGCTAGATAAAAAGAGAAGGTTTATCCCTCTGAGAAAAGCTACTGTAATTCCACAACTGTGAGACAGAAGTACTGGAGTTGATGGTTCTGCACAAACATGAGGCTAGTGGACAAAGGATAAATATAAGCAAAGAAACTTTATGAAATAAGACAAAAAAATTAATCAGACTGAACTATTCATTATCAATATATTACATTAAGAAGTGATTCTAAAGGCAAGCCATAAAAGAAATGCAATACAATGAATAAACAAACTTATATAATCATCTTCTGTGTCCAAAGCAAATAATTGTATGTTGATGATTTACAACACTCTTTTAAAATGTGTTATTAATGTTATTTTTTGTACTTGTTTTTTTTTTCAATTATTTTTCATTTTAATTCTGTTAATTATATTTGTGATGTCACTGTCATGCCATTTTGGTTTATGTTTTTCTTGTGGGCAAGATAGGAAATTACAAAACTGGGCAAGAGGAAATAATGGGGCAAGAAGGACATGGTGACATAAATGAGAATGGGGAGATATTGGCAGACTTGTGCACTCTTAACATCTTGGGCATCAGTGGCAGCATGTTTCCCTACTGGAAGATTCACAAGATGACTTGGGTATCACCAAACCAGTCCTTCAAGAACCAGATAGACCACATCTTCATTATCAAAAAGTTTAGAAGATCCCTATTGAATGAGACAGTGATAAGAGGAGCAGACATAGCTTTAGAGCACCACCTTGTAGTGACACAACTGAAGCTCAAGAAAAGAAGGACAGGACTGGAGTATCATCTCAATGTCAAAAGTGTGACACTGGACTTCTAAAGGATGCAAAGAAGTTAGATGAATTTAGAGTGGCAGTAAACAACAGGTGAAAGAGAAAGATGAGCAAGATGTGATCTTGAGAGAACATAATAGGATCAAGAATAGACGGAAGAGGAACTTCGAAATGTTGCTGAATAAAGAAAATCCAAGGGTAGCATTTGGGGATGGAGTCCCAAATGAAGGGCTAGTACCAAGAAACAGTGTTGATATAAAGGAGGCACTGAAAAAAATGAAAAATGGAAAGTCAACAGGAGAGGATGAAATACCTCAGAATACCGTAGATACTTTGTGGGATCTAATGCAGAAAATCTATGAACAGGATTGGGGTATTCTGGATTGTGGGAACTAGAGAGGGATAAAGCTGATGTCATTCACAATGAAAATTTGGGAAAGGGTTATAGAGAGAAAGCAATAGGAAAAGACCACCATAAGGGGAGCAGTTTGGTTTTATGTCAGGAAGAGGAACAACAGATGCAGTGTTTGCATTTAGACAGCTTATAAAGAAGTATTAAGAAAAACAGAAAGGTTTGCATAGGAATGTTTATTGATTTAGAGAAGGCTTATGATAGAATTCCACATCAAGAGGTCTAGAGGTGCATGAGACAGAAAGGAATCCTAGAGAAGTATGTGAGGATTTTCCAGGACATGTATAAGGGAGTGAGAACTCAGCTTAGAAGCAGTGCTGGGATAACACACAGGATCCCAGTTAGAGCAGGTCTGCATCAGGGATCTTATTAAATCTTTATCTTTTTGGTCTGGTTATGGATTTGTTGAATCATGGAATAAAAGACCAATCCCCCTGGTGCATGTGTTTGCTAATGACATTGTGTTGTGTGGCTGTTGTGTAGCGGATCCACAGTTCACATCAAAAAGGCCACTTTTTAAAATAAATAATCGCCGCACTCGCGGCTTAGAGAGGGGGCATAGTATGTGTGGCCGGAACGGTTCCCATGTGATTCGTGATGCAGACTGTCCTCACTTAGGTGCACAGGTGAGGAATTGCCCACATCTGTAATTGATGATGAGAGCTGCTAATTGTCACACCTGATCCACCTAAATAGAAGCGCGAGGTAGCTAGGAGAGAGAAAGAGGGAAAAAAAACAGATGGAGGTTGAGAAGGCAGGAAACAGGGAGGAGAAAGCTGGTACATGAACGAGCAAAGGTGCTCATAGTAGAGAACACCTACAGTTGAACAATGATCCTGGGTGTTTGGCCGGCACCCCAGGAGCAGGCGGAAGTGTTGGCTCCCGCTGAGCATTATTGAGGAGCGGGAGTGACCGGGAAGGAGGATGGCTCACGCATAAGGCCGGGAAGGCAGCGGGACTCGGAACATGGCATGTGAAAGCCCCAGCGTGAGCGCCCTGGTTACTGGGGAGTCCAAGGGATCGACGAGGCAAAGAGACCAGCAGTAGAAGGCAGTAAGAAGGCCAGCTGCAGGTAGGGTGACTTCCCTGGTGCATAGCCTGGATGGGAGAAGCAAGGGAGTCACCAGTAGAAAGGCACCGGGATTTGTTTTTAAAAAATACTGCTTCCAGCCATTGTTTTAACCTCATTTTTTAAGGATTTATTTATTGTTTTTAACCTCCACAATTCACTGCTTTTTGCGGATTATTTATTTAAGGAACTGTAAGGCACTGCACTTTATTTGGACACTTTGTTTTGAGTTTTGTTGTTTTAATAAAAGCACTTACTACTTTTTGCACCATCCTCTTGCTTCATTGTTTGTACATCACTGTCCAGCTCATTGGTGACATTACCAACGGTGTCGGGTTCAAGAGTTACCAAAAGGCAGATGGAGTGAACCTGCATCATCACAGTGGCACCAGAAAAATGGAAGTGTAGAGGAAGTTGAAAGATTGGAGAAGGGCTATGGAAGATAGAGGATTGAAGATAAATAGGAAGGAGACAATGTATGAGGTTTAATGATGATCAAGATTTGGAAGATAGCCTGCAGAAAGAGCGCTATTGAAAAGATACATTTAAATATCTAGGATCACTGATAGCTCAAGATTTAAAATTAGATGCAGAGTTAACCCATACAGTGCAGTGTGGATGGAACTGTTGGAAGAAGGTATTAGGTGTTTTGTGTGATCAACAAATTAAGGGTTAAAGGTAATGTTTTTAAGACATTGGTAAGACCAGCAATGATGTATGGAGCCAAGACATGGGCAGTAAAAGGAATGCAGAAGAAGAAGAAGTTAAATATGGCAGAAATGAGAATGTTGAACTGGATGTGTGAAGTTACAAAAAGACAGAATACGAAATGACAATAAGTGGGAGAGATATCTGAGAAAGTGCAGGAAAGTAGATTGAAGAGGTATGTGATAAGGGGATACAATGATATGTGGGCAAAAGAATGATGATAATTGAAGTACAGGGGAAGAGACAATGAGGGATATCAAAGCAGAGGTGGATGCATAAAGTAAAAGAAGACCAGCAGGAAAGGGTTTGACTGAGGAGGATGTGCAGAACCAAGCTGTACGGAGAAGGATGATCAAGTATATTAACCCCACATAAAATTGGTAAAGATGAAGAGAAAAAAGAAGCAAGCAACAAGTTTCAAGTGCTTCAAGAACTTATGAAAGAAGAAAAGACAACAGACAGAAAGTGGACTAGGGTTAGAAAGACACTAGTGTCATCATGCTAGGAAGTGCTTGGTCCCAAAAGGAACCAGCAGGAGTGGATTTCAGCAGTGAAGGGAGATTTAAACAGTGGTGAATAATAAAAGAACAAGGACAGAGAAGGCAAAGTCAGAGGCAGAACACATAGAAGCAAATAAAAATTCAAAGAAAAGCATAAGATCAGGCCAGAGGCAAACAGATGAACTGGCAGCAGAGGAAGAATACACAGCAAGACTAGAAAATAAGGATTTGTATAACACCACCAGGAAACTGTCAGGAAAGTGCAGTAAGCCACAAAAACCAATGAAGGATAAGGATGGAGAACCAATGTTAGGAGAGGAATAGCAAAGGAGTAGATAGGTGTAACATTTTGAAGAACTACTAAACAGACCTGTGCGTTTGAAGTCATCTGACATTCAACCAGAAGCAAATAAGAAAGCTTTAAGACAGCTGAACAATGGAAAGGCATCCAGACCAGACTGTATCCTTGCCGAAGCCCTTAAGGCAATTATGGATATTGCAGTGCAGATGCTCTACCCCCTCTTCGAGAATATATGGGAAGAGGAAGAAATAGTAACAGAATGGAAAGAGGGATACCTGATTAAGATCCTTAAGAAAGGTGACCTCAGCAATATTGTACTAAGCACATAGGGATCTGTGACACGCAAGGTTGGCACCAGACCACACAGTGGACATCTTGTGGTGCAGGACTGACTGAGATCAGATCTGTGGGAAGTCAGACATTGAGACACAGAATAAAGATGGTATTTCCAAACAAGAGTGAGTTAATTTACAGGTGCAACAAAACAACAAAAATAATGTGCAATATATATATATATATATACATTGAATTTTCCAGTCCCAAAAATAAAAAATACAGACAAAAATGTATATACATAAAAAAAAAAATTGGTAGTCGTCCTAAATGAAGAAAAGGAGTTCAGGAAGAAGCTACACAAATAAAGTCCAAAAGAAGGCAAAAATATTTACAAAGAAAAAAAAGTGTATATACAAGAACAAAAACAAAGTGCACCAAAACACGAAATCTATATAAATACCTCCACCAAAATAAAGCTAAATTAGGAGATATCTATAATATACAAACTGGAGCACATCCTGACGCACTCCCTTGGAAGAGCTGATATGCACTACAAAAGTAAGTACTTCTTTTCTTTGGGAATTCCCTTCTTGCACTAATGCATGCGTGCACGTTATTAACTAAAAACGCTTCACACCTCTCTTTGCCAATGGCAGGACTAAAGAGACGCTCACCTTTATGACAGGGTACGTGTAGCTTCCTCAAGCAGGCTTGACCTGGAAGACAAAGTTAAAATGACCACGAAAGCGCACCCTGCACTTAATGACTTACACAGATAAGTGCTTTTCATGAATTTTGAAAAGTCACCTTTACCCTGTTCATGGGACTATTTCATTAAAGTGGTAATGCCTGGTAGGCGGATTACCACAGGATCATGCTCCTTTTGGGTTCAGGAAAAGCGTTGAACAGGATCATCCTGGACCAAATGAAAGTATGCACAGATGGCGATGTTAGGGCCAGAATCAGCAAAGCTAGGGTAGCATTTTTGTAGCTGAAAAACTAAACAGGATCAGTATATTTAACAGTAAAGTCAGTCCTTTTTATGAAGCTGAGAGCTGAAGGATGACAGTTACAGCCACTAAGAAAGTTAAAGTGTCATCAACACCTATCTACAAAGGATACTTCAGATATGCTGGGCCATCAGCAACAATGACCTTTGGCAGTGAATAAACCAGATGCCTGCAGAAACTGAGATTTTAAAGAAGAAATTGGTATAGATTAGACAAACCCTCAGAAAGCCTCCCCCAGCATCACCAGACAGTCCCTGGCCATGAATCTCTAAGACAAAATGAAGAAAGGAAGGCCAAGAAACATGTGGTGTCCAGACATGGAGACAGACACCATGAGAATGGGCCTCACTTCGAAACTGGAAAGAAAGGAGTGGACAAAGAAGCATGGAGGACACTTGTCAGTGACCTTTGTCCCTGGAGGGGCAGAAGACATAAGTAAATAAGTAAGAATTTCTATTTTAGATACTTTCCTGATAGATGTGGCTGTATTAGTCATGACACGCTCAGCACAACATAGGACAGTAGCAGTTTCAGATAGCAGCACACAACATGCAGATTTAAAGCTTATTGAATTCAAACTTTCAAGTGAAGTGAAAGTAAGCAACATTTGCTTTTGTCTTCCTAACTTAGTTTAATTGTTTATTGTAAATTTCACTCATATGTGATTCATTATTTCATATGATGATCCGTGATGATTCCTACTTTGTTCCAGATGCTGTAGAGATAAGCACTGGCTGTCACACCTTGAACTGGATTAAGTGAATTGAAGCTGCTGGGATGAATGGATAATAATCTAATGTATTTGCTGTTGCTTTATATTTTATTTTATGCCACATTCTATTTTGCAAAGAGCCTTATAATGTTACTCCTGTGAGAGGCTTTATATAAAATAAATCTTGATTGAAGTAATGGCTTGAAAGTTGTTTAAAGAAGAAATCAGTAACCATTTCATAATGTAGATCTCAATGTGAGAGACTTGCAGTCCTCACCAGAAAGCAATACTGACAACAAGATAATGCCCTATACAGATTTTCTATTACATGATTTATTTTATCAGTTACAAACCTTCTAAGCTCAATGTGCTCACCGGGCTTTTCTTTCAATGATAATGCCTTATAATTCTTGGCATTGCATTTCTGAATCTTTCATCCATCTTCTTTTATGTATTCTTCCTCATCTGGTTCCAAAATCAGTGCTTTCTTTAGCAGGTTTCTGTTTCTTGTGATCTGAGCAAAATATTTTCTCCTGTTATTAAACATGTACAATTCAGTTTATTCTGATCTAAGGCTGATTGACTGACTTGTCTACTGGCATATGTACTAATCTTCTCCACTACAATAGTTCAAAGATACTGATTCTTTTTTGCTTTACTTTCTTGATGGTCCAGCTTCCACAGCCATACGTATGTCAGAGCCCTCAAGTATAGTCATTGTTTTTATGTTGTGGTGTGAGGCTTAATTAGGTAGCATTTGCATGGGAATAGTTGTGTGTGTTTAGAATAACTACAAACTGGCAATTAAATAAATACTGGTTTTGCATTTTAATCAATAAAATTATAAAGAATTTTTATTCCAGTGTTTAAAATACTATTCTTTCTTAAATTATACCAGGATAACATTGATAAATTACTGAGAAAATATTTTTATGTTATTTGCATAATAAATACTGTAAAAAAGGGAAACAGAATAGAATGACTACCTACATTTTTGCTTTATATAGATAGCAGTAACAATAATTAAAAAGTGCTAAACAGTAAAAAAATAATAAAATAGTGAAAACTATTACATAATTGCAAGAACCAGAACTGAGTAATGATGACATAACAATGGAAGTATGTGTGTTATAATTAGCTTGGGGAAAGATGGGCACAAATGTGTGGGTACATAATACAGAGCCCCCTGTAGTGGAGTAGTGCCATTTAGCATGCCAATGTGGAGTGAGCAGGTGGTTAAAGGTGTTCCAGCACAACACCTCATGGAAAAGGTGACTAGACATGGTAACTTCTAAATTTGCCATTATTATCTTTTCTGCTACTGCCTCCAGTGAGTTCAGAGACTTTTGGTAATAATATGGATTAACCTAGAGATTTTCTTTGTAACTTTCAGAATGTAGAAAGATACTTATCATACTAATGTGTTATGCAATTTTTCAAAATACTAATAACTTTTTTCTTTATTTATATATGTCCTAACATTCCTAGTAATTTCCAAACATGCTGCAGTTGGTCCAGAAGACCCAAGAAGGACATAATAATGTCTAGAAATAGTGATGCAGTCCCAAGTCACAATGACTTTTGCTTGCCAGTTACTCAGCAAGTTCTATCACTAAACCTAAAACAAGCATGTATGTATACATATAATGTCTGTAGACTAAGGCTTAGTCCATACTCATATGGACAAATCTGAAAATGCAGTTTTTGCTTTAAATGTTTTCTGTCCACGCATTTTTGGATCATTTTCTAAAAGTTTGTCATTCACACTGCAATTGCAAAAATACATAAACTTTCCCTAATGGGCATGTGTGGTTTAACAGTAAAATGCACCATTTGTTTATGGAGCAAATCTAAAGTAAATTTAAAATGCCAAAAGAATGAGGAAAAACAAAATGGATTTGCAACTGTGTTTAAATGTCAAAAGAAGGTATAAGGCAGTCAAAGCCTTGGAAAATTTCAGCTTAAATAGATAATGCAAAACATTCAAGTATTTCAAGGCACAGTACCTGTCAGCTAATTTGATTAAATTAAGAAAGGCCAGTCCTGACAGTAAAGATGAGATCACAAAGGGAATTATCAGAACAAATGGAAGTCCACACAGCTACATGAGATCCACTTTTTTCACAGTTGCAGACATTGCAGAGCATTTTCTAAACAGTAAGCTTTCAGTGGTCAACATCACACTTTCAGTGTGGAAGGGAGACCAAAACAAATTAAAAAAGATGCATTTTCAAATGTATCCAAGATAGTATCCAGAAGGTCGAAACCACTGGCTAGCAGATTTACAAGTTTTTCTTCAAGGCAAATCTGATGTCACCTTTCCTTTCCAGAAATCTTATGTCATTTCGTACATTGTGGACTAGCCTCATTTCCCTAAATAATTACTGAAGAAGGCGGGAAGTTTTACAGTTTCAGATGTAAGGATTGAAAAGCATCGTAGCTGGAAATTAGGTGCATACTTACATTGATATTCAACGTACATAACCTATGGCCACATTGTTTCACTAAGCAACTTTCTTGTAAGAGGTTTCATTTTATAACTCAAAGGCCTAGCTATAATTCTCATAGGTACCATGCAGTCTAAAAAAATATTTTTCTTTACAAATTACAAATGTAAATATAGCCACTTCTGAATTGATCTGTTGTGGTAGTACGGTGAATGCTGGAATGCGTTGGAATGGATGGGGTGGTGGTGTAGGTTTAGAGATTATGAAGGCATAGTGGGCATGAATGTAATGTGTAGAGATTGAGGCAGATTTTCTTTTTTCCTCTTTTATCAGATTAATTTATGGATAGCTGAAGACTGATCGACCCAGTCAGTTACTTATAAGGCCCCTAAAACCTTATTTTCTAAAGCAACATTGTTCCGCTATTTGTCTTAATTCAAGGACTGAACATTAAAATATCTCACTCAATAGTTAGTTGATCCACTTCTGAATTAAACAAATAACTGCTCACAACATCTGCTTATTGTATTAGCATTGTGTACCCTATCAGGAAAATCTTCAGCACTTGCTAGCTGTTTATAGCAGTGCACTTTATGACTGCTGCATATGTTTCATGTAACGAATACATCACATGCTCAAAAATAAAGTAACAACATTCTGCAGCCCACCTAATCCAACTTGTGGTCCTTGGTGGCCAGAGTATTCCATCATCATTGCAGGAGCCAACCCTGGTCAGGGTTCCAGTCTTTTAAAGAATAAACCGATCCACATACACTCCCATATTAGGCCAATGTAATTTGACCAACTGACAAAAAATTAAAAGTAGACTAGAATTGTCTCATATGCATTAAATATAGAAATGTTTATCTGCTGAACACTAGTTTTGAATGTGAAGTAGCTGGCAAGCAAACAGTGCAGTAGCTTACAAAAGATGCACTTATGTAATTAATGGAAGCTGCTTATTTTTGACATTCATACTACAACAAGGTAACAGAGATACATTCTGTCAGCTTCTGTCACCATTTGATAGTCTTTTCTACCGTCATATTTTTGTTATTTTTGACACTGCTGCCAAAGATTCAAGATGGCCTGTAAATTGTGATGTCACAAGGTACTGATTGTCAAAATTACTCTTGGTCACTCAGTCTTGATGGCAATTTCTAACAAAGGAAACATTAAGGCATAGTGAGATTTTGATTTTTTTTAATTGACTCATTGTGGTCAGCCTTGAAGATAAATGATTATCATTTCCTCACTGTAGCATGTATATTAAGCTTTTGTGCTTATTCTGTATAAATAGACTGCTTATGAAGCATTATTAACTCATATACAACATACATATTTATTTTCTTTTTCTTTTTAGCATGATCATCACCATGTGACACTGCTCACTTTTCCTTTTTATTATGCATTGCTTGCCTCTGATTTCATTCTGGAACTGTATAAATCTATGAAAAAGCATTTCTTATAGTGATGGACATTTTGAATCATTTTACTGAAATGACTCTTTCTAACTACCCGTTGAAGTGAATCAAATCCTTTCATTCATTTGATTTTTGAAATTCATTGTTATGTTAGATGCTGGCACACATGTAAAGACCTCTGACCTGATCACAAATAAATACTTTATTCATACTTTGTGTTTATGTGTGTGTAAGGGACGGCCAGCAGCTCAACCCAGCCGGGATGCCCCCGAGATGGAAGGATGGGGGAAGGCAGCTTTTCAAGGACACTGCCTCACCCCAAGATGCTAGATGGCAGCTCCCCTGGACTTCAGCGGTGCCATGGATTCCCGCAGGGTACTGTGGGACATGGAGTTCAGCAACATAGCCCTGCTGGGTATCATGGACGTGGCCAGGGGACACTGTGGGAAGACAGTGGAAGAATAAATTCTCACATAGCCAGGAAGTACTAATGGATCATGAGGACGGAAGCCCCAAAGTACTTCCAGGCTGATTAAAAGCTTTAATTCTCCATCTGACCCTGAAGTGGTGGAAAGTCACATGGATGGAAGAGCAGAAGCACTTCTGGGTCAAGGACTATTGGAAGGAGTTCGGAATACTGAGCAGACGAGCCAGAGTCGGGTGGAGGTGGTCAAAGCGTGCTGGAAGGTGTGGAGGAGAAAGAAAGAAAGAAAGAAAGAAAGAAAGAAAGAAAGAAAGAAAGACTTGTGAATATATACTGGCACGACTAGTGAATTCCTTGCCTGTGTTATTGTGGCTGTGGTTTTCTTAGGGCACTATTTTTGAGAAGAAAATAATTAAATATCTTCTTAGTGCTTTTACATTATGTCCTGACCGTCTGTCTGTTGGGGTTAAAGGAGCAACAGCGACCCCTAGCATCTTACAATATATATATATATATATAAAATGTGTGTGTGTATACATAATTAATTACATACTGTTTTTCCATGACGATAATTCATGTGACATTTTTCTGTTTCAGTACACAAAGACATTATGTTATAAAATCAAATAAACAACAATGTGCAACTGGTTTTCGGGTAATAATTCAGTTTGAAATCAAAACAATCAGATACAGTCAATAATCCATAAAAAAGCATTTGCTAAAGTAAAGTTGAATGCAAAAAATTGTTATAAATTGAAAAAATATTTTTAAAAGGTTAAATTTAGTGTAACTAATTTGTTAAATGTACACAGGAACATAATGTAGATATATTAGTTTTAATATTGTTTATATAATCAGTTTTAAACAATTCCAATAATGAATTGTACAAAACATAATGGTTAATACATTCTAATATAAATGTGTCATTACTGTATTGTACTTGTATGGTGAGTTATACAGTTATCATTGACAGAGTTTTGTTGACATAGTTTGAACTCAAAAGAATCAAAAGTGAATCAAGTCCAGGCGAGTTGAGATGATTCAGGTGGTTATTACACATGCACTTTGAACATCTATCATTGTCAGGGAAACAAAAGACGCTAAATGTGCTTTAGCATTCACTAAAAACAGTCATTCAAATTATTTGTACATCACATTTTTTTCTATTTTTCCCTACAGTTACAAACATTTTACCAACCTGCATGTTGAGGCCCACAACTGCATATTAGGACACCACAGCTGCTCATCTGATCAACACTGGGGCTTCTGAATTGCTACCCCTTGTAACCATTCATCTCCAATACATCTCCACACTCCTAAGCATTTGCAGCATCAAGAGCGCCTGCTGCTATCATTTCTTTCGACATTTACAGTGCATCTGGAAAGTATTCACAGCGCATCACTTTTTCTACATTTTGTTATGTTACAGCCTTATTCTAAAATGGATTAAATTCATTTTTTCCTCAGAATTCTACACACAACACCCCATAATGACAACGTGAAAAAAGTTTACTTGAGGTTTTTGCAGATTTATTAAAAATAAAAAAACTGAGAAATCACATGTACATAAGTATTCACAGCCTTTGCTCAATACTTTGTTGATGCACCTTTGGCAGCAATTACAGCCTCAAGTCTTTTTGGATATGATGCCACAAGCTTGGCACACCTATCCTTGGCCAGTTTCGCCCATTCCTCTTTGCAGCACCTCTCAAGCTCCATCAGGTTGGATGGGAAGCATCGGTGCACAGCCATTTTAAGATCTTTCCAGAGATGTTCAATCGGATTCAAGTCTGGGCTCTGGCTGGGCCACTCAAGGACATTCACAGAGTTGTCCTGAAGCCACTCCTTTGATATCTTGGCTGTGTGATTAGCGTCGTTGTCCTGCTGAAAGATGAACCGTCGCCCCAGTCTGAGGTCAAGAGCACTCTGGAGCAGGTTTTCATCCAGGATGTCTCTGTACATTGCTGCAGTCATCTTTCCCTTTATCCTGACTAGTCTCCCAGTTCCTGCCGCTGAAAAACATCCCCACAGCATGATGCTGCCACCACCATGCTTCACTGTAGGGATGGTATTGGCCTGGTGATGAGCAGTGCCTGGTTTCCTCCAAACGTGACGCCTGGCATTCACACCAAAGAGTTCAATCTTTGTCTCATCAGACCAGAGAATTTTGTTTCTCATGGTCTGAGAGTCCTTCAGGTGCCTTTTGGCAAACTCTTGGCGGGCTGCCATGTGCCTTTTACTAAGGAGTGGCTTCCGTCTGGCCACTCTACCATACAGGCCTGATTGGTGGATTGCTGCAGAGATGGTTGTCCTTCTGGAAGGGTCTCCTCTCTCCACAGAGGACCTCTGGAGCTCTGACAGAGTGACCATCGTGTTCTTGGTCACCTCCCTGACTAAGGCCCTTCTCCCCTGATCGCTCAGTTTAGATGGCCAGCCAGCTCTAGGAAGAGTCCTGGTGGTTTTGAACCTCTTCCACTTATGGATGAATGAGGCCACTGTGCTCAGTGGGACCTTCAAAGCAGCAGAAATTGTTCTGTAACTTTCCCCAGATTTGTGCCTCGAGACAATCCTGTCTCGGAGGTCTACAGACAATTCCTTTGACTTCATGCTTGGTTTGTGCTCTGACATGAACTGTCAACTCTGGGACCTTATATAGACAGGTGTGTGCCTTTCCAAATCATGTCCAATCAACTGAATTTACCACAGGTGGACTCCAATTAAGCTGCAGAAACATCTCAAGGATGATCAGGGGAAACAGGATACACCTGAGCTCAATTTTGAACTTCATGGCAAAGGCTGTGAATACTTATGTACATGTGATTTCTAAGTTTTTTATTGTTAATAAATCTGCAAAAACCTCAGGTAAACTTTTTTCACGTTGTCATTATGGGGTGTTGCGTGTAGAATTCTGAGAAAAAAAATGAATTTATTCCATTTTTGAATAAGGCTGTAACATAAAATGTGGAAAAAGTGATGTGCTGTGAATACTTTATGGATGCACTGAACGCTGGGTTTGTATGCTGAAAGATCCTTTAATACAAGCAAAGCACAAAATTATTATTTGTGTCATGATTGACTGATGTTGTTGTTGTGGGTATTTTGTTGCTGTTGTCATTTTGAGATAGCACCATAAGCGTAATCATTCCACTGTGTGATTCTCTGAACTTGGTCCTTCTGAGGAGCTACCGTTTCCTGCTGGACACTCACTCTTTCATTATTACTTCTGCCAAATGTTTCTATATTAGCATCTTATCCACTGCAGTTGTCATTTTTGTACCCTTCTGTATGGATTTTGATCATTCTTGGATTTTTTTTTGTGATTGTTTAGTAAAGAGTAAAACAACCAACTAAAAAAAAAAATTAGTTATTAACCCACCACAGTACCCATACCCTCCCAGTTCTCCAGGCCTTATAATATTTTAATTGTATGCAACCAAAATGACAACTGAAACCTGGTTCTGAATAATTTGAACCCTTGCTTGCACTTGCTACTATTAGTACTGTATGCTGCATTCATTCTTACAATGGACTGCTCCAATAATGTTGAATTAAGAAAAGAAGATTTCCAGACTAAAACTGATAGGGAATCTTTGGATTTCCTACAAGTTAGTAAATTTGACTTTACAGCAAGATTTTGTGTTTGTTCTCATTTCTTAAATTTTTTGATTTGTTTAACTAATTGTTCTTTTTCTTACATTAGTAATGGCATAGATTCTGAAATAATTTCCTCTCTAAAACACTTGTTATGTATGTTTGATATTATTTAAGATCTTTTTATTTTACTGCAATATCATTTTACTATGTTGGTTACTCAAAATAGCAGTTCCTATTGCTAGGATGCAATGTCTGGTTACTAGGAGGCATGTCCCAGAAGTCACACAACATTGTTTAAACCAGTGTTGCACCGCCTTCCTGTTCAAGTTTATGTATATATTCTAAAAGTCTAGTTCAATCTTTCTTAGTGTTTTTTTTTCTGGTAAACAAGCTTAGGTTCTCCTTTGTGTCTTTGATTTTTTTTGGATCAGATAAAAGATAAACTTCATTTGTTTTATTTTCTGCTCTGTCTTTTTCTGTCTTCACCCTAGTAATTGTGGAAAAGAAGAGAGCCAAGAAGAAATTTTCTGTTGGAGTAGATTTACTGAGAGGTAAGAAAGATCAAGCAGGAAGAAAAAGATCTGGTAAGAGATTAATATTGATAGAAAGAGTGGATGATTAAAAAAGAGGTAACCTTTTATCAAAAAGTAACTATTAATACATTCCCAAACATGTTAAGAAAGGTTCCTTGACACAGAAGACATAAAGGGTCCAAGGGCTAAGTCCATAATAAATATATACTGGCACAGCGAAATGTCCATTTGGTGAAACAGGCCCAATGGTAAGTCCAACTGCTTTGAAAACGTTATAAATATAGAAACCTGTGTTCCACAGATATGCTAGACCTTGCATCCTTTTTCTGTGTGTCTTGTGGCCTTTATTCATTGTACATTTTAGCACTTACGTCCCTCTTTTGTGTTTTTTGTTGCCTTTATTCATGGGACATTGCAGCCCACTTGTTGAATGGCGTATGATTTGTTGTTTTACATATATTTATATGTGAAGTAAAATATAATCAGTGCACAAACATGAATTGAATATTTTGGATGTCAGGGTTTTTAGTTGATATGGTAATAATTTTATAATAACAAACCATTACAGAGGAGAGGTCATGGACAGATCTCATTGCCAAATAGGTTGGATTGGCAAAGTCTGCTGCGAGGCATTTCACCAGACTGCATATAGAGTGCATATGTCATCATGGATTTAAATATCTAAGTAAATAATTTGATGAGGCAGGAGAAGGGCAAGATGAAATAATAATAATGATAAATATTCATGTTTCATGTTAAAATTGAATTTAATAGTATTTCATAACTTCAAATAATAAATTTACCTAAATCCGTGCAAGGTTTTTTTTTCCATTTTGCTTTGTGCCCACCCCTACAATAACCTATCGTCTATGGGGGAGGAGTGAAAGCTTTGGATTCATCACAAATTTTGATGTTTGGTTTTCGACGGATCCCGATGTTTTAGGGTCCACTGATGCCGAAACCATCAATATCTTGATGATGGGTGTGTGTCTGTCTGTCACAGTTTCTGGAGGATGGTCTAGAGCAGATTCCAAACCTCGGTTCTGGGGACCCCCTATGACTGCAGGTTTTTGTTCCAACCAGATTCCTAATCACTGACAACACCTGACAGCACTGATCTCATTTAATTAGCTGGTATTCTTTTATTCTTTAGAAAGCACAGCAGCATGATTGTTATATTTTAAGACATTTAGAAATATTTCTGCTTTTGCTATAGATTTAAATGCTTAACTCTCTCTTTTGTTGATTTCATTATATTTTGCCCTTTCTCTGTGCAGTTTTTCCCCTTCGTTGTATCTTATAAATGACAATTAAAAATGAGCAGAGCAGACACACTGGCAAACAACACAGAATAATCAAAGGCTTCCAACTACTTTAGCATCAGACACACTAATTAATAAATAATGGATTAATTAAACAATGAGAGAACACCTAGAAAAATAAAAGAAAATCAAGATGAAAATATTGTTAAAAAAGAAAAAAAAATACATTATTCCTATATAACTGCTTGGTACACTTTAATATATTTAATCACAGCACAGAATTGAACACAAGCACTTTAAACAAACACGTCTCTTTCAGAAAGTAAAAGATGCTCAGCATGCAGTTAGTTAACTATTAAACAATAAACATCATAGGGGAGCACAACCCCTGTCTGGGGGAGAAGAGGAAAACAAAGCAATCGGCCAAAAAAGACTGGTATGGTTCAGGCTTTTAAGTAAGCGCAGCGTCACGCGAGAAACTGCAATTGAGAAGACGGTGATTTATTTATTTTTATGGTGGAGATTCCAGCCTTGACCGACGTGCACACTCACAAACAGAGACCAAAACAAAGCAAACAAGTAATCAAACAGCAAATAAAGAATGTAACGGAAACAAATGAAATAAGATAACAACAATACCACCCCTGTTCCCCTTATGGCGATTACACATTAGATACAACAAAGCACAAACAAAACACACACAGTAAATCATGAAAAAGCTCATGAAAAACGGCAACGGATGAAATGTAATGATGAAAATAGATAGTCCAGAGATTCGTACGTTGAATGGGAATGTACAGATAGTCCTACCAGTAGTTCCTGAAATGGTGGAAGACGGGTTCAGGAGCACTCCTTTCTTTACAGGATGGCCATGAATCCACTTACAGTCCTCATGTACACAGGCAGACAATCCAGACGCACAAAACAATCCTGGACAAAATGAATAAGTATAGGTAACCCAACAGAAGGCAGACAGACAGGAACTTGAAACACAAATTACAAAAACTTTTTTTTTTTTGCTTTTAGTCACTGGCCCCCTTTTTAAAAGCCGCGCTGACATCCTTTGACCTCAACAGCCCTAGCACCCTCAGCAAAAGACCAATCAGAGCCACTGCAGAGACTGCTGGGAGTTGCAGTTTCAAATTCTATTGGCTACTTTCACCATCTCAAGTCGTGGTTTTCTCTACAGCTGCTTCCTGTTCTCTCTACAGTACAGTATTGCCATGAAAAAAGCCATAAAAATTGCGGAGGATATTTGCGGTTTCCACTAACAATTATTAGTTAGGTTCTAAGGAAAAATCTGCGAATGAATGAGGCCACGAACTCTGAACCGCGACTTTGCGGGGGTCTACTGTATATATTTTTACCAAACTTAGTTTTCTAATTTCTATATCGTTCCCAAAACACAGAACTTGGGAGATAACACATCACTTAAATAGCCCAGGAGTCCAATTAAATACAGAAGCTGGTTGGAACAAAAACCTGCAGCCAAAAGGGGGGCCAGAGGACCGAGGTTGGGAAACACTGATCTAAAGCTAAAACGGCAAGACAGAAAAATGGCAAACTCAGAACTTAAGCTTGTAATAAGATGATGATTTACTTATTAGTTTTTGAGCCAAATCGCGTAAGAGAAGCCACTCTAGAGGATAAAATACCATAATTCTGCAATTAATTATGAATTCTTCTTGTCAATTTGCTATCGTAATGAACTATTTTACAATCAGAAAGATCAACATCAGAGTGGTAAATAATTACTAAAAATGTTACAGAATTTTTCAGGTAAATTGGTTCCTAGGGTGCAAAGCCTACTGATGTTTACATCTTAATTTTTAGTGGTGTACTTTGAGCTTTTAGGCAGCATTATGCATTCATTGCCTTTGACATTAGGCCACAATCCTTGCAACCTTCTTGAAGTCAGGGTTTCTGTCAGATGCTGTCAGGTTTGTGTCTGTGCCTTATTCCAACTTTAACTTTTTGTAATTTTTCTCCCTGCTGCACTTTCTTTTGTTTAATTGTTTTAAGTTGAGGTGGGTTCTTAAACAGATTCAGAGCTCTCAGTTGCTACAGTAATTAGTGTAATAATAAGCACTTTTATATGTGTGTTTTTTTGTTTTTGACACATCAGGATTCTGTTTCCAGGATTTATTTTTTTACTTTGAATTTAAATTTGACAAAGTTAACTTTGTTTCTGTCTTGATTTTCATTTTTTGCACAATTTTGCACATTTTTTGCCATCTAGGAGTATCACATGACTGCAGTTGTATTGCTGGTGACATTAGAGAAGTGACACTATAAATACAGAGGTGATTGTACTGTGCCTTATCCCTCAGTGGATTCTTTACATTTGAAAATCTCTCTCAGTGTAGTTGGCTTATTTTTAAAATGTCTCTAGCAGTAGGTTTGTGCTTTGGGTTTCTGACTTCTGCTTTGAGTAATGTTTCATTTCCTACTTGTCTGGATATTTCAATCTCATGGTTTTGACTTCATGATTTCCCAGATCACATCTCTGTCTTCATTAATCATTTCCTGTTTTTCCCTACTTATAATAATTCTCAGACATTTCATGTGTCCAATTAGACAATTAGAAGTGCTGTGACCTGAACAAAGTACAAAAGGCTTTGGTATTACACAACTCTGCTGTGATGCTTGCCTTTGGTCTTCATGTCTCCTTGAGTTGGAAAGTCTTTGATATCACTTCCTGTTACCTACAGTATGTTTTTTTCACTGTTGGACTTTGATGCATTTCATGGGTAATATTTCCTCTTGGAGAATTACTCATTTTGTAACAGTTCTGCTTTTATGGTTTGTATTCTTACACTAGATTATTTCTTTTTTTTTACTATTAGAGTTCATGCTTTTGTATATTTTTTGACTGTTTTGATTGTCTTTTCTCTGTTTAATTGTTGTACCTATTGATCTTGTTATTTTCATTGCCCTGTATTAGATTTGTTAAAAATCATTTTAAAGCTAAGAGAAAACCAGTAAGTAAATTAGAATGTTTTTAATGTAGTTTCAAGTAAGTGTTCCCACTTAAATTTTCTAGTTTAGTTCTTAAACCTTTATTTGTTATTATGAATAATGTCTTGTGGTCTTTTCTCTTCCTTTTTTCTTAATAAAATTTGAGTTTCTTTTGTTGTAAATGTATTTAAAGGTAGTTTCTTTGTTTTTTTTCCCTTTAATTATGATACATCTGCCTTTTTAACAGTTTTAAATATTAGTTTTTGTTGGAGGTTGTGTTTGGGAGGACTTTTATGGTTGTAGATGTTCAAGCAAAAAAATTCATAACAGACACTTTTGCAGAGGTGTCTTTGAGCATCAACTTATTGCTGACACTATTATGTTGGCTATTTTTGATTCATTTTTATGTTTTCCACCTTTTAGCATCTATTTTCCCTTACATAGTGATTTTAGGATTTATTATTAACAAAGTTAATTTTTACTCTTGCTTTTGTCTCTGAGGTTTGATATCTTTCCTCCTAAAAACCCCACTTCTGCTTAGCTCTCTGATGCAGTCCTCACCATAAATAATAGCTGTGATGATACTTGCATCTCCTTCATAATTCATTGTCCGTATGTAATTTATGTAGCGGGCTCAATCTGATGCTAATAAATTATTTCTATGGGTGAAGCCAAGGTTACAGGGTGATTCACCTTTTTTACATTACCACATAAATTTGAAACAATTACCAACATTACTTTAACTCTCAAGGTTAAGGTGTTTATTTGTCCTGCACATGGGTAAGCTGGTGAATTCAAGGTTGTAAATTTGAGTTCCACTGCGGAAGGACCTAGAGTACAACGGCCTCTACCATGGAGGGCAATCAAAAGAAGGTGTGTGATATCACCCTACAGACAAGAAGAGCAGTGTGTTAGGAAATAGCCAGGGTCTTTTGTTTTATATTAATTCAATTTGTTTTTTTTAGTTTAATTTGGTTATTTGTTTTTTTCAATTTACTTTGTTACTGAATATTGGTTTGTTTATTGATGATAATAATGGATTTGTGTACCTTGCCCCCTTAAGATTGAACCTAAGGGGGCAGGGTCTCAGAGTCTCCTAACACTGCAGGTATGGGACTACCCCTAGGCCATATAGGCCTTCAAATGCCACAGTGCTAATGCTGTGAAATTAGGTTTCTCATTGTTATTTACTATTCTTGCTTGGAGTTGGTGATTTTGGTTTGTAAATTTTTTCATTTGACCTTTCGTTAATGGACTTTGGTCTTGTTTTGGGGATTTGATTTTGGTTTTACACACTTGGTTGTGTTTTCCTAAGGCTTTGCCTTTCTGGCAAACATTTTTTTTTATAGTATTTTGCTTTTTCTATTTTTTTTTTATGCATTTTTTCTCTTTATTGATTTTATTTTTTTTAAAGATAAGCCATTTACTTGTTAAATAACTATATTTTGTCACTTAAGCCAGGAGTTTTTCATAGTTTAATTCTCCCTTTTCTCAGATTTTGAATATTGAAGCTCTCAGCCTAATTTGGTGGGCCTGTGCGAGCCAAAAGCCTACTTTTAAATTTTGGAGCCAGGATGATTTTATATGTAAACCTCATTTGCCAGGGTTCCATCTTGACTTATATTTAAATTTTCTTTTTTGTCTTTTTTGCTAATTTTTCAGTATTATTAATTGTTTACAATCTTTCATTTCAAAGGGTGAAGCCAATGTTAATATTATTCATTCCGTTTATTTGTTTAATTATGTATCCTATGTACATTTTATTCTATTTATTATTTTTTGTCTATATGTGTAGTTATGTTCTATTATGTTCCTTTTGCTTTGTGTTTGGGTCCCCAAGATGAAGGGACACCCTTACCTCATTATTAAGAAACTACCCTTAGACTTTAAAGGCTGGCTGGGAAGTTCCTTGCTGTTCATTGAAAGTACTTAGTAGAAGTTTTTCAGTTGGTGTTGTTTTCCTTCAGTGTTCTTTTTGTATATTTCTGCTCTTGTTCTTGGATTACTGCTTTTGGATCATGGATTTTACTTGGATACCCTAGACTGCCTTTTAGGCAGCTCCTTTGAGAATTTTTGTTATTCTTGCTACGGTATAATTTCACATGTGTTGATAGGAACTTTCTTTCTCCTGCTATTTGTCACTTGTTCTTTTGATCTCTCATCTCCAGTTGTTTACTGTACTGAATTAACTGAGCTATTTAAGTGTGTACTTGATTTTTTATACGAACCTGCACTTTCTGTTTTTGTGGTCCTGCCTGAATCTTCTGTTTCTGCCTTCATTGTCTCACTTTTGTCTGCTGCATCCCTTGAAAGGAGTGCTCCTGGACTGCTTTTGCTGCCTAAATCCACAGAAATGGGCACAATTGTTCAGAGTGTGTTATCACCACAGAGCCCCAAACTTTGTGTAGTGAATATTTTCTTCAAAAATGTACATCTCAGTTTGGTTTTCTGGATCAGTCATCCATCCTATGAGGTAATGGTCCTGCTGCTACTGCTTCACCCATGCCAGGAAGTGATGCCCTCCTCTAGTCACCACTGCTGGAGAGTAGTCATCTTGTACAGTATTATCAGATGGGATGTGACCTTCTTGTCAAGTTGTCCTTGTGGGAGGAGGTCTTCTCATCTTGTCATCTTTGCCAAGTCAAAGTCTCCTTATTTCATCATACTTAGAAAGCAAAAGTCTTTTTGTCACATCATCCATGCCAAAGGCCAGTTTCTTTTCAACGAGTTATTCCTGTTTTATCAAAGCCTCCAGCCTAATGATGGTTCTTTTTGTGGACACTTTTTGTTGTTTGGGGCATCTGGAAGCCACCCTAAGAGTGGACTATGTTAAGTTTAAGCCAGGGTTCCTCGTTTGACTTACGTTTAAATTTCTTTTGTCTCTTTTGTTCATTTTTCAATATTTTTCTTTGGTTACAATCATTTCTGTTAAGTTTGTACTGCTGAACTCAGTTTCTCGGCCTGCCTTTATAGGCTTGGGACTGTTCCTTAGTTATGAGGTACGGGTGGCCCAGACTCTTGAAGATCCAATGAAAAAACACAAGGAACACTATAGAACACAATTATACACATAGAAACCAAATAATTAATAAGGTAAAATTAACAGAAAACACATACTTAGCCAAATAATAAACTGAAGTAACAATATTTAAAAAAAAAAACAGTCATAATTAGTGAATATAAAATGAATAAGAAAACATAAAAAAGAAATTTAAACATTAGCCAGGGGAAGGACCCTTGATTAAACATAACACTGTGCCCAACAGTAGAGATAGTGGGACAAACGTCACACTAAAAGAGGATTAACTATATAAGTTAGAAAAACTGGAGCAACTACTTTCCTGGGGTCAAATACATTTATTGTCACCCAGTTATTAATTCATTAGTGTCTGGGTCTAGATTCAGCTCCAAGGGTCTTTTAGATGTGTCTTTTTCATGTCTACAGATGTTTATGTGGAAATATCTCAGCTGGCTAAATTGTCCTTTAGTAACAATTTATTTCTGCACAAAATGAAGTACTGCTTCTCAAACTTAATTAAGCACCAAGAACATGGTAAAAAAAAACCTCTTCAATAGAAGCAGCAATTTACCTCAGCAGAGCTATGTAATTGATATTTGCCAAAGGCTGGTAAGAAACTGTTTTGTCACATTTAAGGTGCAATTATTTCAAGTGGTAAAATATATGAACATAATATGATTGAGAAATTATAACCAGGCTGCAAGGTTCAAGAAACATATATGTAATATATGTGATAGACATTCAGCAGTAATTATTCTATACCTTTATACATTGTGTTACAAAAAAATGCACTGAGAAGCAAAGATTTAATTTGTCTGTGGGGCACCATACCTGAATATTTTGACACTACACTTTCCAATCTTTGAGTGGCATTACTACCTATGCCTCTCCCTAACTGCTTCTTACATCCATGTGCCTTGTGAGAAGTTTATAATAACAGGCTACCAGTCATCTTTCATTTTTTTTTGCATGGAAAGATATTATAAAGGTTTACCAAATAAAAAATATAATAAGCTATCACTTCAAAGTAAAGTTTGAAGTCTCACATTTATCCTGTTGCTAGCTCATTGTTGCCCCACTAAAATAATCAGGTTCTTAAAGCTCCTTTCTTGCCACGACTAGAATCTCAGCAAATCAAACCAAACACTCTGCATCAGGGGCCTCATGTATGAAAGGTGCGTACACACAGAAATGTTGCGTAAGAACTTTTCCACATTCAAATTCCAATGTATAAAACCTATACTTGGCCAAAAGCCACGCACATTTCCATGGTACCACATACCTTGTCGTACGCAAGTTCTCCGCTCGGTTTTGCAGACTGGCAGCACCCAGCATCAAAGCAGTGCTACTGTTCCTGTGTGGTTACTCTTTATTTTCCTGACGTGGCTTTATAAATACACTGAAACTAACCGCATATTGTTTATTAGTGTAATGCATCTGATTGTAATTAACTTGTAACAATATAATGATCCAGGGAATAGCCATAATATTCCAAATACCATAACTGCTTTAGCATTGTTACTCTCACTGCACCTTCTTCTTCTTCTTCTTTTTCTTCTTTCAGCTGCTCCCTTTAAGGGTTTCCACAGCGGATCATCTTTTTCCATATTACTCTCACTGCACCACTCGGAGTATTTATATCACTGTATCTGAGTGGGGAATCACAGCAGCAGCTGATCGGAAAGAGAATTATTGGTATACAGCATCAAGCCCACGCTGCCTCAGCCACGGCAAAACGTTTCAAAGCCTTTCCTGTACGGACCTCGCGGTTCAGAAACAGTTTCATCCCAAGAACAATAAACACACTCAATCAATTGCTCCTTGTAGAACTGTACTTATAATTGTACTTATAAGTACAATTACCCCACTGTAAACTTGCACTACAGTTATAATATTACACAACCTGCGCCACTTTATAAAGCGCGTATTTACATATGATGACGGTATCATTTGCAAGATGAAATGCAACAAAATAAGTTGATTATATTATACAGATAAAATTTTAACTTCATTTAAATAATCTGTATTGTTAATAATTAAACATGTGACGACACGGTGTCGCAGCGCTTGCATGTTCACGTATTGTTCCTGCCTTGCGCTGTATATTTGCTGAGACTGGTGCGACACTGGAAGGATAGATGGATAGAATAATTAAACACGTACTATGAAGATATTTCAATGTTCCTTAAAAGTTTTGAAGAATCGTTGTTGTAAACTTACAGATGGCTTAACGTCTATTACAGAGCTGATTGTGTGGCGATTGGGTATTTGGGGAAAGAAAAGTAAGGACAAGAATTGAAGGTTAGTACAGGATGGGCCATTTATATGGATACACCTTAATAAAATGGGAATGGTTGGTGATATTAACTTCCTGTTTGTGGCACATTAGTATATGTGAGGGGGGAAACTTTTCAGGATGGGTGGTGACCATTGTGGCCATTTTGAAGTCGCCCATTTTGGATCCAACTTTTGTTTTTTCAACAGGAAGAGGGTCATGTGACACATCAAACTTATTGGGAATTTCACAAGAAAAACAATGGTGTGCTTGGTTTTAACGTAACTTTATTCTTTCATGAGGTATTTACAAGTTTCTGACCACTGATAAAATGTGTTCAATGTGCTGCCCATTGTGTTTGTGTTAACCCTGTACATTTGAAAGAGACAGTACTGCTACAATAAATTATTTCATCGAAGGTTGTGCATGGCGCAGCAGCATCATGTATGAGACATGAACAATCACTGCACCATCGTGTTCTTAATAACATTTTTTCATTCCAATCATCATGAAAATATCACAAATACATCTCAGTATTTGAATTATTCAGAGAGCTGTAATATCATGAATGTAATGGATTCTGTGTCCTGTCGGAGAAAGAGAAAGAACGGAAGCACGTAGTGATTCACACATACAGCACATTGAAGATCAAATACAAGACAAAGCATTTAACATGCTACTTTAGTTACGATGGGATTTGAGAAACTAGTAAATTAAATGATTTTAAGATGAAGTTTATGTTCTACTTTAATGACAAAATAAACTACATGATTAAAGTGGATATTTCGAGATTAAAGTTAACATTTCGTGCTTTTTTCCTACTCTGTGCCTTTTTTTTCTCACTGTACCCTAATAAGCTTCCATATGACACTCAGACGGTGGGCTACGTCTCGCCTTTTCACGGTGACTTTGATATGTGGCAACTTCTTTTTTATATCGGGCACTGTGCAACTTTGTGAACTTGAGCTTGTTTCTCCAACACGCTATGTCACTCGATCAACTTCCTTTTGTTGATTATACCACTGTATAAACCAACAAACAGTACGTTTTTCTTTGCCTCCACTTGGTATTCGCTGAAATTCTTATTTTTTCCCTCTTGCTTTTGCCATTGCCTTTTCACAGAACACTGAGCTTAAGGTCTATTTATATTGATTTGCATTTTGAAAGAGGCGTAATTCTGGGAGGAGACGGGGCGGGACAGAAGGCGCGTGCATGTGCGTTAGTTTTCACGCTCATCGGAATTTATGGAGCAGAAGAACGCGGAAATTGGCGAACACACAGATTCCTACATCTGGAATTTTCTGTGCGTAAGCACATTTTGGCTTTTGTGCTTACGTCATGTTATAGTACGAATTCTATGCACGGCGTTATACATGAGGCCACTGGTCATTTGGGGAGGCAGTGGGAGTTCCATGTATCTTACATATATTTCATCAGGGACAAGGACTGGCCAAGCAGGGTGGCTGGAACAATAATCATACAATGTTTCAGTGGACTTCTAAATGTCCGCTTTTGATGTGGGAAATGAGTAGTCAACAGCTCCAAATCAAAATTAAGACTTATTGCAGAAAATGTCCTAATGGCCATCCAAAGAAGTCCAAACCACTTGAGGATACCACCCTTTCCTTTTCAGTGGTGGTAGATATATAGATAGATAGCACTTTATTTGCCAATGGCCAATGTACGTTTTATTTCAGAAAGGTTTTGGAGCAACATCTGTTTAAAACATAAACCCTTTTCTCAAATAAACAGATGCTTTTAACATACAACCATACCTTTATGACTCAACACTGCAGTACTTTAATTTGCCTGTTCTTACACGTACCACACTTTGTATACAGTCCAGGACTACATTCCACTACCTTCAGTCAGTAGTTCCTTCAAACTCCAACTAGATATGATTTACACTGTAGCTTATTGTTGGAGGCATCTCACCTCATCCCTGGCTGACCTAGATGAAAAAGCTGTTTTCCTAAACTTGTAAGCAGAATAAAGCAAACATGCAAGCATGGAAGCTGACTTAATACATTTAATTTTTAAATATTATCTAAATAGCTAGAGCCATATAAAAAGTAGAAAAAGTGTGGCAATTCACACCAAACAACCTAGATTATCCAGTAGCTCTACAACACATCAAATATATGTGTTTATACACAGGTGTTTGGTTTTTTTTGTATTACTTTAATCTTTGGTAGTGACTGAACGCAGTCTTAGCTTGTCACCAGGGCAATTGTCTGTCATTCAGGGGGCTTATAAAAACAAGTTTACTTTCCATGCTTGGCTGCATCTTAACAGCTCATAAAACAAGCTTAAGCTTCTGACATCAGAAACAATATTTTTGCAGTGAAACATGCTTGTGTATCTTCACACTCAAACCAGTAATTTTGTTTATCTCAAATCAGTAACACTCTACACATAACTCCTAAAACATCATAACTCTGGACTTAAATTTCCACAGAATCTTTGACACTTTGCACTTGTTTCAGGCAGTTCCTATCTAAATACAAAAGCATTAACAGACAAGGTACATTTTACTTATAATATAACAAGCAGTTTTAGCATAGAAAAGGAATAAAGTGTCTTTGTAAAAGTCTCAGTTTTAAAATTACAAGACAAATTCTGCTCCTTCCTGAAAACTTGCTCCTTTTTCATGTATTGTCAAATACGGTAATTTACATTTTAATTGAAATCTAATCTCCATGACTCTTCAGATCATAGACTAAAATCTCTATAATCTTATGACCCTTCCATGGTGTTGACATAGGTGCTGTCTGGAACTTATGATTTACTGCCTCACTACGTTGTTGTTCCTTTATCCTTGCTAGATCCTTGCACAGACATGTGAGAGCAATCCTACTTTCTTTCAGCAAGCAGTCACATCTCTATGTGCCATTGCATGTTAGACTGACAACCTGACCTCACAAGACTGGTCACACAACACTTACAGTGTAATCAGTACGTTATTTACTATGACTAGAAAATGTGTAGTTGAGACATTTTTCATATACATTTGTAGCAGTGTTTTTATCCTGAGGGCTATATAATCAAACCCTCTTTAGTTAATGGCTATTATTTAGAGTCGGATGTGTGGCTCATGTGGCATTAAAGCATGACATATAAACAAATATAATCAACTGCATAGCCCTAAGTGCGGATATCTCATCCTGCTTTTCATGCAACTGACTTACTGCTTTTGGTTGAAATTTTTGTCAAGGAGTATTACTTTGAAATATATCTGTGGAGTTAGTATCATGATAAAAGGATGACTAAAAAGGAGACAGGTAGTTGAATTTATTTATGATTATTTGGCAAAAGTCTGTAGATGTTATCAGCAACATATTTCAAAGGAAGTCAATGCTAAGCAAAAAGATGTTTCAGTTACCAGTATGGTTAGTATTTAAGAACAAAGTGTGTAAACAATCTAGCAGACACTACTCTGATAAGGACAATGAATGGTGCCACATGCTAAGATATTACTTTCCACTTCTTCCTTGTCTTTCCTTTCATTTTCGAGCTGCCATGAATGACAAAAAATCTGCCTGTGAAATATGTGGCAACTTAAGTGCAGAGTAGCTTCTTCCACTTCTTGACTTTATCTCATATTGTCTATGTGTTGCCCTGATCTCAAGCATAATTCTGAGACCCATTTGTGCTGCTTTCTTTATTATTCATTTTTTTGAAAAACATTTTTTGTAATATTGTAAACTCAGGGTAGAAAACGTAATGGCTCAGATATGAGAATCTAAAAGATCAAAAATGCTATGCAAAGAGATTGTGTTTTCACCAAAATCCACATGCATTCCTTGAACAGTGACTCTCCGACAAGTGGCCTGAGACCACTGTTTAGATTTAGCGCTCTTCATGTATTTGACAATAGTGCCATGGATATCATGACATATCTGCTAATTAATGTTGTTTAAGAAGGCACACATTTTTATATTTCCTTAACAAGGATGATGGCTGAGAAAAGTCACTGTATACTTGTTAAAATGGCTGATAAAAAGTGGTATAATTTTTTCAGCATAATCCCTATGAAAGCTAATATGCATATAATAATATCCACAATGTTTTTCCATCCAGTGGACGCTGTCCTTCAGATAAGGGAACAGGGGATAGTCTCAATAGTGACATCAAGTGAATCAGGTGAGTACAGGTATGTCATGCACACATTTGCAGCGTAGTCTTTGCAGCCCTTGTAGTGTGAGCGGGGATATTGTCATATAGCAGAAAGGTTATGGATGATCACTTTCTCACCATTTTTCCTGAGTAACTGCTAGAAATGTCAAAGCAAATTGTTATAATATTAACTGTTAAATGAGAAAGCAGAACACAGACAAAAATGTGGATCACCAGCTGGTGATCTCCATATAATTTGAGAAAAATAAGAAGAAAGAGTTGCAACAATAAACAATCGTTTGGTAGATAACTTTGCAGACTGCCGAGTAGAGGTAGTGGTATCTTTTATATAGCTTTGAGGCCATAAGAGGCAAGGCTGTAAGCAGGAGTAGATGTTACTTCACATACTTTATCCCTGACTTTTTGAGCTTCTGGTCTGCAGACAAAAATAATAATTCATTACATTTATATAGCGCTTTTCTCAGTACTCAAAGCGCTATCCACACAGGAAGGAACCGGGAAGTGAACCCAAAATCATAAAAGGATAAGGTATGAATGACAGATCCTCACCATAACCTAGTGTGAAATTACAATCAATACACCAGCTCTGAGAATGTCTCCTACTCATGTGTGTGACACTAGTTATGTGTGCCTTTTCAGTCATGTAATCATCATGCACTACACCCTCAACATCATACTAAATTGTGTATGACTGCTAAAACCTTGAATTTATTTGATTTTATAGAATCACCGTATTTCTATTGTTTCAATTGTTGGTGGTCCCTAGGTATTTAAGTTTAAACTATAGATATGCTGTGCTTCTAAAATTTCTCCCAGTCCGAATTCATCATTTTCACCTTCTCCTTAAAACATTAAAAGTGGTAATGCTTTATTTTAGGAGTCAACATTCTGGGGACCCAATGAACACAGACCTTGCACATATTTAATTGTGCATAAAGAATAGAATCAACTGATCCATAATCTCTATGGAGTCTGCTATCTCATATACTGCCACTCTTCAGTTCTCCGTTACTATACATTCTATAGCAAACAATGTTTTCTTCTGTTACTGATCCCAAAATCTGGGCATCTTTGAGAGTCATTTTGCAGCAATGAAATTCTGCGGCCAATCTCTTGGTTGTGGCATATAAAGGAAACTGGCCTGAATACACATTTTCCACATCTCTTTAGGTATGTTGTACAGTGTTAGCAATTCATTATTAGCATGATATTTCATTTTGTGGATTTCAGGCAGCAATGTTTGCATTAGATCTTATTGCTGAAATAAGAAACATACATTATAAAAGCAGCAATGCTAGAAACCTGCAATTCAGATATTTTAATACTCAGGGACTAATCTCTGGGACTTTCACAATTCACAATGTAGTATACCGCTTTCAGGTTCAAGCTAAACATTTCCTTTTTCTTGAGTTCTCTATGTATATTGTATAATAATCCTCAGACTCTTAGGACGTAAAGAACTGTAAAATACACTCAGTGGCCACTTTTTTAGGTTCACCTATCTCGTGGTGGAAGAAAGCCCCTGGAACATTTTTCAGGGATGTGGGTCCATACTGACAACAGTACAACAGATTTAATGTCGTCTTTTTTTAGATATTCATGTTTTAAAGCTCCTGTGTCACCTTAGCCCAAAGGGGCAGTATTGGATTGAGATGTGCAGACCATCGTTGTAAATTGAAGTCACTAATGAGTGCTTTGTAACATCGTACATTATCCTGGTAAAATTAATCGTATAAAAAAGATTCGACTGGCCATACAATAATACATATTCTCATAATAATGGATAGTTATGCAGTGTTGGATTCAATGATACTCAGTTGGTATTAAAAAGTCTAATGCAGTGATTCTTGACCTTTTTTGAGTTACGGACACCTTTAAGAATCTGATGAAAGCTATGGACCCCTCTTCTCCAGAAATATTCACACAAATACAACTTTGCATGCAATGAATATAATGTACTTTATTGAGATTTGATTGTCTCATACATATACAACATACACTAAGTATTATTAAACTTTAAAGTAAACAATCTGAAAAAAAAACACTCATTTTTTTATGCAAAATGTAATGACCACTCATTATAATTATGAAATACAATCCTCTTGTGCAAATTAAAATAGATCTACTACTACGTTTTCTACTGCCATTACTACTACTACTACATCTACTCTAAATCAACAGTATTAGGCTGTATAGTGAATATAAATGTTAATTTTAATCTGACCCTTATGGACCCCCTGAACCCCTTAAGGGTCCATGGACCTCAGGTTAAGAACACCTTGTCTAATGCGTGCCATAAAAACATTCCCACACTATTACACCACCACTACCAGCCTGTACCATTGACACAATTCACTGAGTCATACTGTTTATGCCAAATTCTGACCCTACCTCCGAAAGAGCTCTGTCAGTTTATTATGTGCTCACTGTAGCTTTATCTTTCTTTATCTGTCAGGCAAGAATGGCACCAGGTATAACATGCTGCTGCTATAGTCAACACTTGAATATCCAAATTGTTTGGCATTAGGAGATGTTCGTCCACCACAACTGTTGTAGAGTTCTTATTTGGCCATTTATTGATTGAGCATGTCTGGCCATTCTTCTACAACCTCTGTCATTAATAAGGTGTTTTCTGTTCACAAAACTAGAGCTGTTTCTGATACAAAATACAAAAGAAAAGTTTTTTTTTAAATATGTGAGAAATTTTAAATTTTAATGGCATATATGTAGCTGACTGGAATCTGGCTTTCTCTGTGTTGTATCAAGGACAGTCAAGTCAAAAGCACATAGGGGCAAAACAGAAGCTTTTTTGTTTTTCTTTTCAGAAACAAAGGAAAAAAAGAACAGGGTGTCACACAAACAGCTTCTCCCCTATGCCCCTAACAGCATCCACTGTGCTTCTCCTTCTTTAATAACTCAATTAACACCTTACATATAAAATTATTTAAAAAATATTATTCAGATTTCCATCCATTATCCAACCTGCTATAACCTAACTATAGGGTCACGGGGTCTGCTGGAGCCAATCCCAGCCAACACAGGGCGCAGGGCAGGAAACAAACCCCGGGCAGGTTGCCCGCCCACCGCAGTTATTCAGATTTTCCAGAGAAAACAATTTACAATATACAGTGGGTACGGAAAGTATTCAGACCCCCTTCAATTTTTCACTCTTTGTTATATTGCAGCCATTTGCTAAAATCATTTAAATTATTTTTTTCCCTCATTAATGTACACACAGCACCCCATATTGACAGACAAAAAAAAGAATTTTTGAAATAGTTGCAGATTTATTAAAAAAGAAAAACTGAAATATCACATGGTCCTA
>JANRMT010028174.1:168379564-168436072 GCA_026402145.1 Polypterus bichir lapradei
GAAATCAGGAAGGGGGCAAATAGTTTTTCACACCACTGTATATATATATATATATATATATATATATATATATATATATATATATATATATATAAACTATCACGTGGATTTTGTTTTTATTATTCTTTGACTGACAGGGAGAGGTGCAAAGAACATAAATATGTGTTTATTAAAGTATTATTATATATTAGTATACTTTAGTATACTGCAAATGTTTGATATATTTTTACTGTTATTTTACTGTGGAATAAATTGAAAATGAAATCTGGTTTATGGCGCCTTTTATTAATACCATACCATTAACATTTTGTAATACATAATTCACTCTTAATTATATACAAAATGCATACCCATATCAGTATCAGATTATAATTATTAAGTACAATATTCATCAGCAGTAGGCTACTACACATGATTCTTTCAAATTGGAATTTGGCAAATTGGTATTTAATAGGCCAATGAATGATCTGATTTCTGCTCTCTGTAATATAATATTGCAATTATGTAATCCTACTATTACATTAATAACTATCATACCTTGTAATTTGTCTGTACTGTAGATTTTAAGTGTGCCATCCCATGAAATTCAATGACCCTGTCTGGCCAGCCCACTCAAAATCTTCTGGAGGCCCCTGCCACAGTCTATAACACAGTAAAAACACAGTTTTAGAATGACTGAAGCAGAGGTGCGGGCTCCATAAATTTGATGATAGGGCGAGCATTGGAAAGTGGTAGCCCTGAGTACATATTGTAAAAAGAATATTGCCAAATATGTGTGAGATGTAGACAGCTATAGAAAAGCAGCAAATATACCTTTGTGAAAGATAATTTATTTTAAATTAGTGTTGCTAAAATATATATAAATTATTTCTTTATTGTCTCAACGGATATGGGCATTTGATTTTTCTATAGTTGCATGTCTACTGCATATTACACTTATCAACAATAAGCTGTATGAGGAGCCCTCTGAATGGTTAAATGTTTGCACTTTGAAGTGTTTGAGTATTCAGTAAATACATTTGATAAAATAACTTTATATCTGTGAAGTGTTTTTACTGACACTCCAAGGTGAATGTTATACACCTAGAACTGCATCAATACAGTGTGTAACAGCACATGACCCTCACTCTCCTCTCCAATACTTATTGAGCTCCTTAATACATCCATACCTGAATTAGGGCAATTTAACCACTTAATCCAATAAAGAGCTAGACCTATAGGGTTATTGCACAATCCAAACCTACTACTGCACAAAACACAGGTTCTAGGCTCAAAAACATAATTTTTACTTAGCATTATATTTTTCTTACAAATCAAAGTGCTCCAAAAGAGTATTAATACACAACAGATACCAAACTAACAATCAGTTCTTCCTTCTAGCTCTTCTCCAGGTAAGCTCTGTCCTCCTCCACTCCTGACATCGACTTGCTTGACTAAGATAGAGGGCTGCTTTTCAAGCCGGACCCAGGATTACTTCTAGTACAAAAGTATTGTTCCAAGAAGCACTTTTGGGCCAGGTGGAACCCTCCATGTGACCAGGAAGCACTTTTCCAGTACTTCCCTCTTCTGGCAACAAAGTACCCCAGTAAGGTTGCCTGATAAGACTACATACCCCATGTAGCTCTGCAGGCGCCCAAACAGGGATGCTGCCTTGCATTGTACTGAGGGATCATAGGTCCCCAGGAGGCAGTTTCTCATTGTCCCTCTATTCCCAAGCCACCAAGCTGGCCCATCCACACCCTTCATTACAAGAGTTGTGGTAAGGGAACTTTATCACAGCTGCATTGGGTGCAAGACAGGAACCTAATCTGGATGGCATGTTAGGTAATTGCAGTGCACTCTTACACACATATACACCCACAAAGGGCTAATTTAGAGCTTCTATCTATAGTAATGGGCAATTTGCAAATGACTCACTCTTTTTGAATAACTCTTTTCAGTGGATCATATGAACTGATTCGTGAACATGAAAGAATCGATTCAGTGGAGCTCAATGGGAGTGCTAAAGCACATGTGTGTCCTTCTTGTGTGATATGGTAAATGTTGATAGATGTTTAGAATGCATGCACAAGAACCATCTGAATCATGAGACTTGAAGCATTTGATTCATGAACGAGTCACTACCTGAGAATCAGTCTAATGGAGTCACTGCCCTAAAACCAGTATAATGACTGTCATTCATTTGATTTGCAAAAGCATCATTATGAATTGCACAATTCTCATTCATTTCTGATTCTGTTACAAAACATCTTAATTTAATTATGCATATATAAATAATTGTTTATAATTGTATATACACACAAACCTATACTACATTTTGTATAGTAATAATGTACAAATGAATAATTTATTTGTGATGTGATCAGATGGGACCCCACCCCGAACTTCCCATATACACTAGACTGTAAATGAAACAAGTGAATCAAATCAATCAAAACAATCAATTCACTTAAACAGCTAGTTTGAAAGAATCAAAACATGCATGGCATGGGATGTAGAAGGTAAACATGAATATTTGGAGTGATAGTGTTGTGAATGCAAGACTGGGCATTAAGAAAGAATAAATGCTAACGATAAATTGTTTATATATACAGTATATTGTACTATATTTGTACAAGAATATTTTTCAGCAACATCTCACATAATAACAAGTCCAAGTGACATGTAATTCATGGGTGCTCTATTACCCCAACCCAGACATCCACCCTACGCACTGTCTCAGGAAAGTGAACCATATCAGGTGGGACCCTAGGCACCCTGCACTGTCACTTTCACCCTCCTCCCATCTGGGAAGTGACTCAAGTCCATTCGGACGCGCACCTTCAGGTTCAGGAACAGTTTCTACCCAACTGCAATCAGACTCATGAACAATCAGTAACCTTGTGTCACCTCCACTGCTACCTGCACATATACTTCTGCCACTGTCTCTCTTTAGCCCTAGGATTCTGGTTTTATTTATTTACTTATTTATATTAATTTATTTATTGAGTGTTTTTTTTGTTTATGTTCACTGTGTACGGGGGCACATGCAAGCAAGCATTTCATTGTACATGATACTTGTAAACATGACAATAAAGAATTGAATTGAATGGATATAATTTTTTTTCTGCACTAACCAAAATATCCTTGTTCAATCTCTTTTTTCACTACATGTCCATAGAAGAGGAAAACTTGGCCTACAATGTTACTGGTTGCAGGAAAATAAAACATTTGAAAAATGCAACCACAATTGTGAAATTATGCAAATGAAAAATGAGTTGTGGGAGTAAGCTTCCCAATTAGAGGCAGGAGAGAATCAACCCCTTTAAAAGAACTATGGTAAGATTTGTCAGAATTAACCTGTGCAGAATGGGTTGATAAACAATGCTTGAAAAATAAGACTACAATGATTTGATAGGAGGGTGCAGCAATGGGGGGTGGGGATATGTATCAAAGAAGTAGCATGGAACAACTGAACTGTTGTGGCAATACATGACATTCCTAAAGGAACACCTGTATATACTAAGACATAGAAACGGAACATATCCATTACAAATAATTAACATGTGCTAGACAATTTGATAATCCATATGGAATAAAATTCAGAAGAAGTTCATATATGCATAAAATGTATATGTATTGTCACACGTGTGTTTAGGAGACAACTAAAGGGCTTGAGTACATATGATTCCATGCCAGACCAGGGTGTAGAGAAGTGCACTAATTTTCCCTCTCAATCTTTTGCAGACCATTCTAGGGAAATCCCGCCTGGCTCTGGGGCAGCCAATGACGTCACTTCCGGTTCCGGTATTGATGACACCACTTCCTGTACTGGCCTTTAAAGCCGCCATCTTGTCTCCAGAGAATCAGTTCTGTTTTGGACTCAGTTGAATGAACATGTCTTTGTTTGTGAATCAGTTTTGCAGCCGGGAACAATTATACGGGTGGCTGCCCCAAAACTTCTCAATGCTTGATGGTCATTTTTGTGACAGTGGCGTAGCCGGCAGGACAGAGAAAACCCAGAAGAGAACAGGACCAGACCTGAATCATGTCCAGGTGAGAGAGTACCTGGGCCGAGCTGTCGGGTGGGGATTGCGTCTCAGATTTCGGAAAGAACCAGTGCAGACTCCGCTCCCTTTATCTAGTCCACCTAAATCAAATAGGGAGAGTGTTGATGGGACAAACAGACGTGGGCTGGTTTCTATGGGGGAAGCGATGGGGACTTATTATGCTTTCTTGGAGGAAAGAGCTGTCCTCCCCACCGGGGCTAAGGCCCCAGAACAAAGTGGGGATTCCCCAGACCAGCAGGTGAGGAAAATACAAAAATGGAGATTTGACTCTAAGCGGTCTACCTGAGAGCAGCTTCATACTCTCTGGGAATAGGTGGCAGGTTGGCTAAGGCGAACTGAATGCACCACCTTTCAACTAGTCAAAAAAGTGGCCTGCTTTCTATTAATAAATAGCCTGCCAGAGCATTTCACCCAGCCGCTGTGGGGAGAATTTTCTAATGTAAACGAGCTCATTGAAACATCTAGGACAGCCTCACAATTTGGGAGAGCAGAACGGTCCTTAAGTGGACGGCGTAGAGATTATGTCCCTCTTAATCTGCCCTCTTGGCATAAACCGGAGTTTGCACCGGAGTGCCCGATTCCGCGGGCGCGGCCCTCGCTCGGGAGCGAGGCAGAATGTAAATGGAGAGAGAGGGGTGGATTGTGTGCACTTTCAAATCCCTTGTTAATGGCTCATACGGGAGAGGTGATAGTAAACGGTTTCAAAGTAAAAGCTGTATTTGATTCCAGCAGCAACATTTCTATCGTTGATCGCCGATACATACTACCGCAACAGTGGTTAAAAACAAAGACCAGAATTACCTGTGTGCACGGAGATATCAGCTCCTATAAATCTGCCTGATGTTTCATCAGCCACGGAGGATCACTTAACACTAGAATTACCAGAGCCTACGAAAAAACTCGTAATTCCGTCCCACCTTAAATTGCTTCTTAAATCTCTTCACACCTCTCCGCCAGCGTCCTTTGTCCTCTAAATGTGCTGATAAAGAGAAGCTAGGAGCAGCCGGCTATTCCATCCCCCCAACAATTTAGAACGTGCACGAACTTCTCTCAGCTCATGCCTTGATTGAGTATCTGGGAGTGAAGTGGAGTTTTAGAGTGGAAATAATAGATCGATATTTGGAACACACGCATTTCATGTCTGTTCCGTTTCTGCAGTAATCTGTGTAAACACATTGTTAAAACAGAAACATTTTTTATATTCTAGTAGTAGATGACAAAATTTAGGCATAAACTATATAATGTATGAAGCCTGAAGTCCAAATATCAAAGAAACATTTTCACAAAAGGTACCATTATAACACAACAATTGCGCTTTTATTCAAAAATATAACCGCAGAAACAAAAAGCCGCCTTAACATGCGACACTGACAGCAGTTTATTATAACTGCCTCTGTGGTGCAATAGAATCACTTCTCGCCTTGGAATCAAAAGGTCTCGAGTTCGATCCTGCACCACTCCGTTTTGAGAAGTAAACTGCTCTTAGTCTTACTATTTTAGAATAAAAGCATACAGTTGATTTCAGTCTGTAACAGCTGGTGCAATTTATGATCCTTGTAAAGGTTAGCTTTTTTTATTTTTTATTTTAATTCACTTTTCATTCTCTCAGTCGCGTTCAGAATCAATCCATACAACCCCATCTGACACGGCTGTTTTCACTAAAGACGCGCTATAGCTCTGCAGTGTACCACGATGCATACTAACGCCTCCCCCCCCCCCCGCAACCCACCCGGGTTCTGACACACAAACGCTGGCGAAGCTGCCTTCTTAGTATCTCACCGTCATTTGTTTTTCTTTTTATTCAGTTTTATTGAGTGTTCCTGCCAGTCCCCGCATGTTGCTGTATGCTGTTTCTTTAGTACTCCAGGACATGCAGAGGAAAGAATGGTAAAGAGCAGTAACTTCGGCGCTATATGCAATAATCAGACACTCCCCATCTGCCCGTGTCGTTCAAAAACAGGAACATATGTTGGTGTAAAAGTATAACAAAAGTGCACTTTTATTCAAGTGCACTTTTTCCATCGCCTTTTCCTGTAAGAAGCAATATACACACTTCTCTCTATGCTGTGGTTTCTATTACACACCTGAAAGAAAGAGACAATATATGTGAAAATATTATCGCACTAATGCAATATTATTTGAAAACAAACAGCGTCAGATCGGGTGTGAATTTATGCAGTAACTGGAAATTCTCTGATGTGGGACCTTCCCCCAGGAAAGAAAGTACAGTGTCAGGTGCTCATTCAGTGTAATAGGAACCATAGCACAGAGAGGTGTGTGCACTGCAACAAGTACACGTGTCATAAATGTAGGAGGGACGGTCCTTGGGTGTGTGGGAACTGTTAATATTTGAATGTGTTGATTTTATATAGCACGGAATGAAAATCAGCATTTCTTAGCATTTCACCATGCAAGCTGTCGTATCAATCGCCTACTGTAACTTGCTTTCTTTTTTCTTCGGTTATACAGCTAGTCTTGAATAAAAGTGCACTTGTTTTGTTTGCGAAATGAAGTGTCTGCGTGCACTTTTCGTGGCATTACACGTGTATCTTTTGAGCATGCCCGTTTGAGCATGCTCAAACACAGGAACATAAGTTGGTGTAAAAGTATAACAAAACAACGGGCAGATGGGGAGTGTCTGATGATTGCATATAGCGCTGAAGTTACTGCTCTTTACCATTCTCTCCTCTGCATGCCCTGGAGTACAAAAGAAACAGAATACAGACGAGCTATAGCTCTGCGTTGTACCACGATGCATACTAAAGCCCCAAGGTTGCTGACACACAAACGCTGGCGAAGCTGCCTTCTTCGTATCTCACCGTCACTTGATTTTCTTTTTATTCAGTTTTATTGAGTGTTCCTGCCAGTCCCCGCATGTTGCTGTATGCTGTTTCTTTTGTACTCCAGGACATGCAGAGGAGAGAATGGTAAAGAGCAGTAACTTCAGCGCTATATGCAATCATCAGACACTCCCCATCTGCCCGTTGTTTTGTTATACTTTTACACCAACTTATGTTCCTGTGATTGAGCATGCTCAAACGGGCATGCTCAAAAAATACACGTGTAATGCCACGAAAAGTGCACGCAGACACTTCATTTCGCAAACAAAACAAGTGCACTTTTATTCAAGACTAGCTGTATAACCGAAGAAAAAAGAAAGCAAGTTACAGTAGGCGATTGATACGACAGCTTGCATGGTGAAATGCTAAGAAATGCTGATTTTCATTCCGTGCTATATAAAATCAACACATTCAAATATTAACAGTTCCCACACACCCAAGGACCGTCCCTCCTACATTTATGACACGTGTACTTGTTGCAGTGCACACACCTCTCTGTGCTATGGTTCCTATTACACTGAATGAGCACCTGACACTGTACTTTCTTTCCTGGGGGAAGGTCCCACATCAGAGAATTTCCAGTTACTGCATAAATTCACACCCGATCTGACGCTGTTTGTTTTCAAATAATATTGCATTAGTGCGATAATATTTTCACATATATTGTCTCTTTCTTTCAGGTGTGTAATAGAAACCACAGCATAGAGAGAAGTGTGTATATTGCTTCTTACAGGAAAAGGCGATGGAAAAAGTGCACTTGAATAAAAGTGCACTTTTGTTATACTTTTACACCAACATATGTTCCTGTTTTTGAACGACACGGGCAGATGGGGAGTGTCTGATTATTGCATATAGCGCCGAAGTTACTGCTCTTTACCATTCTTTCCTCTGCATGTCCTGGAGTACTAAAGAAACAGCATACAGCAACATGCGGGGACTGGCAGGAACACTCAATAAAACTGAATAAAAAGAAAAACAAATGACGGTGAGATACTAAGAAGGCAGCTTCGCCAGCGTTTGTGTGTCAGAACCCGGGTGGGTTGCGGGGGGGGGGGGAGGCGTTAGTATGCATCGTGGTACACTGCAGAGCTATAGCGCGTCTTTAGTGAAAACAGCCGTGTCAGATGGGGTTGTATGGATTGATTCTGAACGCGACTGAGAGAATGAAAAGTGAATTAAAATAAAAAATAAAAAAAGCTAACCTTTACAAGGATCATAAATTGCACCAGCTGTTACAGACTGAAATCAACTGTATGCTTTTATTCTAAAATAGTAAGACTAAGAGCAGTTTACTTCTCAAAACGGAGTGGTGCAGGATCGAACTCGAGACCTTTTGATTCCAAGGCGAGAAGTGATTCTATTGCACCACAGAGGCAGTTATAATAAACTGCTGTCAGTGTCGCATGTTAAGGCGGCTTTTTGTTTCTGCGGTTATATTTTTGAATAAAAGCGCAATTGTTGTGTTATAATGGTACCTTTTGTGAAAATGTTTCTTTGATATTTGGACTTCAGGCTTCATACATTATATAGTTTATGCCTACATTTTGTCATCTACTACTAGAATATAAAAAACGTTTCTGTTTTAACAATGTGTTTACACAGATCACTGTAGAAACGGAACAGACATGAAATGCGTGTGTTCCAAATATCGATCTATTATTTCCACTCTAAAACTCCACTTCACTCCCAGATACTCAATCAAGGCATGAGCTGAGAGAAGTTCGTGCACGTTCTAAATTGGTGGGGGAATGGAATAGCCGGCTGCTCCTAGCTTCTCTTTATCAGCACATTTAGAGGACAAAGGATGCTGGCGGAGAGGTGTGAAGAGATTTAAGAAGCAATTTAAGGTGGGACGGAATTACAAGTTTTTTCGTAGGCTCTGGTAATTCTAGTGTTAAAAGAATCATCGTAGCGGTCCTCCCAAATCCACAGTGTGCTGTGATTCTCAGGCGAGACTGGTCAGATATTAAAAGTGGTGATGTACTGATCTCTCCTAATACGAAATTGGACCTAGTTACAAACGGGAATCCACCGTCTCAAGTTGTCTCCACACTGTGTACTCAGCCGGTGGAGAGAGATATGGGAGACCAAGAGGAGGACGGGGAACTTCCTGGACCGTCGCGGACCACTAATTCATCTGTCTGCGTCTCGCCAGAAGAGGATGACTCTCCGTCACTTAAGGTCAGACCAGACCCTCTCTCAGATCTGAGCTTCCAATTTAGACAAACACTGGCCTCATTTAAAAGGGTACAATGGAATGATGATTCCCTTAAGTTTACTTAGAATGCAGTTGTCCTAGTCAACGGCCAACGCACCAATCAGCCCATGCCACAAGGACCCCACTTTGTTATAGAAAATGATTTATTATAT
Source organism: Polypterus bichir lapradei (assembly GCA_026402145.1). Taxonomy (NCBI): domain Eukaryota; kingdom Metazoa; phylum Chordata; class Cladistia; order Polypteriformes; family Polypteridae; genus Polypterus; species Polypterus bichir. Next base: position 168,388,824 of record JANRMT010028174.1, read on the forward strand.
CGGGTCAGTGAGCACGAGGCAAGGTGTGGAAGCTGTTGCTAATCCCACGAACTTTCCGGCGGCAAGTTTGTGAGTTAACGCATGCCCACCTCCTAGGAGGCCACCTGGGCACCGAGAAAACACTACAGCGTATTAAGCTCCGTTTCTATTGGCCTGGAAATAACGAGGAGGTTCGTCGCTTCTGTATTTCATGTCTGGAATGTCAGCTGCTGGCGAGACTGGTCTAATATTAAAGGCGGTGATGTACTGATCTCTCCTAATACGAAATTGGGCCTAGTTACAAACGGGAATCCACTGTCTCAAGTTGTCTCCACACTGTGTACTCAGCCAGTGGAGAGAGATATGGGAGACCAGGAGGAGAACGGGGAACTTCCTGGACCGTCGCGGACCACTAATTCATCTGTCTGCGTCTCGCCAGATCAGGATGACTCTCCGCCACTTGAGGTCAGACCAGACCCTCTCTCAGATCTGAGCTTCCAATTTAGACAAACACCGGCCTCATTTAAAAGGGTACAATGGAATGATGATTCCCTTAAGTTTACTAAGAATGCAGTTGTCCTAGTCAACGGCCAATGCACCAATCAGCCCATGCCACAAGGACCCCACTTTGTTATAGAAAATGATTTATTATATCGGGTCAGTGAGCACGAGGCAGGGTGTGAAAGCTGTTGCTAATCCCACGAACTTTCCGGCAGCAAGTTTGTGAGTTAACGCACGCCCACCTCCTAGGAGGTCACCTGGGCACCGAGAAAACACTAGAGCGTATTAAGCTCCGTTTCTATTGGCCTGGAAGTAACGAGGAGGTTCGCCGCTTCTGTATTTCATGTCTGGAATGTCAGCTGCGGCAAATTCCTAGGATGGACCGTGCTCCTCTTGTTCCCCTTCCCTTAATTGATGTCCCATTTGTAAGGATAGGGGTCTACATAATGGGACCCCTGGAACCCTCGGCCCGAGGACATAAATATATATTAGTCCTCGTGGATTATGCAACCCGATATCCAGAAGCTGTTCTGTTGCGCTCAGCTAATTCTAAAGCGATCGCATGGGAACTAATGGGAGTCTTTGTGCAAGTTAGGGTTCCTAAAGAAGTCTTAATGGACCAAGGGACGCTGTTTACCTCAGAGAAGTTCAGGGAAACGGCCAAGTTACTTAAAATAAAGCACTTGAAAACCGCGGTGTATCATCCTCAAACCGACGGTTTAGTAAAGAGATTTAATCAGACTCTCAACAAGATTCTTTGCAAGGTGGTCAGCGGGCATGGGAGGAATTGGGATCAACTCCTCCCCCTTGTACTCTTTGCCTACAACGAAGTCCCTCAAGCCTCAAGTCTGGTACTGGTACTGATACTGGTAGTGAAAGGTTAGTATTCAATCTTGTTCTAATTCTATGATACAATAACCCTAACCACTGCACCACTGTGTCATTCAAAGGGATTAACACAAAAACTAAGTTTTACACTTAGAATAGAAACACCAGGAAAAACAGTTTTTTTATATATATATATTTCCATTACCTGAAAGCACACATTTTTTGGGGGAGGTGTTGTTTTTTTAAAAAAGCATGGTGCCTCAAACAGAATCCTTAACTCAAGAAAGAATTTAAGGAACTCCTATAGTTAACATCAAGTATTACTGTATGTAAGAGAGTGTGAATTATCTCTGACACCACTAAACTTCAAAGAATTCTGTGGTCATGGTAACTAATATCTTTAGAACGTCTGCATGAGGAGATTTTCACTTCAGCATTTCAGGTACAATTCTAAAGCACAGCACTTTAAATCCTATAAAAAGTCAAAAATTAGAATCTCTATTGCTTTTCTAAATAATCACTAAAGTAATAAAAATAACACTCGTGCTAGTCTTGTGTCAGAATTTATATTTTGTGTCACCAGTTTGAATAATAAAGATGAAAAACAAAATAATCTGAATTTGTCTGATTGCCATATGAATAATGTGCTATAATAATCTTTCCTAATCATGCTGTAAATAATTTTATTTATTCATAGCTGAAACTACCTTTACTCAGGAGATGAAACCCAAGATATTTTTCAGCTGAAAAATAATATGACTGCAGGGAGCAATAGTATAATCTTGCTAAAAAGCAGTATTGACTAAAGTGCTTTTCTTTGTAAACAGCATGTTTATAGCAAGAACAGAACAATAAAGTATGTAGCCATGATTTATCTGAGTAAATTAGCCTTTAAGAAATAGATATAGTAAACAAATAGCTAAGTGCCAATAATTTTTACAATGTACTGGCAGCATCTGGAAATTCTCATTTTAATTCTAGAAACATATTTATTTATTTATTTTTCACTGAGTATATATAGTGGCCAATAAATACAATTGCACAATCAGTATATCAGTGTGATTTGTTCTGCACATGTCTGTGCAGTCATATATTCTATTTATTGCTACATTTACATATTTACCTATAGGTTTAGCTTCTTCTTATACAAAGAAATAAAAGTTTAGCTTGTACAAGTAAAATGATTTAATGCCACTATAAAGTCTTAAAAATAAAGGTGCCAGAGTGTTTCCTCAGAGTGATGCCATATGGGAAACATTTTTCATTCCAAAAAGGCCCATCCACATGACGGTTCCAGAAAGAACCTTTATTTATTTAGATCCGTAACAAACTTCACTCGGTATAACCATAACTGGATGATGAATAAAGACCTGTTGCAGTGTCCTCTGTAGTAGTGAAGTCATTTGACAGTCTGACCTTATATCTGTCACAAATTCTCTTTTTGACCCACTCCAGTTTGCTTACCATGCCAACAGGTCAGTTGAAGATGCAGCAAACATGGCTTTCAACTATATCTTGCAGCATTTAGACCCCCCAGCTACTTTTGTCACAATTTTATTTGTGAATTTCAGTTCTGCTAATACAGTCATTCTGGGTATTCCCTAGAGCATACCTCTCAGTACTCATATGAGTGTGGGCTATGTCAGATCTTGCTGGATCTCTCAATTTGGGCTGACCAGAGACTGGTATGATATACCATTATCAGAAGGCGGTGTATCGGTTGGCCAGTTGGTGCAACCTCAACAATCTTAATTTGAATTCCCTGAAAACAGTAGAAATGTTTTGAATTTTGAGTGGCATTCCTCATCTTCTTCATTCCTAGTTAAAAATGATGTCACTGTTAACAGGGTAGAATCATTTAAATATCCTGGCACAACATCACTCATAGTCTGAACTAGAATAACTGCTCTTATCTAAAAAGCTTATTAGGAGATGCTTTTCCTCCATCAACCTAAAAAATTTAACCTGTCCCAATCACTGCTGGTACAGTTTTGTTGATCAGTTATTGAAAGCATCCTCACTTCCATCATAATTGTCTGGCATGGCAGTGTATCACTCAAAATATAAACTGCAGCATGTAACTCACGTGGTAGAATAAATTGTAGTCCTGAAACTGGACTTCATTGAGGATCTGTACATATCATGGGTTAGGAAATGGACCAGAAATATAATCAAAGATTAGATAGGCAACTATCTATTTTTGTTATTACTATTGAGGAAATGTTACTAGTTACTAATCAAAGAACTATAAATATATAAACTGTTTCTCTCCTACTGCAGCCACTAATGTTAAACATAGTCTCTCCTCCATTCAATATAAATGTTTATTTTGTGTTTATTTTATGAACTTACCTAATATATTACTGGGTAGAAATTCAATTCTCATTATTATAATACTTTATATATCTGTATTTACAGTATATAATGTTGTGATGGTGTTATGTATTATATATAGTGTTGTTTAATTCTATGTACCTTGCTAGTGTATGGATGTGACACTGAAAAAAACTGTGTTGCCTGGCTAAAAAGATTTCTTTTAACTTCACTGAGATCGAAAAATTTACTCATCCAAAGGGTGACCCTACAATGACCTAAATCAGAAGGCGGCATGGCTCGACATAATTTTCAATTTTATTACTGGGCGGTAAACATACAAGCTATAAAAACTTGGACACTGACACAAATAGATGAATACACACTAGCTTGGTCTGCAATAGAAATGAAATCCTGAAGCACCTTTTTATATTCCCTCCTTTGTACACCAGTAAATACAAGTTATTGTCAATATACTAACAACCCAATTGTGCTTCATTCACTCAGAATATGGAACCATTGTACAAAGCAGAATATTTTATCTGTGGCACCTGTACATGATAGTCACCTTTTTCCACCCTCGCGAACATACACAGTTTTTAAGGTTTGGAAAATGTATGTGATTAAATCCTTTAAGGATTTGTATATCAATAATGTCTTTTCATTTCGTGAACAATTTAGTCTCCCATCAACACAATTTTTCCACTATCTCCAAATTAGAGACTTTGCTAAATGAAATCTGCCCAATTTTCCTCACATCCCTCCTATTTCTATTCCAGAAGAGATGTTGATCAGTCGTGAAGACTCAGCATTTCTATAATATATAAAACCATTTTAAAGTCCCTTCCTTTTAGAGATTCCTGTGTACAGTAGGAAAAGGATCTCTTACTCAACATTTCAGAAATGGAGTGGAAGGCAGTCATGAACAGAATTCACTCTAGCTTCATATGTGAAAGGTATTCAGTTATTCAACTTAAATTGTTTAAAATTATCCAAAATGTTTCCAACATTGCAGTCGAGCTCCAGCTTCATTAGACCACATGTTTAACATCATTAATGATGTGTAACATCATTCTGGACAAAATTCTTTAAATGCCTATCAGACAGCCTTTGTGTCACAATCACTTCTAACCCATTAACAGCTGTGTTTGGTGTCCTCCCAGATGGATTTAAGGTGGAGAAAGACAAACAAACTATAATTGATTTTACTTCACTATTAGCATGTAGACTTATTTGCTCAACTGGAAGAATCCTAACCCAACACTTTATATAACTAATGTTAAATACTATTTGAAATTGGAAAAAATCAAATTCTCACTTAGATCTGTTTAAAACTTTTAAAAACCTGGCTAGATCTAATCAATAACATTTTAGAATGTTATGTATTTATATTGGGGGAAAAGACTCCTTTCTCTCTTTACTACTCTGAAAAGTTTTACTCTGGCTGTTGGCCTTTCTCTCTTTCCCATGGGGGGGGGGGGGGGGGTTGAATTGACTTTAGTTATGTTAAGTTTGACTTGATTGTATGGAAAGTTACGGGCTTTTAATAAATTTAGTAAAAGATAAAAAATAACTACACTGAGATCATATAACTGTGGTAAGTTATATATATAATATATAATATATAATATACAACACTGAAAAGTGTTTTTTTTTGTTTATGACATGAGTACTGATTTATTAGTTATATATAATATTAAACTGTGTTGAGTGTTCCAAAATTATTCCTAGCAGCTCAAGGTTTTTTATTGTTTACAGTAGGCAAACTACTGATTAGTTCACCTATAGGGTGGTCCAAATATAATTATGCAATTTTCATAACATATAAAATCACCTGAAAAATCCCGGACCATCGAGAAGTGTGCGAACTGACAACATGAAGAATTGTTGTTGCGCCGAACTGGAATCGTCCCCGCATAAATCAAAGTCATCCAGACGATCTGGATCTGCTTAATTAGATCTGGACCACCCTGTATATTTTCCATAGATCATGCATGATCATAGAGTTATATTCCACTACATAAAACAAAAAGTATAAGAAGTCAACAAGAAATATAGTAGGAGAGAAAACAGTTTTTAAAATAGTTATGTGTTCACAATTCTCAATTGGCACCTAAGGAAAAAAATATATTTCACATCAGAAAAGAAGCACAATAGTGTTTCACAAATGCTTGGATTATTTTGCAGCACCAAAAGAGAATAGCTGGAAACTTATCTGGAGTCAAAAAGTAATTGAATCCGTCAGTGAAGAAAAATTACAGCGGGTGTAAAAGCAATTTGGAGAAGAAACCAACAGTACAAAGTCTATCACCCAGCAGGTAGTGCTTGAATGTGAGAGTCTCCTAGCGAACCAGCTGAACTTAGAAGGAATGGAAATTACTGCAGAAATAAAGATAAACTCGGCGCTAAACTTAAGTTCAGTTTATTCTCTTCCTGTTTGAGGTACATTTCATATGTTGTGTGTCCTGTAGTATATACAGTTTAGGATTTCTGTTTGATAATACAGACAGCTTCACCTGCCAAAAATGTATGGTTAACTTAGAGTTGCTTGGGAAAATATACATTCGGAATCTGATAGTGATTATACAAACTGAAAACTGGATTGACTCTGTTCCTTTCAGCAATTCGGCCATTTCTGACTCAGCTTCAGTCTGTTCAGGCCCCACTGTAGTTCGTGCATGGACAAGATCAGCAGTACCAATTCAGCAAACAGGTGAGTGAGCAACAGTGAGATTGGGACAAAGAAGTCAAAATTTAGTCCCTTGGCACCCAGGTCACCAAATCGGACCCAGAACAGATTTTCGGCACTCAGCAACACACGTGTGAAGGCTGAGAACAACAAAGTATTCATAATAGGCAGCTATTATGTTAGAATTCAAATCTATGTTAATCCACCAGTTAAAGTTAACTGCCTCCCCGAGGACAAAAGTATCCCCTGTAGAGGTTAATTTGGACTTTCTGGCCAACGATTGAAGTATCTACTAACAATATCATTTTGCAGCAATCTGAGGTTTTTGCTTAGTTGAGTTTTATTTTGTTTTGTTTTAAACACAACCTAATATACTACATAAAACTGTGGCTCACAAAGTTTCTGCAAAGTTATTCTGAATACATAAAATGAAATATGTAATGAATAGTCATGAAATCTGAGTGTGTTCTTCCCCACTGTCAGAGGTTGAACCTGATCTGCCTCCTTGTGTAAGGGATGCACTATAGGACTCTACTCCAGTTTGAAGGCTCACTACTGTTGTGCAGCATAATCTGGTTAGACTCTTTATATTCTCTTTGTATTTCATACTAGCAAAATACCTGCACTTCGCAGTGTCGAAGTACTGCCTTAAAATTTTTATTAAGAAGAAAAGTAAACCTTTTTAAACTGAGGGAAAATATACCAATAATTATTTGTTAAAGTTCTCTTTGTATGCCACGTTGTCAGTTCGGCCCTCCGGTTGTAATATGACCAAGCTGTGCGCTGAGCTTACTCTTGAGCATGCAACGTACAGTTGGCCATGTGAAAAGCAATCTTGCCTCAAATCTCACAGCTTGGATTGCTGCTGTCATAATCGGTTTGAGTTTCATGGTTTGTTTCAATTACATTAGTATTTGCAGGACTTGTTGTGTTGAAGTGGCATTCGGCATCTGTCAAGCGTTGTAAGCATAGAACTGGTTTCATCGATAACTCCACATCCAGCTTTTGAGAGTTTAAACATTCATAAACATCAAAGTGTCCACTACTCAAATCGTCACCTGTGAATCTAAGATGTTTAAGAGGCATTGGCGGTTGTCCAAAGGTGTAAAATATTTGGCCATTTCGGTACACTTGAAAGCAACAACCGAACAATTCAGCGGCAGCCATCAATTCACATGCAGAACCATAGGTGAAGGGCTTAAGCATTTCACTCTTATAGTGCTCCTGTGTAGTATAATTATCTCCTGTACCGTCATCAGTCCGCACCTTGAACCTGTCCCAGTCATTCAATACATAAGACACAATGTTCCTGGGTGAGCCTGATATGGCCGTGCAATATGTAACACAGAGAATGGAAAAGGCAGACGCCATCTCCGGGCATGGAAACCACTCGGTAAGTGACAGTTTTTTGATCGATGGTGATCACCTCGATAGACATGTTAATGGGGGTACGGGTTGGAATGATAAAGGAAATGGGTACCTGAACAATGTAAACTAAGTCTAAAATACCTATACAATAACTATAATCGTAATAAACGAACAATAAAACAGCAGAGAAGCCATGGATTAAATAAAAAGGCTGCAGTTATCAGCAGGGAGACGTGAATACTGTGGCGAAGCCTTCTACCTACAAGGGAAGTTGGAGAATTAGTGATGAGTGAGTGAGTGAGTCAGTCAGTCAGTGAGGGCTTTGCCTTTTATTAGTATATATATACACACACACATATACGATATGTAAATATATATATATTATATATTATATATATTATATATATTTTATATAATATACATATATATATTATATATATATATATATATATATATATATATATATATAGCAAAATACCCACGTTTCGCAGAGGAGAAGTAGTGTGTTAAAGTTAAGAAAAAAAAAGGTAACATTTTAAAAATAATGTAGCGTGATTGTCAATGTAATTGTTGTAGGCTTATTTTAGTATTGAGAATGAATCTAATGATTGTAAAGTGTTTTATTTATGATTGTAAATGTTGTGTATGAGAAATACACATTTTTAGGATGTAAGGATCTCTTTGTAAACAACGCTTGCAGTTCTGCCCTCAGGCTGTAAAATGTCTGCTGAGCTTACTCTTGAGCATACAACGTACAGTTGGCCATGTGAGAAGCAATCTTGTGTCAAGTCAATGCCGACCTTTTTTAGAGTCTGGCCCTGTGAGTCATTTATTGTTATAGCGAAGCAGACCCTTACTAGAAATTGGAGGCGTTTGAATTGGAATGGGAGGTCAGAGGGTATGAGAGGGAAACGTGGAATAAATAACAGTCTTCTCTGAGCCTGTTTCAGTGAAGACAGTTGCCTCAATGAGGTTCTTGTGCAGAGATTTGATCTAAAGCCTGGTGCCATTACAAAGTTTTGGTGGTTGTAAGTTTCGTAGTAAAGCGGTGGAGTAAATGAAAAGGCAGAAGTCACCAGCAGGCAGACGTGAAGCAAGGCGAACAATAACAGGCTTGAAGCGGTGGAGTAAAGAAGAAGGAAGAAGTGAGCACGAACAGCTGAAGGCAGTAAGGAAGCAAGTGAGGAGGCACATGAGCACGGGATGTCGTTAATGTATATAGGCAGGGAGCCAACCATGTGGTAGGTGTGTGGACAGCGGCTGTGTGGAAAAAGGAAGGGGGACCGGGGGCGGCCCTTGTGTGTGAAATAAACCCTCTTTTAATGGAAATAAGGAATGAAACCGCCAAAAGGGGAGGTCAGTTCCTAAACTTCCTTATGGCGTAATGGTGAGAACTGCCAAAAAGAAGACGTTATTTTCAAAAGTTCATTACTGGGCACAACACGAAATGAAACATACTTAACATTTGTAAGTACAATGTAAAGGGTGAGCATGGGAAAATTGGAAGTAGCAGAAATAGTAAGGAGGGGTTTCCCATATCTATATATACAGTTTAGGGGGTACACACGTTTCCCCCCCTTGGGTGTTGTAATAGCACATGAAACATACCTAACTTTTATAAGTACACTGCAAGGAATGAGCACGCAAAAATTTCAGCTTCCCACATATGGAAAGTGGGAGAATTAGTGATGAGTCAGTGAGGGCTTTGCCTTTTATATGTGTAGATAGCAAAATACCCGCGCTTCGCAGCGGAGAAGTAGTGCGTTAAAGAAGTTATGAAAAAGAAAAGGAAACATTTTAAAAATAACATAACCAGTGGTAAAGCAAGGAAAACTCTGTAATAAGGACGGTTGGGTGCACGTAGAAGGGGTGCCTGCTAACCTAAAAGGGATATTTGGACCTGACAGCTTTACTTGTCTGTTTTTGGAGCGGGCGTTGGCCATGGATTGACGCTAACGTTGAGTCACCCGGGTGAGACGGACTTCATTCTTCAATAAAGGAACTGTTGCCGAGCCAGTGAGACCGCTTCTTTACATGTAAATTAAGAAAACGTGTCCGCGGCGCACATCAGGATTGGTCGCTGGATTAACTGCAGACTTCCCAGGCTGTGTGATTATAAACTTTATAAAAGAAAGTTCAGATAAAGGACTGGGGAACTTGTGGGGATTGTGTGTGTCTGGGTGTCTAATTTATATGTGTATATAATTGTAATATAGGTTAAGTACATGTGAATATATTTGCGCCGTTTATAAATAAGATATTCTTTCTGTTTCTTTACCTTGCTTTCTTTCTTTCCTGCTTTCTTGCATTCTTTCGTTTTCGGCAGCGTCTCTATGAAGTTGTGGATTTGCCTGTGAGTAAAATAAAGTAACTGTCGCCGAGCCGGTAAGATCGCATCTTTACATGTAAATTAAGTAAACGTGTCCGCGGCGCACATCAGAATTGGTCGCCTTATATGGGCAGGAAGTCAATTACGTGGGAGGCGTGGGGATGGAGGACGCAATATAGGCAGGCAGCCAACTACGTGGGAGGCGTGGTGATGGGGGACGCAACTCCATCTCACACTGCGACCGAGCTGCAGGCTATGACCGTATATATGTACGTAAGTAGGATTATGACCATTACGCGTAGAATTTCAAAATGAAACCTGCTTAACTTTTGTAAGTAACCTGTAAGGAATGAGCCGGCCAAATTTCCGCCTTCTACCTACACGGGAAGTTGGAGAATTAGTGATGAGTCAGTCAGTGAGTCAGTCAGTCAGTCAGTCAGTGAGGGCTTTGCCTTTTATTAGTATAGATTTCTGGGTATATAGCAACTGCACTTGGTGTCTGTGCTACTGTGACCATGCAGTATTCCTGGCCATGGAGTGAGAATTCAATGTGACTTCAACATGTGTCATATGATATTCTTGAATGCCCAGTAATGGGCAGGTAGTCAGCTACCTTACGTTAGCAGAACTGGAATGCTGTTATCTTGAAGGTTTGCTTTTATCTTTTTTGTTGTTGGAAAGTGACTATGTCTTTCTTTAGATCAAAACTCTGATTGCTCTTATGCATTAGTAACTGCTTATGTTTCTTTTATTACATTTTAGGTGAGTACATATTCAATGATTATGTACTTTGTTGTTAATATTCTCTATTTCTAAAGCTGTGCAAGAGTATTAAAGCTGCCTTAATAGAGGTGTAATGCTGTATAAAAAAAAATTAAAGTGATTTATTTTTTTCAACAGTGTTTTTATTTATCATAATTAACAATTAAACCTTTAAGTGTTACAAAATCATGCAGGTGAAAGAATGCCTCATGTCCAAAATAGTTATCTAAAATATTTTGATTTCTGTCCATGAAAACTACAGTATATAACAAAACTACAAACCAGGGAGGCTTTTTTGCACTCCTGCTTTGATTTATTTTTATGTTCTTCTTTTAATATTATATTTTTTTCTCCACAATGATACCAAATTGCATAGAAAGACCTCAGAGTAAAATAATATTTTCTGCTTGAGATGATTTTAGACATTTAGTTATGACTCCTTTAGCATGCCTCAGGGTGTACCAGTCCTAGCCAGCAGGTAATCCAGAACAAACAGGGAGAGTGCATGGAGAATCCCAGGATAAGCTATAAAAATTTTCCAAGAACATGGTGGCTATGTGTATGCCCAACTGAGTCAAGACGAGTGTTGATGTCATAGACACAAAACTATGCAAATAAATTGTGAGGAGTAAATTAGCTGATGTCACCATACTTGTTATTAGTTGTTTATTTTATGGTCAACAATACCAAAGTGAAGTTTATACATAACAATATGATAATTACATGTTTAGCATATCATGAGAAGTGTCTGGTTAGTTTAATTTCATCCCAGAGACCGTATAAGACTGAAAGTTCATTTTTGACCTGGAAATCCAATTGCAGTTCTCAAATCACATTATCAAGACCACGTTCAGGTCACCTATTGTCCTCCTCCCAGAGTCAATTACAAATATCATCCTTTTGGAATTGTCAGTGCCATGGGATGATTAGCTGGAGGTGAACTGTGAGAGGAAAAAACTCAAGTATGAGAGACTTGTAAATGCCTTGCTATAGACTGAGGCTGCCTTGTGATTATCCAGGGTTGTTTCTTGCCTTACGGAAGATGTAGCTGGGATGGGGTCTGGCCTCTGACAACCCTGAACTGAATTAAACATGCTTGGGAACAGTACTTATTATTGATCTAGTTAAAAAATATGTTTTGTCTAAAAAATGTGGGTATTGGACAGCCTTTAAGTTTAAAAAAGTAATATCTGATCTTCCCTTGTAACTAATGTATCATAAAATACACCTGTAAATGATGAAGGATATATAGCTGAAACATTGTCTCTTTAACCTAGTTCTTTTTCAGCATGGAAATAGCCTTTAACCTTTTTTCCTAAATGAATATAAATATTAAAATTATTTGAATAGTAGTGAGAATGATTACAATACATAATCATTATATCTTTACATTATGATGGGATAACTTTACTGGAGGAGGTCAGCCAGTAATAAATTAAGCTGGTGTCTTTAATACATTCTAATGTATTGCAACATACTGCATAATGTCAACATTAGCCATTGTTTGAAGCTGAAGTAGGCAATTTGCATCTATCCAGCTGTTCTCTGTTATTACTCCATGGAAAAGTTATTATCAGTACCATACAAATTATTTTCATTTATTTATTTGGCTGACACCTTTATCCAAAGTGACTTACAATATTTGAGATACATTTCTTTTAGATTTTCCAATTGATGAAGTGACTTGCTCAGGGTTACACAGTGTCAGCAGAGGGATTTGAGTGCACAACCTCAGGCTTTTGGTCCAAAGCCTTAACCATTACTCCACAGTGCCTACCTCAGACAGACAGTTGGTACAGGTAGGGTTAGGAGGTTAAGTCTTTTACAACTGTTAACAATACACATTAAGAACAAATATGTGTCTAAAAATTATAAAGTAAAGTACTGTTGTGGGTTTTTTGCTCTTAGAAAATAATACATAACAAAGAGTCATAACTTTATGGACTAAACTTTATGCCCTAACTTTAACCCCTTTCAAAAGTTTAGATTTCTACTCGCTTGATTTTCGTAAATTTTGATGCAGTCTTTAACTCTTCTGCTTCGCAGCTCTGAGACAAAAGGCTTGAATCCCTGCTCAGTATTTATGTGCAGTCTGTATCTTTCTCCATTAGGCAAGGGTTTTCTGTACACTCTATGGTTTCGTCCCTCATCCAAAAAAAAAAAATAAAAAGCTCAGTGCAGTGAATCTGATAGTAGAAAACTACATTTCCAGCATAGCCATTTAGACTTTGTGTCACACAGGGTATGTGAAAACCTGGGTGTGGATAAAATGGTCATAGGCTTTTAAAAAAGAATGTAATGTGGAACTGGTGTAGACTTTCAACTTTTTCTATTATGTACTGTATTGCTTCTTTTATAAAGATTACTTTAAAAATGCATCCTTAACCTGCCTAATCCAATTGCAAGATCCTGGATAAATTGGAGCTGTAGATGAAAGGAATGAACTAATTCTGACTGGGATTCTAGTGTATAACCAAACACACTGATGCACACAATCAAACAAGGCCAATATTACAGTCACAAATTAACCTACATGCTTGTCTTAAGGACGTGCAGGAACACCTCAAATACACTGAGATAAATCAACGCAGAGAACTGTACATATCTCAAACCCAGTCTTCCGAAGCTGTGAGGCAACAATCAATCAGTCCAGTACACTTGACCAATAAAACATCTAGAAAAATGAATTTTATTGAACTATGTTTCAGCATTTTTATTTATTAAAGACTATTCCTAAAAATGTATATTTATCAGCATTTAACCTCAAAAAATTATTCACAGGTTAAAGTCAATTCATAACCAAATTTCTGTGCATAAATATTAACTATGGACCTTTAGTGCTTCATAGCTCATATTTATTTTTCTTAGTGCTTTGAAATCAAGAGAGTGAGTTAAAGCTGAGCTCCTTAAAGTAGGACAAGAAGGGCTGCCAGGCAAAGTAAAATGTGTGTATCAGTCTATAGGCTGTAAATTTAATATTTTCTAAATTAAGCGTGTGCACAAATTTGAGTCTGAGAAAAAATGAGCAAAAGAGTGATGGAAGGGTGAGAGAATTACTTCTCAGTAGCAAAATAAAATGTGCTTTTGAACTACAAGTAATGCAATTTCAGTGAGGCACAACAAAATATTTAGAATAAAACTAAGCATCGACTTACAGTGTGTAAGCATATGTCTTCTGGAACAAACTCTAGATAGAGACTGATAGATTTTAAGGAATGCCGGAAAGCAAAGCTGTAAAAAATGTCTGAATAATATTAGCAACAAAATTGTTACAATTAGGTTTCTTATTTTTTTAAAAGATTCAGCTTGATTTCTGCCCTCAAAGTCAAAATCTAAAAATGGTGTTGTAATAAGTTTCTATGTTTAATATGTCACTGTGCCCTGTACAAAAATATTTTATAAATCTACTTTTCTTTCTACTCACATATACACACAACGGCAGATTTAGCACACAGGAGTTCAACATATAAGAACTGCTAGGCAAGCATTTTAAGACAAGACAAGTTAAGGAGAACTGCGAAATGGGCAACATGCACTATTTCTGTGTGTCAAACTCAGCATGAAATTGTATCCTCTCTTTGCCTTGTTTGGAATTGTATTATTCACCTAAGTGGGGCTTGCACATGGAGAAAGAGGCACACCTTTGAAGCCGATGGACAGATGGGAGATAACGTCATCCGATCCGGAAAATCCTTCCAATGCAGTGACGAAAATGGCAGACTCTATACATCGGGCTCCCACTGGGTTTTTGTCATGGCTTCCTCGTCTGTTATGCAGCGTAAACTGTCATTTAAGAAAGCTAAGTTATTTGTACGAATCATTTGCAGGGCACAAACACCTTTGCAGAGAAGAATGTGTTGCCTGCAATTCAGAACAGAAACCTATGAATAAAGTATGTTTATTTTTCATCCAGTTTTTTACTGCAGATACTATTTTGAAACAGGGTGGCATCGTGTATAGGGTTCATACCAAAAAGTCTTTGGAAGTTCAGGTTTAACTTTTAAGCTTGTAATATTTGGTGTGTTTGCGTGGGTTGACTACAGTATCTAGATGTGCCCTGTAAAATTCAGGGACACCTTCCTGGGCTTATTTCTGCACTGTGTCCCATGTAAAAACAGACTTGCTTGCAAACAGTAACATTATGCCCATGCACCTGTGCATTATGTGAAAGCATGCCATAATTCTTCCAGTAGACAAGTAGCAGTAAAGACTGTCAGAACAATGTTAAAAACATGGGTGCATATTATTAATTTAATGAATTATGTGTGATATTGCTTTACTTTCACTATGTAACATATTTATATATGTATATATAATACTAGCCATATTTGGTATTAATGACACATTTCCAGTATTCTGTTTAAAATAGGTAATCTTCTGCAGTTAAACATACTCACTGATGCTAATCATTCAATACATGGGGAAAGTGTGAAAACCCCATGCAGATCCTGGGGCTGTGAGGCAGGAATACTATTTCTTACTAGTCTGTAAGTTAAAACATCTGTTCTAAACCTATTAAACTTCAACCTGATTAAAACTAAATGTAAACTTATAAAATCCGCTTATTTCTTGTCACTTGATTGATGAAAAAAAGTGCATGTATGTACGATGATACTGAGGACAAGCAGGCAATATTTTTGCAAAGTAACGTGACTTTTGTGAAATAATGAGATAAACCCAGGTTCATAGGGTCAATATTTTCACATTAGGTGGTCCAAAACAAAAAAAAAAAATAACAAAATAAGTAAACAGATTCTATTTCTCCACAGGGCTAGTTTAATTCTTTATCATTAATGAAGTGAACAGCAAAAAAATACTGTATGTCATCCTTGTAGATCTATAGCACTGCCACTGATGGAGCTGGAAAATTATTGCGATGGTTTGCAACCAGTTGAAGAATAAACAGGTTTTGCTCCTTGTCCTTTGTCAGTATGAAATTGTAGTTTATAATGAGACTTCTTCCTTTTTCAGCTGTGTCATTCACTATTGTCATACTTGCTGACAGATGATGAAATTTGTTGAAGTTTGAATCATCTGTCCACTGTTCTGGTGGTTTCCAGAGAAACAATTGAGACCTTTCTTTGTCTTTTTCTATAAGGACATCAAAGAAGGATGTTCTTGCTGTTACCAGATTGTCCAACTTCAGCTGTTCAGAGTCATTTGCCATCTTAAGATGTTGGAGAATGCCTGGCAATGCTGCAGGCTTTGATCATCAGGCTCTATTTCTGCTGTGAATCTGCTATCAAAGAAGGGTTAAATAGTAACTATTAAAAAGTTCTTGAAACTACTCCTTAATCCAAGAATATTCTGGAAAATTCCATCTACCACTAGAATGTTCTGGGAGATCCAACTTCGGACAAGAACGTTACCTGTGACATTTCTTTTTATTGTTTAGTGATCACTCACCCAGTTAAGAACCCTGCCAAAGACTTTGTGTGTAGTAACAATAAAAATAAAATGTCCATACCTTTAAATGTTTCACAATCAAGGCCAAATTTCACAGGTAATTATGTTATCCCTAATGGAAAAATAAGTCTTGTGGAGAAATGATTCTACAAACATCAACACTTTCAATTTCTTTGTGGACCTTCCTATTGCTGCATGTACTGAGTACAGTGAAAACTTTTATGTTCTAATTTACATGTTGCCCCCCCCTCAATGCCATAGTTGGTAAGCATTAATATTGCAAAATAACACACATTGTTTGTGAAATTATACCATAATTTTTTTTCAGTAGTGGGAATAAGCTTACATAGAACTGAATGTACATATTCCTGTGTTTGTGAAGTTCTGAACAGCACTCTGTGACTAATGTCAGAATTGGCTAATGCATATAAAAACATTACTAGCATTAATAGAGCAACTAAAATTGATTACTTTTAGGTGCTGCCAAAGAGCAAGACATAACAGGCATTGTGACTTGGAAAATATTTAACGACCAGCAGCATGTCAGTAATAAGCAATGTTGTATATCCAAATTTAAATATCTCTCATTGGAAACACATGCACACACAGACCTTATAACCTGACAAGGCTGTTTTATCAGGCATTCTGCTCTCACCTTAGGTCTAGTGCAACTTTTGAAGCAGAGTTCCTTCTTGTGTTTCAGACACAGGCAAACTGCCTCTGTTCCTCTTCCCATTATCTTTTTAATAGTGACATAAACAGATGTAGCAGCCTCCTGTTTTTTGGAAATTACTTTACAGTGTGAGTCCTACTATATTTCCATGTGCTTCTGACCTTAGCATGTGTCAGTTCCAGCACACATGAATTTCTCTCTGTTAGGAACTGGCTTGGGGTCTGTCTTTAGCTCCTGTTTTTGCATCAGGTCCTTCTCATCAGTCCCTGTTGCTGTTCAATATTAATTATTGGATGGCTCTAAAAATTAAATTTAGTATACTACTAAAAACAGTTGTCGTGGTGAAAAATTGTCACCAGAAGGCTTTTTTCCCGAAAATGAAGGCTAATAGGACTCAGGATAGGCAAACAGAGTTTTAAAGCTTTATTGCAATAAAACAATAATAACACAGACTCTACCCAATACGGCCAAATTGAGCTGAGCCCAGAACAGTTCAAAAGTCAAAACTTATATAGTGATTTCTTACCACTTCAACCTCATTCAATTAGCTCATTCTGCTCCTGTCCTTACTGTCCATTGTTCATCTCTAGTTTCTGTTTTTCTTATTTCTTTCACTGGCCAAGGCCAGTACAGGCGTTCTCTCTCTTTCATTTATGGGCTTTCCTCTCGTCACTTCCTCTTTCTCGGACTTATAAGCTGGTTTGTCTGATGCCCAAAGCTAAGCTTTAATTGAAAAGAAATATGGCATATGCCTTTATTTAATTTGCTTGGCATGCTTGACTTGCCTTAATTTCTACGCTAAAGTTAATTCTAATATATTCTCTAAATTTATTAATGCTAGTGCCTGAATATACTAATTTTACTTTCATGCATTACATCATCCTGACCTCGTTTATAGCAAAGCCTTTTGCTGTCTTTCTGCTGATTCACCACTCCAGCTGGTTTCTCACATGCCTACCAAAGCCATATCGTTTTCTTAGCTTCCTATCTTGTCGACCACAGGTGCACACACACCCCTCCTTCCCCTGTCCTAGGCAGTTTCTATGTGTCATCCTTTTCCTGTCCTATCTTTCCTTTCACACACTAACAATTCTGCTTCAAGCTTAAAAATAATGCAATATGACTGATTTTTTAGGTAACCATTTGCTTGACTTATCTTATTTGCTTAACATTCTAATTTATGCTTAATCTAATCTTTCAGAAGCTTTTATTTACTTTTATGGCTATTTATGCTAATATGCTATTTATGCTAATATATAAATTTTTTCTCTTCCATACAGTTTACCTAACACATACTTGACATAGCATTATGTATCTTGTATTTGCAAAAAGTCTCATGTTAAATGCTCCCATGTTTTGGATTTGAATTCATTAGTGACTGCCTCACTTTCACAATTCTTCTTTTGTAATGTCCTTAATGCCCTTGATATTTACACATGCCTTCTCATGTTTATCTAGATAATTTCCAACTTGACTTCTGTCCTGCCCAGTCATCAATGCCCACATTCAATAACAGTTGTGTGCACTTTACAACATGGTGCATTGTGTTGCTCTCTTGAGCATCAACCTTTTTAACAGAGACATTAGTGTTAAGGGGTTCTTCTGCACACGTGTGTTTCTCAGCACAACATGGATTTTCATGATTTTACAAGCATTTGTATTTACTGTTTCACTTTTGGGATTTTTAGCATGACACCACAGCTTGGGCGATAAAAAGGGCTAAACAGCTATGTTTAAGGCTTCCTGTCTCCTCCTCTGATAGGTTCAGTGACTTAAACCTCATTTGTCTCAAGAAGAGGAGGCTATATGGGGTCCAAATTCAGATTTTTCAGAATCCTTAAATGCACTGATAAAGTATGTGCATTCAGCAAAATTCTTCTAATTAAATAGCCAATCAAATATTAGAGGAAAGCAGTGAAAATTACAGGGGAGAGTTTATAAGACGGGAGTCAGAAAGCACTTCTTTAAGCAAAGAGTTTTGGGAATCAGAAATAAACTACCAAGTCAGGTAGTTGAAGCAGAAACTGTGACAACCATTAAAATATCTAGCTAAGATACAGGAACAACTTTGCTAATCAAACAAACTTAATGACCTGAATGGTCTCCTCTTGTTCTAGTTGGATTTGTGTATTGTAGCTCAAGGTTGAAATGAAGGACTTTGCTTATAATGGAGTGCACAGTTTGTCATTGCCACATATGTGTTTGTTGGAGTGTGTGGTGTCTTCCTCAGTTCATTGTTAGACTGTTTGGTATGTCCTTTATATTTTCATAGGGAAAAGCAGCTCAAGATTTAAGGAATTCAACTTCCCTTTTTGAAATAAAACTGCTTCACAGTCATCCCAGACTGGGCTCCTTCACTGGCATTAAGCTTAAGCTTAAAGTGGATCTTTGAGTTAATTCAGTGTACAGCTCCAAGGCTCTATGAAGACTATCTTCTTGGTAAAAGGAAAGTTATTTCTGTTAGTTCTGAAAGTTATTATAGATGCATGCATCTAGTTACACATCCAGCGTCCAAATATAGGTGCTCTGTTTTTTTAAATCAGAGTGAACCAGATTTCAATTGCAGTTACAAGTTTTAAAAGATATGACCTTTTAGGCATTTTTATCTGTACAAGTTTCTGGAGAAATGTGAGCTCATCTTTTGTAAATACCTCTGTTACTAAATTAAATTCAGTTACAACTGGCCAAATGTTGATAGAACTGCAGTTCAGCCATTCATTTTATGCTAACTGTGGAATTAGTTTATGAAGTTTAATGCAGCTGGTTTTCTGCTTCTACTATTTTTACAGGCCTGGTGTGCCAAGAAAAACCTAGCAAAATGATGCAGTGCTTGCCTAATAACCTTGAAGAATGTTGGCTTTCTGTTTGTTTTTGGAAGTGAAGAGAAGATTTAGCATTTAGCAAGGAAGCAGTGATGGTAATTTTATGACTGGTTTAGTTCTTACAATCCATATTGCTTGAATACATTTTACTATAAGGACTATGGGTTTGTGTTACTGAAATAGTCCTACTTTTACAGACATAATGTGCCCAAGACTTATACAAAGTATCTAACCAACATATAGTTTTGTTATGAATCCACACATATCATTTTCAAATTAATTTACCAGTCTTTTCAAAGGCTTTTTTGTATATTTTCTTGCTGCTGTTGTCTTTCGCACCCCTGCTGTTTAAGAAAGCCACTAATAACATACTTTATCACTCAGCGACACTCATTTGTTTGGCTTTTAAGTACATCTAAAGACTAGAAGTTCAAGTTTATTGTAATGTCGACACAGTATATTGAAAAGATGTCTTGCATATCTCTTAACAGTGACAGTAACACAATACCAACAAACACACACAGTCACATAAGTATGCACTATAATACTATGTTACTGTATAAACTGTGTGTATATATATATACAATGATCCCTCCTCGATCACGGGGGTTGCGTTCCAGAACCCCCCACGAAAGGTGAAAATCCGCGAAGTAAAAACCATATGGTTATATTGTTATTTTTATATTGTCACACTTGGGTCACAGATTTGCACAGAAACACAGGAGGTTGTAGAGACAGTGACTTTAAAACACTGCAAACAAACATTTGTCTCTTTTTCAAAAGTTTAAACTGTGCTCCATAACGAGACTGAGATGACAGTTCCGTCTCACAATTAAAAGAATGCAAACATATGTTCGTCTTCAATGGAGTGCACATCAGAAACAGAGAATGCCAGAGAGAGAGTGAGAGAGACAGAGAGAGAAAAGCAAACAATCAAAAATCAGTAGGTGCTTTTCGGGAAGTATGCGAAGCACCGCCCGACAAAGCAGCCAAAAAGAAGAGAGCAATGTAAATGTAGTCTTTCAGCATTTTTCAGAGAAGCGTTTGTATCCTCTAGGCCAGTGTGCGAACAGCCCCTCTGCTCACACCCCCTCCGTCAGGAGCAGAGAATGTCAGAGAGAAAGAGAGAGACAGAGAGAGAAAAGCAAACAATCAAAAATCAATATGTGCTGTTCGAGCTTTAAAGTATGCGAAGCACCGTGCGGGAAGCATATCGTATATCATTAAGGAGTTTTATTTAATACGTAATACATGCTCTGATTGGGTAGCTTCTCAGCCATTCGCCAATAGCGTCCCTTGTATGAAATCACCTGGGTAAACCAACTGAGGAAGCATGTACCATAAATTAAAAGACCCATTGTCTGCAGAAATTCGCAAACCAGTGAAAAACCTGTGATATATATTTAGATATGCTTACATATAAAATCCGCAATGGAGTGAAGCCGCAAAAGTCGAAGCGCGATATACCGAGGGATCACTGTATAAATATATATATATTCAATTTATGTTTGGTAGTATTCGAGTACATACAGTAATTATATATAATTAGTTATTTGTACTACTATTTGTACAGCAGGTATACAGGAACTAGCTCTAGGTGCGAATCCATTAATATTTCAGTTATGTACAAAGTAACTTTTGTGTCTTGTAGATGTGGGAGGAAATCAGGAAACAGAGATGGCTGGGTCAGAAGTCAAGTTTGTGTTCGATTAGTGATGAGGCAACATCAGTAATCTGTTTAACAAAAACGTTTCAGTTGAATAAATTCTATTAAAATATTTTGTAAATTGTAACTGATAATTGGAAAAAAACATACTGTATATACAAGTCATCTTTTGCAATTTGCTGTTTCTGAAGATGACACAACATAACTTGACAGCCACAAAGTAGGATAGGTTTTTACAGTAAGTTAAATAGAAAATAAAAAGACTAGAAAAAAAGCATACTGTGGGCATAATTTGTTATTTTTAAAACATCTTTTATTATTAGGCTTCCCACTAGCTTTAAATAGATGCTGATATTTAATATTAAGGGTGGTATAGTAGCGGTTGAGAGGTTGAGCATTCCTTGACAAAAGGCAGACGAAAAGCATTGATAATGCCTTTGTGTCATCCATGCACTTCCTGGAAAAAAGCAACAGCAGACCACTTCTGCAGAGAATTTTTTTGCAAAGAACAATCATGGTCATGGACAGAGAAAAGAATCTAAACAAGGATCCTCCCTACAAGCAATGCTTCTCTGCTCAGCAAAGACATTCATGTATGCCAGGTGAATTTCCAAAATAAAGATACTGTCAGAATAACAACTTGGAAATGAAAAAGCTCTTTATCAAACTAGAAAATGTGAAACAAGAAATGTAATATTGGGAGGTAAACATCATTGAATTGTGGAAGACTAGATGGAATACAAAATACCTATTTGGCTGATAATAAAAAAGAAAAATGTGTGGGAATGATATTTGATGCTGAAAAATTCAAAAGTCTTATGTGATATCTGTCTTTGTACACCTTCATTTCCCCCTCTCTTTTGCTTGTTTGGGTTTTTTTGTTCATTGTTCTTCACAGCTTTTTTTTTTTCTTCTTAATTCTTCATAATATTCCTTTTCATTCTCTAAAAAGAAATTGATTTCAGATGAGTTTGTTAGTTGTTAAGATCCTTCTAGTATCTTGCTGTAAAAATCAAGACCAATGACAAGTAGATTCCTGGAGGAACTTATTTTACAACTTATTTCTTTTAGAACTTTCAGCAGCTCATATTAATTTCACTTCTCCATCTACTATATCATGTTTAGAAAAGACAGCTGCACTAAATAAAAATCGCCTATTTTGTTGTAATCAGGATATGTAGGGCTTGCACATTTTTTTTCAGCCATCTCCAAATGCGATTTGGGGTGTTGACACTGGTCAGATGAGGACTTTTCTGATTTGGTTGCCCCCTGTTTCTGTTTTGTCTTTAAAAAAAATTAAAATATTTCCAAAAAAAAGTCTTGTGTGATACTGTGCATAAATTAGATGGATTGTTGTAAAACTCTGAGGGCAATCATCTGTATAAACATTTCAGTAGTAGCAGTGTATAGTCAAATAGCTGATAGTAGAGAAGATGATATAGATCATTTTTATTATATCTTAAAAGAAGCAAAGATACCACTAAAGTGTTTATATTGTGACGTGTGAGTCGTTATATTGCACCCCAAAAAGGAGGCTGAGTCTCAGCACTTTAGCAAAGCCAGCTTTATGCAATTTGAAAGAGGAACAGCACGGTAATTTATTGTAGCGGGATCTAACACTCTCCTATACACAGACACAGCAAACAGGTAGGGTTGGGTCCAGGTCAGTGGCCAAGTTGTACTGTTCCCTGCATTTATAATGTTCCTTGCATCACCCATCGGCGACAGGCATTTATAACGCGATCTCGATTTTCTTGTAGTTGTTTCTGTGGCACTATGCTGCTGTGCGGCGAACCTGTGGTTGCCTCAGCAACAGACAAGCAACCCTTCACAGACACGGTAGTCGCGCTTCAGTGTGTCGTCCCATTGGGCGGGGTCTCAAAAGAGTTCAGAAGCCTCACAATATGAATACTAAAGTAGGATAACAACAAGATGGCACATTTGCATTGTTAAACAAGACCTTCAGCAGCAAGAGCTTTATGGAATTGTGCTGGATTTGGAGAAGCCCAGCAACTTTATACTATCTAGGCCAGTTTGAACTTGATAATTTATACAGCTAGAGGGTAGTTGTGTGGAAAAACGCACTGAAATTCAATCCTGTCATACGCAAATAACATAAGAAATATTTTTAAAAATTCTTTTAACATCTGCTCGAACGATGTCTATGTGAGTTGGTGACTGTTTTAAAACATATCACACGAAGCATGTATACTAAATCTGCATCAGTACAGCAGTGGGCGGTAGACATACCTTTCCTACTGTGATTATGTTGACATTTTGGTTATTACACATGACAGTTCTTTTTTTTTTTTACGGGGTTAAATGTAATGCTTAGGAGGCTACAGGCAACCTCAATTTATATTTGGGTGTGCAGGAAACCTCAGTATAAATCTACCAAACTGGTTATTTCATCAATCATGCTTGAACATTAGGCATAATTAAGAGGTAGTTTTTCAAAATATTTACTATTTTAAAGCAATTTAAACTTCAGTGAGATAATCTGAATGATTACACATTATTCAGAAATAACAATGTCAATTTTTTCAATTTAATTATCTAAACACAAATTGGATTAAAGTGTCAAAATTTACAATGTTGCCAAGCCAATTTGGGGTTCAGCTTTCCTCATAAAAGCACCTTTTAAGTGGAATTTCTGGGCTCCATACAAATGGCATGTCAAATGCAAAAGGCTATGCAAAGAACCTGACTCTAAATCACTTTGGTCAAATTAATCTGCATTTGCATTAATGGTTTTCCCACCATGCCTGAGTCAGATGAAGATCGATACAGATGTGCCAGACCTAATAAGCTTTCACTTCATCACAGACCACTATACTCTGTGGGGAAGAATTTAACAGTGAATGTTTCAAGGATTGATAGGATGATGTGATTTGCTACCTTTATTTACACACATTCATTAAATCCTGGTTAATTTGGAACAGTATAATATACAGAATGAAGTAACAGTAACAACAGACGGCTTATAAGTTAATGCCTTGTTATACCATTTTTGGGATACATTTTCTTTAAATGCAGAGCAAAATGGTCCATCAAATTAGACTGCTTCTTTGACCATTGTAACCACTCATGAACATTTTAATGTATGTTGTTGTCAATCAGAATTATTATTTGTTTCCATTACTGACAAAAAAAGCGATTTTTAGTTGCAGTTATGTTGACTAGGGTATAAGTTGTTAGGATCAACATCTTTAAAATAATTTATAAGAATGTATTTGAGAGGAACACCATTCTTAGTGATCAACACAACTGCTTGTGTCTTGTGATTTTGTTAAAAGACAAAAAAGAAGACAAGGAATAGCTGTATGTTTGGACTTTTTAAAAATGTTGATATATATTTAAATATAGTATAATATCCCTAAAGGGCAGCACGGTGGCACAGTGGTAGCACTGCTGCCTCGCAGTTACGAGACCCGGGTTCGCTTCCCGAGTCCTCCCTGTGTGGAGTTTGCATGTTCTCCCCGTGTCTGCGTGGGTTTCCTCCGGGCGCTCCAGTTTCTTCCCACAGTCCAAAGACATGCAGGTTAGGTGGATTGGCGATTCTAAATTGGCCCTAGTGTGTGCTTGGTGTGTGGGTGTGTTTGTATGTGTCCTGCGGTGGGTTGGCATCCTGCCCAGGATTGGATTCCTGCCTTGTGCCCTGTGTTGGCTGGGATTGGCTCCAGCAGACCCCCGTGACCCTGTGTCTGGATTCAGCGGGTTGGAAAATCGATGGATGGATAATATCCCTAAAGTAAAACACAGCAGTTTGGGGACAGTTATAATGCATGTGTTAGTCACTTACTGCAAGTTAACAATAGGTGCCTTTGGTCTTAATATGATATTTACACACCACCAATAAAGTGGCTATACATCTCCTTTTACAATGTCCTGAATTAATTCTTGGTGAAAAACAAAATAAGGCTACTCTTTAGAAAGTGGGCTGTAAAAGAGTATACTATTGTTATAGCAACTCTCAACAGCCGAAGTGTTACCTGCTTGTTAATGTTGTAATTCTGCATTAACACTGAAGTCAGTCAGTCATTATCCAACCATCCTAACACAGGGTCACAGGGGTCTGTTGGAGCCAATCCCAGCCAACACAGGGTGCAAGGCAGGAATAAATCACTGGGCAGGGCACCAGCCCGCCGCAGGGCCCACACACACACACACACACACACACACACACACACACATACACTAAAGACAATTTAGGATCGCCAATGCACCTAACCTGCATGTCTTTGGACTATGGGAAGAAACCAGAGTTCCCGGAGGAAACCCACGCAGACACGGGGAGAACATGCAAACTCCACGCAGGGAGGACCCAGGAAGCGAACCCAGGTCTCCTAACCGCGAGGCAGCAGCGCTACTACTGAACACAGAAGTTTAATGTTAAATAAAAATAAGCAAGCTTTCACTTTAGAATGAAGACTACCAGGATATAAGTAAACTAATACGATAGTAATCAAAAGGAAAACATTTCCTTGTAATTGTTATGCTTTTAATTTTCACTATGGATAAATTTACCAGCACTTGAGGAAAACGGGTGCAAAATAGTGATCAAGTAACCCAACAACTCCTAATGGTGCATTGACTCAAATAACCACAACTTGGAATGTTAAGTGGTGGCTTAAGGACAATATGCCTCTCAGTAGTGCTTACTGCAGTATTTAATTTGTGAATCTTTAATTAATGCTTAGTAAGAACCACTAAATCCTTTGTATTGGCACATTATTTTACTAATATATTTTACTTATGGAGGCAAATGCCTCCGGGATCTCCACTTGCATAAAACTATTTGGAGGGGTTTGACAATTGTAATGAAGTACAGATATCATGAATGTTGCATATAAGCTTGGAGCTGAGTTACAATCTAGAAAATAGATCACAATGAATAATGAACAAATAATACAATACACTTTAAAATATTTGGTTTGCAAATTAAAGTTGTCCTCACCTTCTACATATGTTTTAACTGTCAACAAGACAAGTTCAAGTTTATTGTTGAGTATACATAGTACAAAGTATAACTAGTACAATGAAATTCTTATTTGCATGTCTCTTCAGAAAAATGACAATAATACAATAGCAACAAAGACACACACACTGAAAAGGGCATACTAAAACCAGCACCAGGTATGGTGTGAACATTGTAAACCATTTAGTAAATGCTATTATAAAGAAAAAAAGTTATTAAATTCATTTAAGTCAGCTAATGTATAAATATGAAGGTGACTGAAACAACCTGTAATGTAAGAAGAAGCATTTTAGTGATAAACAGTTTTTGCCAACAAGATACTGTAGTTTATGTTTTCCACAATATAATGTTACACATTTTTATGAAACTATTTTCATCAGATAATTGTGCTCCATACAGTACAACCTGATAAAAATAGTATGGAAATGACATCTTTTAAATTGCAACAGCAATGATGATGTGAATTATCTATCATTCATCAAATTTCTGCACTTGATTACGCTACTCTTATATACACAAGAGGTGTGCCACAGAAAACAATAATGACCAGAGTTTCTAAAACGCACTTAATCATTTGGTAATTTTTGTCACCAGTGAATACACTGATCCAGAAACTAACTAGTACATTATGACAGTGAACTGAGTGGCAGAGGCTGGAAATCACTGACCACAAATCTGAAATGGTAAGCAGGCAAACTTTCATAAATAGCATAGGTGAGGTGTCATAAAATTCTTACAATTGTTAATGGAGACCTGTTGATTTTAAATAACATGGCATCTACTACGTCACTAATTGACACACATGCACTGATAGTTTCTCAGAATGTCCCTACAAATCAGTTTGATGCCAGTACTAAATGGTGTTATTCAATATCCCAATGAAAGAATGTTAAGAATGAAAAAATTTTAATTCCAACAAAACAAAATTGAGTCAACTATGAAAAGTATTACCAGATCTTCACAGTTTGCAATAAACAGGGAAGGAAATTTTCATAGCAAAATCATAGAATGTTCCTGTTACATCAAAAAACAAAAAACAGACTCTTAAGTCAATGGAGATCACCATAACATACAACAGTTATAAGGCACTACATTTAATTGACTAACTTGGACTGAATATATATTTTTGGAAGAGTACAGACTGGGATATCATTTTTATTGATTCTCATTCTCTCTCTTTCTTTCCTAGGTCACGAAGCGGAAGCGGAAGTAGAAGCAGACAATGGCCGACAGTGAGATGAATCGCATTGCCGTCATCGTCGAAGAACTCCAGGCACTCGACAAACAGATTCAGAAACTCCTTTCCAGACGAAGGTACCTTAGAGACTTGAAGGCTCGGCTGCTGGATAAACCATCCTCGACATCTGAAGTCGACGTAACATCAACTCCACCTCGTGCCGCTCAATTCCAAGGACAAGTAAGCTTCACCCTTGCACCTCGTAGGAGCGACAACGACGCCGATGAAGACCTCGGCGTGTTTCAGCTATGCAGGCGGGGATTTAAGGCTAGAACACCTCCATCGGCACAGGCCAGCATCTCAATCCAGAACCGGTTTGACCCTCTCCGCGTCCCGTTTGCCTTCAACCTGTAATGTAATCGTGGTAGGTGATTCGATTGTACGAAACCTCAATATCACCTTCCCTAATCAAAAATCTTTTGTTTCTTGTTTTCCAGGTGCTCGAGTCTGAGATGTGATGAGACGTGCGCCAACCATCTACGAGAAGCACAAGAGGGCAGTTGGATCCATTATTTTACACACCGGCATAAACGACATAAGGCACCGACAGTCGGAGGTTCTCAAGGCTGACTTTGCAGCACTAATTAAAGACACGAAGGAGAGGACCCCATCGGCAAAAATCTTCATCTCGGGTCCACTACCTCTCGTCAGACGATCAAAAGAATACTACAGTTGTCTGCTGGGATTAAACAACTGGCTAAAAGGCTTCTGCGAGAGTCAAGACATTGGGTTCATCGAAAATTTGGACCTCTTTTGGGAAAGGCCGCGTTTCTTCAAGCGGGATGGCCTGCATCCGAATAGATTCGGCGCCCGGGTCCTCTCCGAAAACATCACTAAGGTAATTTGTCTATCTTGACTGTCTATTTCTACTTTAAACCCCTTCCGTAATGCTACTACTTTGCAAGGACATAATGGCTTAACAAAGTCTTCCGTAAAAGTGCATAACATTAATAATCTAATAACCAATCTTAATGCACATAAAAAATCTAGGCAGTGCGGCATAAACACCAATAATTTAATTGCAATTACAACTTTAGATCAACAATGCATTAAAACTATAAAAACAGATTGTAGATTACATAAAAAATACACACAGAGCGGCGTTAACAAAAATAACTTAGTTTCTGTTCCAAATACCAATAACGCGCATACAGTTCAGCTCTGCCCCTCCGAAACATTAAATATGGCACTATTAAATGTTAGAGCTTTAACTAACAAGACGTTTTTTATAAACGATCTTATTAGTGATAGAAACATTGATTTTATTGCACTAAGTGAAACGTGGCTTAACAGACGGCGCGGTTGTTTTAAACAAATCTGCGCCTCCCGATTACAGTTTTACTCGTGCAGACCGCCAGGGAAAAAAGGGGGGTGGGTTGGCAAACATTTACTCGAGCCGGTTAAAGTGTAAAGATGTTAGTTTTGGTAAATTTAAGTCCTTTGAGTATCTCCCCGTTGTTATTCATGGAGATTCTCACGTTCTAGTATTATCTGTGTATAGACCTCCTAAATTTAACGCGTCTTTCTTTGAGGAATTCTCAGACTTAATGTCAATTTTAATTACGAACTATGACACACTCTTAATTGTCGGCGACTTTAACTTTCATATTGATAATCAGTGTGACCTAAAAGTAAAGGAATTCATGAACCTCCTGGACTCTTTTGATTTGAGACAGCTCATTAATCAACCTACACATAAAGCAGGTCATACGTTAGACTTAGTAATTACCAAAGGACTAAAAGTTGATATGAAGCAGATCATTCATATTGGTCTATCAGACCACTTTCTTCTACTATTTATTATAGAAATAATGATAGAAAGCATTCATGAGGAGCATATATCTTAAGCAGGTATGTCTACCTGTTGCTGTTA
Organism: Polypterus bichir lapradei; assembly: GCA_026402145.1. NCBI lineage: Eukaryota > Metazoa > Chordata > Cladistia > Polypteriformes > Polypteridae > Polypterus > Polypterus bichir. The sequence goes on from JANRMT010028174.1 coordinate 168,418,248, forward strand.
TAAAGTTAATGCCTTTTTCTAATTTGTGGGTGATTATAATATTAATAAAAAAACTGAAAATTATTATGTGTAATTGTATAAACAGAGAGTCACTAAATATGTGTCAGTCAAATCTAGTGCCCTAATGACGGTAGTCCCCATCCTTCCCACAAACATAACAATAAAAAATGAGCCTACCAAGCAACACAGATTTTTCACTTTTTATTTTTTGAGGGACTTACATCCATCTCCTTATATATGTTACAGAACTGAAAATCTAGAAGTTTTAAAGAGGTATTAATTGAGCAATGTTTATGTATGTGAGCACTGTTGGAGCCAGAAGCAAGATCTTTACAACACAAATAGAATGTATTGAAATGTAATAGACCACATATTTAATAACCTACTGTTTTAAATGTTGGTAACACAGTGGTGCAATGGTTGGTCGGTGCTGCAGCCTTCCAACTCCAGGACAAAGTTTTCATAGTTCAGCTCTGAGGCTCTTGTTGTTTGTTTTCCCTTCACATGCTGAAGAGATAAATGTTAGCTTGATTTGTGACTCTAAAGAGACCTCATTTTGGCTAACATGGGACTTCTAAAGGACGCTCATTTCAGCCATAGATGACTTCTGCCTTTTATTTAAAACTATAAGTACAGGCTGCCTATCCTTGCAACATTACCTGAAGGCATTGTAACAAGTATAGAATTTGCCACTTGAGTTGTTATACAGTAGGTAAGGGTTAAGAAACTTTTTGTATATCTAATTGCCTTAAAATTTTGCACCCTGTATTGTCATACTTGCTGTCCTGGTCTTTGTAAATGAACATAAAATAAATCGGTAGGTCCCTTCCACCTCCTCTTTCCCTGTCCTCTCACTGTTTCCTTTCTCTCTTTATCACTCTCATTTCTGTTACACTGCACTCCCTGTAGCTCTTGGTCTGATTTGTGTATTTCTGAACTCCTTTCAGTTATCCTGGTTTAAACCAGGTCAATATTGTCCTTTTATTCAGCCACTGATATAGTCTCTGAGTGTCTGTGAGGCACTGGTGTAGTTTTTTAATGCGTGCAACATAACGTCCCCCACTCAAGTGTATGAGAAGAACACACCTAGGACATACCAGAAGTATCCATCTCCTATCAGGTGAGGCTCATTCAACAGCTGAAGAAAGCTGAAGAAGCAGAAGCTTCACCTCCTCTGTCTTCCAGGTGGGAGCCTCACTCTTAGCCTTTGTTCTAGCCTGAACCTTTTGTCCTCTTCTTCCCCTGGGCATGGTTGCCCCAGAATTCATTTTTATATATTTTAATTACCTTGTCCTGGTTCTCTTCTCCACCTCCCATAGAAGCACTGTTAGGCCTCTTGACCTTGCTTTTTTCCCAGGGCTGGTTGGCACATAATTATGCTTAGCATTTGGATTGTTAGGTCCTCCTGGAAGGCTGGTATGCTGCTATAGAGCTCCATCTAAGCTACAATTTACAGCAGGAAATTTGGGCATACAAAAGTAGGTGCAACTCATAGACCATAGTGTATTTCCTATTTCTTAATTCCAAAGTGAAACTTCACACATCCCAGCTTGGGTGTCCCTTTTCCTCCATTGTGGCAGTGAGTCTGATGGTTATGTCCTGATAGGAGCATATTCATTTTCAAAATAGTAGCTAAGTAACCCCCATTTTTATATTGGCTCCAGATGATTCCTTCCCTATCAGTGATATCAATGGATGTGGACAGCACCACAAAGAAGTATTTTTGTTGGTGTGGACGAACAAGTGATGACTAACATTTCAGCCTGTTGATTCATTTTTGCTACTGTAAATATGTATCTGATCATAGCATCACAGGTCAACATGCAGGTGCCAGCTCAAAAGATTGAGAAGTGTTTTTTGGTCATCCCTACAGCAAAACTAGCTAAAGTTCAGTAGCCTATACCACAGCTTGCTCTAGTAATTCTTGCCTTGCAAAGCAGACTTGATACTCCAAAGCCTGTGGTGGAAAACATGTAAGGATGAGGACAAAATACTTGTAAGCACACCATACAATTGATAGCACTTAGGTTGAAAAGGTCCCAAGATTTTTTCCATTTTTCCATTATTTTAATGTTCATTTCTTGCTGTTCACTTCACCCAATCCTTTTTAATGGCAGTCTATTTGAACAGTCATTGGTGTATATACTTCTTCTTCTTCTTCTGAAGGCCTCTTTCAAAAATACCAATGCATTTTATTTATTAGGAGTTCTGTAGGGCTTGTTTTGATTAATTTATTCTTACTTTGTATGTAAAATTAATTTTTATTTTAGTATTTAACAAGATTTCACATAGTTTTGGTGTCATCAGAATGACATCATTTTGTTTTCTATGAGTGCTGTCATTTTTTGCGGAGTTTCCATAGGTGTTGCTATATTGTCTTTAGCAAAGTCTTTTGCTAGTCATTGTATTCCTCCAATAAAAGATTAAGAGTACATAATCTTTTGTCTGGACTTTAACTATTAAAGAAATTAATTCAATTTAAAATGATCTTCGTGTGAAAACATTTTTAGGACTTTGAACCTTATACCTGTTTCGTGTTAGATTCTATTTTCTGTTTTTGTTTCTATTTTCCATACACTGGCATTCACCATGTCTAAATGTTCTCAGAATCAACTACTTAAACATGTTTGCATCTCTGCTGCTCAGAACTACATCTTAACATTCTATTCAATGAGAGTAACGGTGGGACTAAATGCTGTTTTACTTCCCTGCTATTTGTAAATACACTTAGCAGGCACAGCCTCCAAGACACTGGGGAAGTCAGGTATCTCCTTTTGTCTCTGAAACCCATTATCAACAGCTCCCTGTCATCATGGAAATACATTGTAGTAACAACCTGCTTAATGGCAAACATTCATTTCAGTGGCATACCAAAGTGGTCATATGGCGTTTACTGCCCATAAACAATATGGCCACCAACAGACAAGACTGCTACTTCTCTGTGCACCGAGCAGAATGAACCTTCAGCGACTGGCTCAGGTTTTAAGTGTTCCAATTAAACATGAGAGAGTAGTATATGTCAGGCACATACTGTCAATCAAATTTGATTGATGACCTTAAGCCCCACCCCCTTTCCTCTGATTGGTGGATGTGAAGGACGGCCCCACCCCTGGCGGTGGATTGGTGAATGACAACTTGTCCCCACCAAGACTGCACCTTAATCCCACCCCCTCCACCTGATTTGTTAAGCAAAGTGTCAAGAGCCATTTGATTGATGTCGGTCCCACCTAGACTTCCGCCCAACCACCTGATTGGTTATGCAAAGTGTCAATAGCATTTTGATGGATGTCTGCCCACCTCCTTAATCCCAGCCCCCCTTCACCTGCTTGGTTATGCAAAGTGTCAACAGCAGATTTGATGGATATCTGCCCCATCCTTAATCTCACCCCCACCCCAACCACTCCCCGGCCCCTTCTCCTGAGGACATCCCCAGACATGTCGAGGGTCTGGCAGCAACATGTCCAGGGCATGAAGGGCCTGCCTTGGCCCTCCTGGCCTGTCAACACCTGTTTGTTGGCTGGCCCCCTCACTTCCCAGACCCTTCTCCAGAAGACATTCCCAGACGTGTTCTCCCTTCTGAAAGTGGTGGATAAAAAAGCGGAACGTCTTCTTCAGTTCTAAAGACTCTGAGAAGAAATGGAATCTATTACCAATGCCCCAGTGAAGCGTCGGATCCGCAGGGTCTATTTGAAGGATCGTTTGAAAGGGGTTAAAAAATATTTCTTGGCAGAGTTTCTTGAAGCTGAAGCAACGGACAAGGGTCAGACTAAGTTGTGCGACACAAGGGTAGAATCAGGTGACAACGATAAGGAAAACTGCCCACCGCCTTTAGTATTCAAGGTCTGAATTCTGCAAGCTGAAGTGGTGGCCGAGTAACGGACTAAGTGGTCTGAAACATAGCTCGATTTGAGTGATGATGAAATGGAAACCCCACCTTTATTCTACGCCACACACCTCCCTTTTACCATAAATACTCAACCTGTTAGTCACTGGATCCAGATGGAGGACCAGGCCATTTCAGAACTCATTGAAGCTTTTAAAGCTCTCCGCATATCGGCAGCTACAGACTCTGAAATGACCAAGGTCAACGTAACAACCTCAGGGCTCCCGCCTGAGGCTTCAAAGCCTGAGACTCCAAAGCCTGAATCTTACCATGTCTATAACTCAGGCCGGGTAGTCGATTGCATTCAGGACCACCAAGAATCTGACCTGCAGTATTTTAGTATACGACCTGATTACAGTCTCTGGTCAAGAGACGTTGAGACAGACAGTGGATTCCAATCTCCAGGGTTGGTGAGGTCTTCCCCCGTCTCCGCTAATGGTGATCAGATGGAAACCTGTCACCTAGCTCCAGGACAGCCATGGGTGAACAAACAAGTTCCACAAGAACCGATGTAGATTGGACTTTTTGAGATAGATACGGACTGCCCTGATGGTGTGCTGCCTGAAACCTGGAAAAAGGCCCTGCAACTTGTTAAAGGACTAATGACATCTCTGCTGGACATTATTATCTACTACCCCCAGAAAAAAGAATGTCAAGGCTGTGATATAAATCATCCCGGCCAGACAAGGCATACCTGCCTCTTTGAACCTGAAACCGTCTACCGTTAAGGTCGCTTTCAGAAGATTCTGAAGATTTTCCGCAAGTCTTGGCTGAAACGGCTGGCGGTGAAAGTTCTGGGGTATTATAATATTCCACTGCCGATTCGCAAAATATACGTAGTGGTTGAAAAGACTGTGGATGAATTTGAAAATACCAGCTCTATTTATGATACTGTAATGCAGTCATTTTATGAAATGGATGAATACTCCTACTCTGTAACCTACCGTGTGGCAAATACGTTTTGTAAGCGTAATCTTAATCATGAGGGTAATATGAACCCGTGGACTGAATATGACCTGGAATTTGATGATCTGATAGAACTTGTGCGTAATTCTGAACCTGAAACTGCAGCAGACTGAACAATTCAGAATCCTAAATAAATGTTTTCTAAGTTGTTAAGTGGTGTCAGTGTCTGTTTTATCACCGACGATGGAGCAGGTCTTGGAAAAAACATATTATAACTCTGAGAATGTGGGGCCCTTGGCGGGTAAAGAATCCTTGAAAAGAGCTCTCTTGCAAGTGGGTCACAATATTGGGGACCAAGAGGTGTCCGAGAGGTTATCGGGGCAATACACCTAAACAATACATAAACCAGCCAGAATCCATTTTAAAAGGAATAAGGTGTATGTTTCCAATATAGACGGGCAATGGCAGATCGATCTGGCGGATATGACAAACCTGGCTGAGTATAACCAAGGCTACAAGTATTACATTTCAGACCCTCTAAGAAGTGTATATACGACTAATACAGAGATGAGATCTTACCTGGACCCTAGCCCATAAGTGTATTATTATGAGGCCCAAGCGGGCAACGGCCCCCCCGGGTTCTCTGGTGCCCCCGTGATGTACAGTTCTAGGATTGGCGGAATATTTTGCAGGTTGTTTAGAAGAGCTTTGCCTTTCTTGAATAGTGTATTCGAAATTGTCAAACCACACATTAAATCAGCCGCTAAGAACATTGTCAAAGATGTGGTGGCAGGGGCCATGTCAGGACATGTGACTCGAGGAAGCAAAGAAAATCAAGCGGGGTCGGGTCTGATGGTGATAAGGAAAGCTAAGCGTAAGAGACCTCCCGGATCACGAGCAGTCCTGATCATCAAAAAGACGCGCCGTTCAGCTTTTACATCATTTTCTTCTTTCCGCCACAAGGATAAGTCCTGCAGCTGCAGAAAAAAGAAATTGAAAAACATTTTTTACCTCATGATGTCTTTCATTCACCAAATGTCTCAAGAGTGTGCGAAATCCGAACTAGACTTGTTTACGGTACCCTATACTCAGACTAGCGTAGAAAAAAGCATCTACGTCAAGGTACCTCCTCTCTCAGCTCTATCTGAAGTCGCCCCGCTGGAGTTTCTGATTACTAGTAACAGGGAAAACTACTTGGACCTAAATAACACGCTTCTACACGTCCGATGCAAAATCGTCAAGGCTGACGGAACTAATCCTTCTCCCCGCTCCCATGGCCAAGGTAGCCTTTGTTAATTATCCGATAGCCGCTTTATTTTCACAAGTGGATGTAACCCTGGGAGATCACTTAATATCACTGAGTTCCAGCCTTTACCTGTACAGGGCCCGTTTTGAAGAATTGTTAAATTACAGCAATGAAACTCTCAAGTTCCAATTTGCATTGGGTCTTTTTTACAAAGACATGGCCAACCAACACGAAAACACAGCCTTGGACAGAATGAATGAGGGATTCAAAAAAAGAAACAAATATACGGCCCAGGGTAAAACAGTAGAACTCCTCGGACCTATTCATTATGACTTATTTTGTCAAGAAAAATTAATTATAAACGTTTTGGACATCAGAATGAAAATGGTACGGAGCAAAAATTAATTCTGTCTGATGTCCGGAGATGCCGAGCGTTACAAAGTAAACATTTTTTCCGCCACTCTATTTTGTTAAGAAAGTTAAAGTTTCGGCAGTGGTGAAAATAGGGCATGCCCACTCTCTCACAACCGCCAATGCCAAGTACCCTGTGGAAAGAGTGGATATGAAAGTTCTCAGTATGCTGGCCAGGATACGAGTGAGCAATCAGGAGAACCTGTTCTTGGGACAACTACCCAAGTACGTGGTCCTAGGCATGGTGGATAAAGAGGCCTTTTTGGGCGATTATGCCAGAAACCCCTTCAATTTCAAGCATAACAATCTGGAGTCCCTGGCCTTGCATTTGGACAGAGAGCAGATTCCAGCCAAACCATTTCAGCCTGATTTTGCTAATGACAACACGACTCGAGAATATTACTACCTCATGTTGTCCTCCGGAAAGCATTTGAAAGACCTGCCTCTAGCCATCAACCGCTCTGAATTCCCCCGGGGATACACCCTGTTTGCCTTTGATTTGACACCTGATCAAGAATGCGGAGACCATTTCGCATTGATGAAAACCGGGAACATGAGATTTGAAATCCATTTTCGACAGCCCCTACCCCATACTGTGAATCTAATAGTGTACACCGTCTTTGACAACATTATTGAAATAAACCAGAGAAGAAACATACTTTATGATCACTAAAAAGCATGAACACCATGTAGATGAAAGAACTCATGTCCAGTAATCCGTACACAGAAAATCTGTTTTACGGAGTGTTGCCGTGCAACGAACTGCCTGAAAAGATACTTATGGATCTCCCGACCATGATCATCGTCAATACTCATCTTCAAAATCAACCCGGAGAGCACTGGTTGGCGATACATCTCAGAGAAGACGGAACTGGAGAATTTTTTGATTGCTACGGCGCCCCACCAGACTTTATCTATTTTCCTGAGGAAATACAGTAATCCCTCGCTATATCGCGCTTCGACTTTCGCGGCTTCACTCTATCGCGGATTTTAAATGTAAGCATATCTAAATATATATCACGGATTTTTCGCTGGTTCACGGATTTCTGCGGACAATGGGTCTTTTAATTTATGGTACATGCTTCCTCAGTTTGTTTGCCCAGTTGATTTCATACAAGGGACGCTATTGGCAGATGGCTTAGAAGCTACCCAATCAGAGCATGTATTACATATTAACTAAAACTCCTCAATGCTATAAGATATGCTTCCCGCGCAGTGCTTGATTGTTTGCTTGTCTCTGCCTCTCTCTCACCCTCTCTTACATTCTCTGCGCCTGACGGAGGGGGTGTGAGCAGAGGTGCTGTTTGCACAGAAGCTGTTTGCTTAAAAGATACTGACGCTCCTCTAAAAAATGCCGCTTTATTGCGGTGCTCGGCATATTTAAAAGCACAAAAGCACATGTATTGATTTTTTGATTGTTTGCTTTAATCTCGCGCTCTCTCTCTGACTTCTCTGCGCCTGACGGAGGAGATTTGAGCAGAGGGGCTGTTTGAACAGAGGCTGTTTGCTTAGAAGATACTGACGCTCCTCTGAAAAATGCCGCTTTACTTAAAAGCACACGTATTGATTTTTTGATTGTTTGCTTTTCTTTGGGAGCGCTTGCTCTCTCTCTTAAATTCTCTGCTCCTGATGCAGACACTCATTTGAAGAAAAGATATATTTGCATTCTTTTAATTGTGAGAAAGAACTGCCATCTCAGTCTTGTCATGGAGCACAGTTTAAACTTTTGACTAAAGGGTGTTGTTTCATGTCTAGAGGGCTCTAATAATGTTAACAGTGTGGGAGAGTTTATAAGGGCTTAAAATATATAAAAAATAACCATACAAACATATGGTTTCTACTTCGCGGATTTTCATCTATCGCGGGGGGTTCTGGAACGCAACCCCCGCGATCGAGGAGGGATTACTGTATACAGCTTTTTAAACAGAAACTGTAAAGAAGTTATTCACCATACCCATCAGCTGGTTTTCCAACGTCTGCAGACAACATTGTATTTTTTTCCTGCATCACAGAGGGAAAGGACGCCCTTATAAAGATGTCATGAATCTGTATTTTAATGAAGTCACCAAGAACGATTATATGGTTCAAAAATTTATCAGCACCTTGTCTAAGAACACTTCTAGAGGTTTTCAGGATCACCCCTGTACGCAAAGTTCTATGACCTGTAATTATCTTAATAAAGAATAGGCAGACTGTGTAATCAAATGTAATATTTTATTAAACAAAAATATAATTACATTTCAATAAGGAATCCATTAATTCTTTTTGCGAGATCTGGTTTTCTTGCCAACTGGTGTATCGGAAGCAGAGGTAGCGGCAGAGGCAGCAGAGACAGAGGCCCCATCTAAGGAAGAAGGTTTGACGCGCTATAGAAGTTTTCTCGTATCGGCATTTGGCATGGCGGAGGCCGGAATGTTCAGCCAGGGTCTTAACAAATTCTTTCCACCCCCTAGGTCTCCGATAGGACGGTATGTTGTGACGGGAGGTTCTCCACAAAACACAAACTTTCCCAAGCCATTCCAGTAGGATGTATTAGGGATATGCAACATTTTCTGTAAAATAATTTTGATATATTTCTTTGATTTACCTGGCGCACTTTTCAAAATCTCATTGTACACCCGTTCTTCTGGGGTACTAGGAGCCTTTTTGAGCGTCCCCGGTGACACCTCCTTGCTCTCGACAGGCAGCAATAATGTCAGAGACCCAGTTTCTTTATCCGCTTTTTTTACAAAGGTAAAGTATCTTTGTAAGATGGTCGTATAAAGTTTTACTTTTGCATTAGAGCACAAGTCCCTACATTCGAGTACAAATTTCATTTGTTTATCCAGTTCACTTTCCATAGTGCTTAACACTAGAATTACCAGAGCCTACGAAAAAACTCGTAGATCTGTCCAACCTTAAATCGCTTCTTAAAACCGTTCTCGCCTCTCTGCCAGTGTCTTTTGTAATCTACAGTGCATCCGGAAAGTATTCACAGCACATCACTTTTTCCACATTTTGTTATGTTACAGCTTTATTCCAAAATGGATTAAATTCATTTTTTTCCTCAGAATTCTACACACAACACCCCATAATGACAACGTGAAAAAAGTTTGCTTGAGGATTTTGCAAATTTATTAAAATAAAAACTTTGAGAAAGCACATGTACATAAGTATTCACAGCCTTTGCCATGAAGCTCAAAATTGAGCTCAGGTGCATCCTGTTTCCCCTGATCATCCTTGAGATGTTTCTGCAGCTTAATTGGAGTCCACCTGTGGTAAATTCAGTTGATTGGACATGATTTGGAAAGGCACACACCTGTCTATATAAGGTCCCACAGTTGACAGTTGATGTCAGAGCACAAACCAAACATGAAGTCAAAGGAATTGTCTGTAGACCTCCGAGACAGGATTGTCTCGAGGCACAAATCTGGGGAAGGTTACAGAAAAATATCTGCTGCTTTGAAGGTCCCAATGAGCACAGTGGCCTCCATCCTCTAATGTACTCATTTCTAATTCTATCCATCCTCATCACACCCAGTGCAAAGCTTAGTGTCTTTAACTCTGTTACCTCCAGCTCTGTCTCCTGCTTTCTGGTCAGTGCCACCGTCTCCAGCCCATATAACATAGCTGGTCTCACTACCATCCTAGAGGCCTTCCCTTTCACTCTTGCTGATAGCCGTCTGTCACAAATGACTCCTGACACTCTTCTCCACCCATTCCACCTGCACTTTCTTTTTCACCTCTCTTCCACAATCCCCATTACTCTGTACTGTTGATCCCAAGTATTTAAACTCATCCACCTTCGTCAATTCTACTCTGCATCCTCACCATTCCACTGACCTCCCTTTCATTTACACACATGTACTCTGTCTTGTTTCTACTGACCTTCATTCCTCTCCTCTCTTGAGCATATCTCCACCTCTCCAGGGTCTCATCAACCTGCTCCCTACTATCGCTACAGATCACAATGTCATCAGCAAACATCATAGTCCACGGGAACTCCTGTCTAATCTCGTCTGTCAACCTGTCCTTCACAATTGCAAATAAGAAGGAGCTCAGAGCTGATCCCTGATGTAATCCCACCTCCACGTTGAATGCATCTGTTGCTCCTACCGCAGACCTCACCACTGTCACACTTCCCTCGTACATATCCTGTACAACTCTTACATATTTCTCTGCCACTTCCAACTTCCTCATACAATACCACAACTCCTCTCGAGGCACCCTGTCATATGCTTTCTCCAGGTCCACAAAGACGCAATGCAACTCTTTCTGGCCTTCTCTAAACTTCTCCATCAGCATCCTCAGAGCAAACACTGCATCTGTGGTGCTCATTCTTGGAATGAAACCATACTTCTGCTCACTAATCATCACCTCACTTCTTAACCTAACTTCCACTACTCTTTCCCATAACTTCATGCTGTGGCTCATCAATTTTATTCCCCTGTAGTTACTGCAGTCCTGCACATCCCCCTTATTCTTAAATATCGGCACCAGTACACTTCTTGTCCACTCCTGAAACATCCTCTCACTTTCCAAGATCCCATTAAACAATCTGTTTAAAAACTCCACTGCCATCTCTTCTAAACACCTTCATGATTCCATAGGTATGTCATCTGGACCAACAGCCTTTCCATTTTTCATCCTCTTCATAGCTGTACTTACTTCCTCCTTGCTAATCCGTTGCACTTCCTGATTCACTATCTCCACATCATCCAACCTCTTCTCTCTCTCGTTCTTGTCATTCATCAGCCTCTCAAAGTACTCTTTCCATCTACTCAACACATTCTCCTCGCTTGTATGTTTCTATCTTTATCCTTTATCACCCTAACCTGCTGCACTTCTTTCCCACCTCAGTCCCTCTGTCTAGCCAATCTGGTACAGGTCCTTTTCTCCCTCCTTAGTGTCAAACCTCTCATACAACTCATCATACGCCTTTTCTTTAGCCTTCGCCACCTCTCTCTTCACCTTGCGCCTTGTCTCCTTGTACTCTTGTCTACTTTCTGCATCTCTCTGACTATCCCACTTCTTCTTTGCCATCCTCTTCCTGTGCATACTCTCCTGTATTTCCTCATTTCACCACCAGATTTCCTTTTCCTCCTTCCTCTTTCCAGGTGCCACGCCAAGCACCCTTCTTGCTGTTACCCTTACTACATCTGCTGTAGTTTCCCAGCTGTCTGGTAACTCTTCACTACCACCCAGTGCCTGTCTCACCTCCTCCCTAAACTCAACCTTGCAGTCTTCCTTTTTCAACTTCCACCATTTGATCCTTGGCTCTACCCTCACTCTTTTCCTCTTCTTGATCTCCAACGTCATCCTACAGTCCACCATCCTATGCTGCTTAACTACTCTTTTGCCTGCCACCACTTTGCAGTCTTCAATCTCCTTCAGATTAACTCTTCTGCATAGGATGTGATCTACCTGTGTGCATCTTCCTCCACTCTTGTACATAACCCTGTGTTCCTCTCTCTTCTTAAAATACGTATTCAACATAGCCATGTCCATCCATTTTGGCAAAATCCACTATCCTCTGACCTTCTTTATTCCTCTCCTTGACACCATACCTACACATCACCTCCTTGTCTCCACTGTTCCCTTCACCAACATGCCCATTGAAATCTGCTCCAATCACCACTTACTGTCCCTTGAGTGCACTGTTCATCACTTCATCCAACTCACTCCAAAAATCTTCTTACCCATTGCACACCTAACTTGCGGTGCATATGCACTAACAACATTCATTATCATGCCTCCAATTTCCAGCTTCACAATCGTTACTCTGCCTGACACTCTTTTCACCTCCAAAACACTCTTGACGTACTGATCCTTCAGAATAACTCCTACCCCATTTCTCCTCCCATCCACACCATGATAGAACAATTTGAATCCACCTCCAATCCACCTGGTCTTACTCCCCTTCCATTTAGTCTCTTGCACGCACAATATATCAACCTTCCTTCTCTCCATCATATCTGCTAACTCTCTCCCTTTAGCAGTCATACTGCCAACATTCAAAGTTTCTACCCTCAGTTCCACTCTCTTTACTTTCCTCCTCTCCTTCTGCCTCCGGACACGTCTCCCCCCTCTTCTTCACCTTCTTCTTCTTCGGCCAACAGTAGTCCAATTTCCGCCAGCACCCTGTTGGCTAACAGTACTGGTGACAGTCGTTGTTAACCCAGGGCTCAACCAATCCGTTATGGAACTTTGTATTGTTGTCCGCATATGGATTTGGCAAAATTTTACACCGGATGCCCTTCCTGACGTAACCCTCCCCATTTATCTGGGCTTGGGAGCGGCGCGAAGAAACACACTGGTTTGTGCATCCCCTGTGGCTGGGTTAAATTGATTCCAATCTAATATATAAAGCAGAGTCGATGTATGTGTGTATGTTTGTCCTTTATACAAATCTGTACCGGGCATCCAATCGCCACCAAACTGGGGATGGGGCTCCTTTGTGACCAGGAGGAGGTCACGGGGTATATTTGGTTGGGAAAAATGTTTGTGGTGAAGCGTACGGCACTTTTTCACCGATACAATGTTCGGCACACGTCCCAAGGAATCCCATCTGCCGTACCAAACAGCTGCTACTTCAAGAGCCTATGAGTCATCTCAAGAAAGGGAAACCCCTATGAGTCATGTCAAGAAAGGGAAACCAGGCTGTCTGACAACAGGAGAAGGGCTGCTGATTCAAGTGGATGAATCGTCTCAAGAAGGGGAAACCAGGCTGTCTGCCAACAGGAGAAGGGCTGCTGATGCAAGAGTGGATGAAACATCTGAAGAAAGGGAAGGCAGGCTGCCTGCCAACAGGAGAAGGGCTGCTGATGCAGGAGTGGATGAAACATCTGAAGAAAGGGAAGGCAGGCTGTCTGCCAACACAATACGATTTCAGTGTTAGTCTTTCTGACTGACTGGTGCTATTTGTTTGTCTACCATACAAATCTGCACCGGAGGCCCGATCGCCACCAAACTGGGGATGGGGCTCCTTTGTGATCAAGAGGAGGTCATGGGGTATGTTTGGTTTGGACAAATGTTCATTGTGAAGCGCAGGGCAACTTTTCAGCAACACAACGTTCGGCACAGGTGCCGGTACTTATCATCGACAAGATGGCCGCACGTTGCAACAGACGTTAACGGCGGCACCCTCTAGTGGCACATTTGGTCCCTGTGCGTCGCTCTTTACCAATGTTTCTTTAAATTGCCAACAGATGGCAGAAGTCTCCAAGTATGAGAAGGCCAACTGCTTTCATAGGGTGAAGGGGAACTGTTGTATGGATGTAAAACATGACCGACCCACTGCACGTGACTGGCTTTCCGTATTTGTGGTGCTATTTGCTCACTTTCCAAGTCACAGTATGATTGCAGTCTTGGTCTTTCTGACTGACTGGTGCTATTTGTTCGCTTTGCAACGTATTGTAAATAACATGAATTCATCTCACTGCGGTGCTTATTCCGTACATAATACCAAGTAACACATTATAATTGTCCTGCTTTTCACTATTATACCGTTGCCACCGAAAAAAGACATAGAATTAGAAAGTCCACTTCCGATGCCAGAAAAAAGTCTATTTCAAGGGCGTCTGAAGCGTTGCGCACGATGTGACAATGTTTTCATATCAACAATTCCGCTAATTCTGAATGATTTACCCTTTAATTTCAAACTACTACAATTTCCTGTTCGTTTGGCTTTTGCTATGTCAATTAATAGCGCTCAAGGCCAATCACTGCAAGTTAAAGGCATCAATTTGGGAAATCCATGCTTTTCACACGCACAACTCTATGTATCATGTTCTAGAGTGGGCAATCTTCAGAATTTGTTCATTTTTGCACCACAAGGCAAAATAAAAAAATATACTGTATCCAAAAGCTCTGGAATAACCACTTATATTACCTATTGCAATAAAAGTTCAATCACAAAACTGTTTGTTCTATTTCTATGTTCTGTTTCTTTCATTTGGTAAATTCACCAGTTATAGATTCCCAAGGAAAACACCGTGTACTCCAGCTAGTAACAAATAATGTCTGATGTGGTGGTACAATGAAATGTGACAAAATTGATGGATATCCATTTTCAATTGCGTTTGTTGGCAGGAAAATTATAGTAGGTCCATACCAGAATTTCCATATACAATTTGTGTGCAGACTTCTCTGAAATAAATATTAACTTATTGAGGGTAACTTATAATATCCTTTTCCCATGGATACTATATAGTTAAACAGTAGATGAAAAATTTGTTTTCCTCTGCACTTGTACAATTCCATGATACAGCATATGGCTTGCCTTGAGCATCAAATTATGTTGGTGTGTTACTGATATTATTATTTAAATTGTTTCTGCCTGTTATGATTTTTAGGATTGAACATTGATTGAAATTTGAACTGTTTTCATAATTCCATTTTGAGTATGTTAAGGTGTACAGACCTACCATTGAGAACATATATAATTTGAAATCCACAAAGAGCACTGACAGAAATAGCTATGCCATAGACACATTTTTCTTCATACCAAACCCCCCACAACCCCCAACCCCCCCGTAATTCAGTGGACCAATGTCAAGGGTTGAAGCCGCAATCAGGTGCTGTATTTGGTGACCAAGAGAAACATGTAAGGATGCTGCCAGCAGATGTTAACAATCAATTATTGAGTCTGCTATTATTCTTCTGATTGTTCTGTGTCCACTTTCTCCCATACAGTTATACTGCTGCACTGAGGCATGTTTTTTCCAATTTAAATTTGTTCCCTTAATGGTGACCTAATGTTACTTTAACAAAACAGGACAGATTATTAGGGCACCAGGATTATCAAAGCCCAACATGGCTCAGGAGAAGGATAAAAGACATGCTGGCATAGGTCAGGCATGTGATTATGCCAGTGTGAAAAGAAGTGCCGTGTCAGGGGACACTGTGATATTTCATTTAATAATTGGCTCAGAAGTAATGACTGTGAAGCATGAATGTAACAGAGCTCATTGGGGACTGATAAGATGCCAGAAGGGCACTTATTGAACAATAAGAGATATCAAAGTATTTCTTTTGGGGATATACTTTACAGACCCATGTAATTATTTAATTATGAGTTGGGACTCATCAGTCTAGATACCTGGAAACCACTCCTTGGAGCATTATGGTGAACACTCAAGGACTTTCAGAGTTTGTTTATTAGATAAAAAGTGATTTCAGTGATTGCTCACAAGTAATCACTGGGTCCTCTTCAAAGGCATCTCTCTGCCAGTTGTTAAGAGTCTGTAGGGGAGTTGTGCCAACTCTCAATGGGCAAGAGGCACATTGAGAGAAAAAGCAATGGAGAAGATAGGTGTGAAGAGGAATGTTTGTGAGCAAGGGGGTTAGCCACTACATAGGAAAGACAGGGCTACAACATCCTTAAAGATAGGCCAGGAATGGTTTGGATTTGGTTTAATTTTTGTTATGTTTACACTATGTGTCTCCCTGTGATCATCCCTTTCTTATGTGTATCCAACTCTATAATTTTTTTTTGCCTCTCCACATTTTTTAGACAGAAAAACCTAGGCCTACACATATAAACAGATGTATGCATAGGTCTGATCACAATCTGATATTAGGGTGGTTACCTACCAGGTAACGCTTGTGGTTGGTTGGCCAGTTAGCAGACATCTGCCACGTCCTCTCAGTTGCGTGAAGCAGATCATAGACATGTTGTATAGTACCCTCCAAATAGTACAAAGAGTACACATGTTTCCCCTTATTTGGGTTCTTCAGGTGTATGCACTTTTGTTTCCCTTTGCGGGGATCGAACCTCAGACATTGTGACACAGCGGCTGGTTCTCTCACTTGACAGGATATAGATTGGAGTCTTACATGCATAGGTCTGATCACAATCTGATATTTGGGTGGTTCAATCCCAACAGGAGAAACAAATTTGCACACACCTGATGAGCCCCCAAATAAGGCAAAACACGTGTCATGTACTCTTTGTATTACTCCGATCTACGCACTGTCAAATAAGTTAACCAGCTGCTGTGGCGAAACATCTGGGGTTTTGTCTTAAGTACTGATGTCCAAGGTTTGATACCTGTGATGGGAAACAAAATTGTGTACACCTGATGAGCCCCAAATAGGCAGGTACTTTATAAAACACACACACACACACACACACACACACACACACACACACATACATACATACATATACAGTGGAACCTCGGGTCACGACCATAATTTGTTCCAAAATTCTGGTTGTAACCCGATTTGGTCGTGACCCAAAGTGATTTTCCCCATAGGATTGTATGTAAATACAATTAATCCGTTCCAGACTGTGCAAACTGTATGTAAATATATTTTTTTTAAATATTTTTAAGCACAAAAATAGTTAATTATACCATAGAATGCACAGCGTAATAGTAAACTAAATGTAAAAACATTGAATAACACTGAGAAAACCTCGAACAGAGAAAAGTAACATTGCAAGAATATACGCTATAGTCTCGCTGTAAACACTTTTTTTTAATGAATTTTAAGCACAGAGAAAAACATGAACATTTGAAAAATCTGCAATTTAATAAACAACCAAGAAAACTAACATTACAACAATGCATGCTATGAATCGATCGCTGTAAACAGAAGTGGAGGTTAAAATCCAATAGAAAAAATTCTTCATTAAATACAACTCTCGAATCAGCCTCTTTAAAAACAAGCCCAGTGCATTCTTTAACTGCCTTCTCAGCCTTACGTGGCCAGCCCTCTCTCTCTCTCTCTCTCTCGCTTGCTGCACAGGGAATGCACAGTGAGAGACTGAACACGTGCGGAAATCATCGGCACGTACGAACTGGAAGGGAAACTGGCTTGTTTGTCACCCGAGTGAGTGGTCGTGAACAGATGCAAAAGTTTGGCGAACTTTTTGGTCATAACCAGATTTGTACGTGTTCAGAGATGTTCATGACCCGAGGTTCCACTGTGTGTATGTATAAACATATACATATATATATATATTGTCACAGTTGTCTGGGGTTCTTACTTGGCCGGGATGCTTGGAAGGACCGGATAGAGACATTCGGGTCAGGAGGACACAACCACCCTGGAGCAGGAGAGGACCACGGGAGAGGAGGAGAGACATTCCAACTCGTTGGGACCCGTGGCCACCGCCAAGGGGCGCCTTAAGCCTCCTAGAACCTGGGAGAACTTTACTTCCGCCACACTTGGCAAGATGGCGGAGGAACCTGCCAGGGACGCCCGGAGTGCTTCCGGGGCAAAGGGCAGCACTTCCGCCACACCAGGAAGTGCTGCCAGAAGTTAATTTCCAGCCACTTGGAATGCATCCTAGTGGGAATAAAAGGGCCCACCTCCTAACAGTCGGGGAACTAGAGTCTGGAGAGGAAGCAGGACGAAGCTCCCAGGAGGAGAATAGAGGTGGCCAAGGACAGA
>JANRMT010028174.1:168441072-168538221 GCA_026402145.1 Polypterus bichir lapradei
AAACACAATATTGATTCAGTTACTAAAATAGATCCAAGGACTTTACTTTGTTATAAGACATTTTGTTATCAGAGGTATGTATACAAAGGGAGAAATACGGATATGTACTGCATACTGTACTGTACGTGTATATGTATATATAAATAAACAATCAATTTATACACTGTACCTGAATCAACTTATATAAGTGAAGTATTCCAAACAACGTACAGTATATATTCATCCCAATGTATCAGAACCAATATAGTGTACATATTTCAACCAATTTATATATTAATAAGCCAACATACCATAAGTGTGTGTACATCTTTAGCTCCCATGTGTTTATGGGATAGCATCTTAGGAAAAGAATAAAAGAATGTTTTCAAGCATAGGAAAAAATTGAAATGTAATCTGTGCAAAGGTAATTAAAATTAAAATACATTATTTTTTTGAGGACACCAAGCTTATTAGTCATTTCCTTTTTGGAGGATTTGATTTTTAGCCTGTTTACTAAAATGATAGCTGCCACTAGAAGTGGTAGACTGCAGGTGGCATCACCACCTACATTCTCCTTCATTCAGATAGTACTTTAATTTCTGTATGATGTACTGAAATGGGTTGCACCAATAAAAACAAACACATTTTTCTTTTGTTTAAATCAGTATATAAAATTTTGCTTTGTTTAAAATTGGATGTGTATGTTTGCCACTTGTATTTTCTTGTGTAAAAATTAGTTTGAATTGGGAGGCTGCAAGCTGACGGAATGTAATTTATGTCTGTCTTTACAGTAAGCATATTTCACTTTAATCGTTTTCCAAAACAGGTATTGACAGGCTTCCACACATTTGCAACAAAATAATGTATCAGGAATATAAATACTGTCTTATTATATTTCTTAATTTCAATAAATTAATATATGCTTGTGCGCCTCAATAAATTATCTTTAAAAGGATAAGAAGGGGAACATAACTTTTTTCTAAAGAATATATTCTGCTAAGCCAAATTATGATGTATTGGTGTCTCAAAATGAGTTCAAGATATCTATAAATGATTTTAAAATATTTAAAATGATTTAGAAATAAGCCAAATGCAGTGAAGATGTGTTTGCAGATCTCTTTCAATATCTCAAACCATTTTTAAAATCTATTTACAAATATACCTAAATTATATTAAAATATGTAGAAAAATTACAAAAAAAAATATTTTCTTGTCTGCTATTTGCACATTAAAGAATCTGAGGTGATATGTCTAAAGTTAATGTAAGTAACATTCTGCTTTGCTCAAATGAGCAAATTAAATTACCATTCTTGTTTTGTATAAATTCTCCTCTCTGCTCTCAGTAGAATACTGTGAACATCATGACAATCAAGAATTACAATTTTCAACTCTGCTTGATACAATTTAATGAACTAGATTTTCAAGCTCATGTATAATAAGGCAGTGCCTTAATGTTGCAATATTTTAAAGCTGAATTAAACAGGTTTTAGAATGTGTTGGAATGCGATTAATAAAGGTTAAATAACCATCGGAAATAATGTCTAATATTCCAATAATTCAACCAACTAAAGTTTGAAGTAAAAGTTGCTAGTACTTCCTTAATACTTTTCAGAAAATCAACAATTTTATCTGACTTGTGGTTGAAATCCTGTAGTTAATATCACAAAATAAAAGAAGTTTTTTTTTTTTTCTTGACTAGTAGCAACAATTTGCAGTTACATATGAACAAGACCATACACACACATCAAAGGCCATTGTTCAGATGGTTAAGACAGGCCAGCACTGCTCAACTGCTAAGCAAATAATTTTTCCATCTGGCTGAAGAGATACACTTCTATTTCGACCAATGCCAAGTGCTGCAATGGCTTCCTTGTGTCATATATCTACAACATTTGTAATCATAACAGTACAGAACATTCCATTTGCCTGTGTAAAATTGTTTGTTCACAATCATGTGAAAAGGTAAGTACATTCCATGAAAACTCTGGACTCAACATATTTGAGCAGGCAAACAATAGATCTTCATGCAAACAGTGCCTACAGATAAAGGTCATATGCCTGAATAAAAAAACAAGGAAAATTTGCCTGAAAAAAAGTAATTTATTCAACAAAAATATCAATATATGCAATGATCTTCTAGGGTTAAGCTACAGCCTCAGAATCTTGCATTGCCCCTTTTAGCAGAAATTACATTCTATAGGTTTTATACATAACTGACCATTATCCTAGATATTTTTGACTATTCATACATTTAAAGTTCCTTCAGTTGCAATATGTGTGTGGGCATTCTTCCATGCACTGCCCATTTCAAGCATCCCCACAACATTTCAATGGGATTTATATCAGGGTTTTGACTAGTTCAGTCCATAATCTGATATTTCTTCTTTTTGATCAATTCCTTGGAGGATTTTCCAGTGTTTCTTCAAATGTTTTCATTTTGAAAGGTCCTTTTCTACTTTATCTTCATCTTTTGGACTGATGGTCACACATTCTCCTCAAACACAGATTGGTATGATAGTTGGTATTGATAGTTAACTCAATGAATAAGTTGCCCAGGCCACGAGGCAGCAAAGCAAACCCAAAACCATAACATTCCAACTACCATGCTTCACAGCAAGTATGATGTTCTTCTATGAAATGCTTATTATTTTGTACTTATTATTTTGTACCCAACATGTCTATTGTTACTGTTATCAAACTACTTTGATACTTTTGATTATGTTGTTGAAGAAGTCCTGCTCTTTGCCTATATGTTTAATAGCAAACTTTAGTCTTGCTGTTTGTTGGACAGCAAAGGTTTTTTCCTGGCACACCTAACATACAGGTGAAATCCATGCAATTTGCTTTTGATGGTAGATGCATGCACATTGGCACCCACTTTTGCAAGCATTACCTTCAAATCCCAATAAGAAATTTTGGGGTTCTTGGAGATTTCTTTTAGCATCAAATGATTATTTGGCTAAATCTGACAGGCTAGACAGTTCTGGACAGTTTAGCAGTTATTTGAATTTTGTACCACTTGTAGATAATTTTCCTTACAGTGGAATGACTGACTTCAAATAATTTGGAGATCTTTTTAAATTCCTTGCTAGACAATTCTGAAGGCCTTAGAGAGCTCTTTTGATCTTGGCATAATAACACAACACATGTCAACAGCAAAGAGAAAACCAAAACCCTAGCTCTGCAGTTTAAATAAGACAGGTTCATCCTGTATACTCCCTAGGAGCTTCTAATCATTGATGCCTAATTCAGAACACCTGATTCTAATTTTATGGGTTTGAAGCAGTGATAAATGTTGGGTTTTATTATTTAGTTTTTTCCATGTGACAAATTAGCATTTTTGTTAATTTAAATTATGAGAATGAATACACCATGTGAATTTAATATGTCAATATTCATGTATCTGCGGTGGGCTGGTTCCCTGCCCAGGGTTTGTTTCCTGCCTTGCGCCCTGTGTTGGCTGGGATTGGCTCCAGCGGACTCCTGTGACCCTATAGTTAGTATATAGCGGGTTGGATAATGGATGGCTTGATATTCATGTATATCCCCTTTACCTGTAGGCATTGTTTGCATGATGATCTAATGTTTGCCTGTTTAAATATGTTGAAAAAAATCACTAATTTATATAGTGTGTATTTACTTTTTCACATAACTGCAGATCTATAATACACGTGTTTCAATTTAAATGTTATTTTTTCCCATTTAATGAACATTCAATTATAGCTTGTTATTTGACCCATACTAACATTATGTTGCTGGCTTATGCAGAATGAACTGGAGTTTACCCACCATATTATTATAAAGTCAACTATGCACAATGTGGAACTATTTCTGTTGCTGATATGAATTGGGTGGTTGGCAACTGTGCTAGTATGTCAATTATTCACCATTCTGTAGTCTGACAATTGATATGTGTGCTATAGACTCTGTGTGTGATAAAGCAACCAATATCTCCATCAGTTACACTGTAGTTGTTAAGGATGTTAAAGTTATAAATTTTCAATATAAGTATATTTTCTTTAAGTTTTGTAATTTGATCACAAAATACATTGCTTGATTCATAATAATTGAAAAGTTACGATGCATTGTATAAAGACAATAGCCAGACACGCATTCAAAATTTCGGGTACCAACCTGGTAATCCCTGTTGAAGTGTCACAAAAGAAATGAAATGGTACAAAACAATTGGTTGCTGCCATTCACAACGAACTGCTTGAGAGGATCTTGTGCTCTCTCTCTTTCTCACTCCTCAGTCAAAATATCAAGGGTTGCCGTACATATGTATTCAAGCCTACAATGGACTGGGTTTGGGAGTTGTGCGGAGTCAAGGTCAAGTGTTGTCTGGCTGCAGTCCTTCTGAGCTGCAGGCAGACAATTTTGTTAGTACCAGCACACCATCTCGTCCCGGGGCAATTGTGCTTACCTTATCAGAGCCTTGTATGTGCATATACTGTATATAACACACGCGCACACACCCCTCTCCAAGCATGTGCCCAGTGGGACGGACGACTATAGCCAAAAGATTATGGGCTCAGAAGAGTGCATCGGTATTCACGTGAAGCAAGCTCTTCCGAGGTTGCACTGCAAACTTGTAAAGCTGTAGGCTAAGGAATCACCAAGTCACCTTGGGGGTTTTATCTCTTTGTGCATTGCCAGGCACTGGAAGGGTGCATGATCCTTGACAAGGCTAAATTCCCATTTGAGCAGGTATTATGGTATATTGCCAGCTAGTGCAAGGGTGCATGGTCCTTAAATAAGGTAAATTCTCATTTGAGCAGGTAATTTTGAAGCTGGGTTATGGCCAATTTGATGGTGAGGGCATCACACTCAGTCACTGTGTACTTCATCTCCTGATTCAGCAGTCTCTGGCTGAGATACATGATGGGATGTTTAGCTCTGTCAACAATCTGACTTAACACTGCCCCCAGGCCACTGTCAAACATGTCAGTCAGAAGAAGAAAAGGTAAAGAAAAATCAGGGGAGATTATTATAGGTGCTGACATAAGGTCCTTCTTGATATCACGGAAAGCCGTTTCAGCTTCAGCATTACCAAACCACCGTGTTTGGGGCTTACTTTCAAGCGAGGCTGGTCCAAGCCGTAATTCTTTTCAAGAACTGTGGCCTGGCATTTCCAGGGTTTTCCCTAAGCCCCTCTTGTTTTGTATTTACTTTGTACATGGTTTCATTGTCCTGTTAGAAGGTGAACTGTGGCACAGTCTGAGGTTCAGAGCACTCTTTTCATTAATGGTATCTCTGTATTTTGCACCTGTATGTCTGTATTTTGCACAAAGTGGTGGCCCTGAGGCTAGGGATCTGTGCCGGTTCGAATCCTGTAAATGCCAGAAATGACTCAACTCTGTTGGGCCATTAAGCAAGGCCCTTAATCTGCAATGGGTAGGATGTTAATCTGCATCCACTCCTGCAAGCATGTCTTCCAACGTACAGGGAAAACTTGAGGGTTGGTGGCAGGATTGACATTCCAGCCACTTTATAAAAAAAAAAAAAAACTCACACTGTTCCAATTTGCAGCTGAGGTATCACTTGCTGAACTCAGGTCAAAATTCAGGTGGTGTGGTGGGTGTGACAGTGCTATATCAGCACATGCTCCCAACCTCTCTCACTGTGTTTTCCACTGTTTAGCTTTCCCATAACCCTGTCTAGTCTTCCAGTCCCTGCAACCTTTGGAATGGTATTGCACATGTGATGAGAAATACCTGGTTTCCCCCAGACATGATGCCAATCTTGGTTTCATCAGACCAAAGAATCTTGTTTCTCACAGTCTGAGAGTCTTTTGGGTGCCTTTTGGATTAGTCAAGCAGGCATCCTTGTGTCTTTTTCTGAGGAGAGGCTCCTATCTGGTCACTCTGCCATAAAGCTCTGAACAGGGGAGTGTTACAGTGATGGTTGCCCTTCTGGAAATTTCCTCCATCTCCATCTTCTATGGAGCACGCCCAGTGTGGTCATTGGGTAGTTATTCACCTCACTTACCAAAGGACTTCTCTTATGATTATCAGTTTGTGCATTTCTAGAAAGCGGATTGCTTGTTTCAAACATTTTCCGTTTAACAGTTATGAGATCTCTTGGGAACCTTCAATGTGGTAGGAATTTTTTTTGTAGCTTTCACCAATTCCGTGCCTTGATACAACTCGGTCTCTAAGCTCTGCAGGCAAGTTCTTCAATTGGATGTTTTGGTTTATGCTCTGATACACATTGACAACTGTGTACCACAGGTGGACTCCAAACAAGGTGTATAAACATCTCAGTGGTAATCTACAGCATGGGATGCACATGAGCCAAATTTCAAATGTCATAGAAAAGGGTCTGTATACTTGTGTCAATGTGATACTAGTTTGATATATTTAATACATTTGCAAAAATTTTGAAAATTCTGTTCTCATGATGTCATTCTGGGGTATTGAATTTTGCTTGATGTGGAAACAAATTCATTTAAATATATTTTAGCACAACACAGCAAAATATGAAAGAGTGAATTAAGAATTCTGAATACTTTCTCACTCCACAATACTTCCCACATATGGTCAGTAGACCATCAATAAGTGGTTTAACAATAAAGAATATGTTTTGACTTGCTAATAAAATGTTGAAAGTTAATCTGTACTTAAATGCTAATAAATGATGCATTTGATTAACTATTAAAAAAACTATGATACTTTACACACACAAGCAAATGTTGGATAGTGAAGAGACATATAAACACAGAGGCAAATTTTTGCTGTGCTCTTTCATCTGAGGATTATCCTACATGAAATCTCATAATCCTCCATGCATTAAAGGAAAAACCAGATCTAGAGAGGAGACACAGTCCCAGGTTGCATTGTACTGGAGTACTTGATCTTTATATGACAATACTTGTAAATTTGTTGTATTTTGTCAAACTCATTATTATAGGACATTTCGAATTCTGCAAATCAAAATATTGCTTAACATAACTGTGGGTAGAGCATTGTACATTCTAATCCTTTGCTACATTAAGTGTTGCACTAGACATGGGACTACGGAAGCAATCATTTTCATTATGTAAGGATTAATAACATTAACATGTGGCTACTAATATCAAAATAGAGCAATACATTTTGTCAAGCAAATATCAATAAAATGCATTGTTTGCATAGTATATTACAATAGATGGGATTCAAAACCCTTAAACCTGCTCAGAGTATCAATTATAAATTTACAGTACTACATAATATTGATTTTTTTTCATGGTCTTTTTCACTCCCCATCTCTAATGGCTATAGTGTTGAACTTTAAAGTACAAGGTTGCTGACTCCAATTTGCTGTGGGATCCTGAATAATCATTTAACCTACCTGCGTTCCACTTGTAGAGGAGAAATAATGTAAGCCATTATGCAATACCTGTAAAGAACTTTGGGGTGGAGGTCAATAGAGAAAGACATTATAAATAAAGTCTGTCTCATTTTGCAATTTGTAATTCACTTTGAATAAAAGCACCTGACAACTATAGATATGTATATTAACAGAAATTTAATTAACAAGGGTTTTTTACTCTCCCAAAACAGACATTTCTGCAGAAAGGTTTAGAAAACAGAAGAATGTGTAAAGGCCAGAGCACAGAGTTATTTCTCATTGAGTAGGGTTTAGGATTTAGCATCCTTCTGTGAAGGCTTGAAACATGTCACAGTTGCATTTAAAAATGAAATGAAAAACAAAAATATGAAAACCTAATGTATAAATAATTTAAGCAAAATGACATTGCTTTAGACATAGTATTATTCTCAGTTACAGTCCTCTCTGTTGATGGCTCAAAATCTACTGCAGATTAAAAAGGGACAGGCGTGCCAACTAATTACAGTGAATAAAGTGTTGAAACTGAAAGGGCATTGGATTTATGAGAGGACACAGACCACCTATCCAGATAGCAGTACACACTCTTGCTCTCTGATAGCAAAGCACAAATTCATTTTAGTAATCTTCTCTGAATCACCTGGAATAGGTTATAGGTTAGAAGTGCAATATAGCTGCTGAGCTGTTTAAAGATAACACACTGTAATTGTAAACTGCAGGGCACATTGTTAAAACTCGCTTTCTCCAAGAGAGAAACTAGAACAAAGGAAAAAAGAATGGAACATTATTCTATGTGATGTTGTTTAAATTGAAGAAAAGATAATGAGGCATTAAAATACAATTATTTAAAAATGTAAAATATATTCAGTTTTGCTTTTTTAAGCAGTAGTTATAATAAAATATAAACAGTATAACCTTTAAAATATTAACTCAGTAAAAGAAAAAAATAACAGATTATGTAGATCATTAAAAGCCAACGCAGCCCACTTGTTTTGCGGAAAGCTATACCTGTCATTCAGAGTGCATAGATCTATGCAGGCATGTGATGCTTCAGGCTAAAAACCTAGACTTGCATTTTTATGTTTTATAGGTAAAGCTCTATGTGTCATGCTGCCATTCACTAAGTGACATTTCTAATGGCTTTTAAGACATGACATAAATGTGTTGATTTCTGGAGCAGATCAGATTTGACAGAGGGCCATGCCTTCCAAGAAATAAATCTTTCAAAACAAAAAACATATATTTTCTAGAACTTCTAAGATTTTATGATGAGTGGTGCAGTGGTTAGTAGTCTTGCCTTTCATATCAAAAAGAATGGGCTACATTCTCAGCCGCTGACTATATTACCCCATAACTCTATATTCTGGGTTGTTCAGGCTCCTCCCACATTCCGAAGTCATGCTTGTTGGAAAGAATTGATCCTTATTGAATGTCAGTGAGTGCATGCTGCATCTTGCCCTTTGGTGCACTCTTTTAAAATTGGTTTGTAACTTTTGCTTAGTGCTAATGGAATAGGCTGCAGTGCTATGAGACAGTGTAAAAGACAAGCAGGATCAGAAATTGGTGGGTGGATAATACACTGTTTTCTTTGACATCACGTGTTAGGACAAAGCACTTAGCTTGTCATTTATTTATAGTTTAACTTTGTGAAATAAATAGCTGTTGAACCACAGGAAAGGGGCACACCACCAGCACAAGAGTCTCTGGTCATGAAGTGAAAACAGGAAACAGTTTTTTTTTTTTTACTATTGTTGAATTCTTGGCTACTCAGCCTAATCTAAGTGGCAAAGTTTAGAAAATATTGAAAGATTTTTTTTTGTAATCTTCTTATTCAAATGTTGTTTACATAGGTTGAGTAATTTGACTTATTTTGCTTCTGGTTCTCTTTTGCAGTTAGAAAATTTTAGCATGTTTTTGCATATCTAAAGGAATCTTATACTCAGCTCAGTGATTTACATTTGGAAGGGCCTTGCCACACAGGATAAAAGGTAGTTTTCAAATACTATTCCAAGTAATAGATTTTCATAGTACAAGGAAAATACTTTATATGAGAATATGCATTAAAGCAAAATTATTACATAAAAATTTAAATACAGACTGTGGTAAGGTGAGGTCCGCTGCTCATTGCCTTTTAAAATAAATAATCACTTCACTCACGGCTTAAGGAAGGGGTGTGGTAGAGTGGCTGGAGCAGTTCCTGGGCGCGATGTGGCACAGGTGTTTACGCACTGAAGTGCATAGGTGAGGAATCATCCGTTTCCGTAATTGATGCCGTGAGCTGCTAATTGCCACACCTGGGCCATGTCCCCACCTATAAAAGGAGAAGCACGAGTGCAAGAGAGGGGGAAAAAAAACACGAGATGGAAAGGAATGAGAAAATGAACAGAAGTTAAAAGGCAGCTGAAGAACAATCCCGGGTAGGATGATCCAGCCACTTAGAGAGGGAAGGCAGCATGAACAGGAGCCCCGCGAAGGAGTGAAGGTTGTGGCACTCTAGGGGCTGGTTCACCCCACTGAACAATGGTGTGGATTGGGGCAAGCATGGTGAATGACCTCCTCAGGGATCCGAGGTACGACTGCAGGTGTGCGAAGGATGACGGGAAGAGTGCCGACCTCGGACGGTCTGGCTGCGCTGTGAGGAAGCGGCCAAGATGGGATTCGGGGGATGAAGTTTGTGGCTGCTGAGTTTCCATTGGCTGTGCGAGATATGGGTGAGCCGGAGAGATGAAGAAGGAGGTGAGTTTAGATCTGAAGGAGCCAGTGACTGCATTTTTAACCTCTGCTTTTAATGGATTTATTTGTGTTTTTATCCCCCAATATTCATTTGTTTTTATGGATTATTTATTTATGGATTTTCTCAGCAGTGCACTGTAGACACAGTATTGGTTTTGTTTTTATTCCTTTTAATAAAAGCACGGAACAATTTTTACACCATCCCCTTGCTCCATGTGTGATTTGTCCCCATCAGCCAGCTCATTCGGTCATACCTATCGACAGTGTTGGGTTCGAGAGGCTCCAAATAGGAAGAGGAGCCTGGAGTGGACCAGCATTGTTACTCAGACAAGTCTTGAGTTACAACCATCTTGATTTAACAGCAATCCTGCAGATACAAATGAACACAACACAGTGTAGTGGTCACAGAGATGCTATGATTCATACTGCCACAAGGACAGTGATTTGAGACTGGAAATGCTCCTTTCACCGAAGCATGATAAGCAGTCCAACTCAGTACTCACACAACAAGCAGGCACAAGACACTCCATACATCTGTAAAGGCGTGATATTCCAGCACAAAATGATAAACAAAGATGATGATGATAGCAAGACTGACAGATTAACTCAGCCGCAGTCTCGAGGCCCTGTCTCTACCTAGCTGGCTTCACTTTAAAGGGCCTGTCAGCCGATCTCCCCAGCAGTCCCTGCGTTCTCTGCACACCTCCAGTCAGGGCCACAGCAGGGCCTACCAGGAGTTGTAGTTTTTAATTTACATAGTGCCACTGCAATCCCCACCCACAGGATTTTGGGTACAGCTGTACCAAGACTTGACTTTGGAGATGTTATCCATATCTATTTTTTTTGGTCTGGTTCAACCACTCGGTGCAATTTGATTGGGGATGGTATGCTGTCGTCTTCAGGTGGACCACCCCCCATTACTTCCACAATTCAGTGGCTTCTGAGCCAGTAAAATGTGGACCCCTATCAGTCATAATATTTTTCAGCACTCCCTATTAAGGGAATATCTCATCTTTCAGGGTGGAACATATTTTCTTTGCCGTTGCATGGGCCACGGGGAATAGCTCCAAACATCTTTTGAAATAATTCACAACCACCATCACGTACATATTTGGTTGTGGGAAAGGGTCCCATCAAGTCAAAGCCTAGGCACTCCCCGAGTGCACTGAATCCAGAGGGGAGTCCAGATTGGGTCTTGTATTGTCGGCAGACGATGCACATGGGATAAGTTGTTTTTTGGGATTGTCGGCCACCATGTCACCTCTAAGATCTTAAACAATGTCTAAGGTGTCCACCATTCAGGCTGTCATGAAAATACTGCAGGAACTTCAACACGCATGGCTCAGGCACTACCAACTTGTAATGGTAACCCCGATCTTTCCTTGGCACACAGCAATAAAGTGCACTTTTCTGAGCCCTGTCTCAGCCCTTGACATACAGGACTAATGGCCTGTGACTGAATGATGTTCTGCATGTTTAGGAACAGATCAGACAAATGGGAGAAGGCTGATACCGCTTATATTACAGGAGCTTATCCTCCTTGCATGGGATAGTGCATTTGGTATCACTTTGGCACAACCCTTTCGATAGCCCACCTTGAATGAAAATTGTTAACCTAGATATGGCCTATGGGCAACTGAATACCCAGGTCAGAGCCCAATGGTCTGTGTAGACGTCAAACCAGGTTTCCTCTAGGAAATGACTCCACTTCTCTAAAGCCCACACAGTGTCAAGGCATTCCTTCTCAGTGGTGGAGTAATTGTACTCGCCATCCTTCAGTGACTGAGAGGCACAAGTCACCACCCTCTCCTCCCCCTGACTTAACTGGGAGAGGACAGCACTGAGCCTGAGGTTGCTCGCATGAGTGTGGACCTAAAACGTCAAGTTTGGGTCAGGTTGTGCCAAAACTGGTGGTGATATCAGTGCCTTCTTGAGTTTCTCAAAGGAGTCCTGGCATACCATAATCATTCCCATGGAGATCCCTTCCTCAGCAGCTGGAAAAATGGGGAGGCGAAGTTCATGCGAACCCTTGAACAAATTTGTGGAAGCATCCAGCCATTTCCTGGAAGCACTGGAGGATTTTGGCCTCCTGGGGTGGTAGATAGTCAACTATCTGTTTAATTCTTTTGTGTTCACCTGTGTTCATTGACACCACGTGGCTGAGGAAGGTAAGCTGGCTTTGCAGAAAACTACACTTCTTGATTTTCAATGAAAAATGAGCCTTGTGCAGTCACTGGAAGATTATTTTGAGGTCCTTCTGATGTTGTGAAACAGATGGGGAAAATATAAATGAAGTCATTAAAACACACCAAACAGCTCTTCCCGATACGTCCTCGGAGGACTTACCCCAT
Source organism: Polypterus bichir lapradei (assembly GCA_026402145.1). Lineage (NCBI taxonomy): Eukaryota > Metazoa > Chordata > Cladistia > Polypteriformes > Polypteridae > Polypterus > Polypterus bichir. The sequence continues at coordinate 168,453,462 of JANRMT010028174.1, forward strand.
AAGTCATTGGAATGATGCCCCCACATTTTTCAGTACAAAGACCATCACCCAGAACTGGAAGAACCCTCCGGGCTGAACACTGTCTTTACCTGCCCTCACCTGCTAATACCCCAACTTTAGATCCAAGGAGCTGAATACTGCTTCCCTATGCAACAACTCTAGGATGTCATGGATGACGGGCATGGGGTAGGTGTCATGCAACAACTTCTTATTCATCTCCTGACAATCTGCGCAGAATCAGTAGGTTCCATGGAGCTTTGGCATGAGCACCATAGGACTAGCCCACAGCAAGGTGGAGGGCCACCTGAGGGTCACATGCATCAAGTACCTGCCGCAATATGCACATGTCAGAATGCCACTTAAGTCACAATGCCTGGAATTCAAAAACAAAGTCCCTGACCATGCATTTTAGTAACTAGCTTATTCAGTTAAGAGTCAAGAAGCACTAGCGCTAATCAAGGCAACATTAGGTGCAAGGTAGGAATCAAACCAGGATGGGGTTCCAGTCTATTTTGCATGACACACTCAATAACACTTGGCCAGGATGGGATTTACAATTGTCTTCCCATAAAATGATCCCTTTTCAAAACATAGCTAGACTAAGACAGTTGGAATTTGAATTTAACCACCCTGTATGTATGTATATATTGCATGGCGTTATACTATTTACTTTTTGACATTACATTTTGTGCTTATGGTGCATTTTTTCCCCAATATACTGTATTTGTAAGTATTTTATAACATGCTGGGTTTATAAGAGAAAGTGCTCTTAATAGAAGTAAATTGAAACATTCGATCCCAGGACTTTGAAGTTGTGAGAAAGCAGTGATAAGCATTATGTTGCCTCAGAGATTTGTGGATTATAAAAATTTGCACAATAAAGAGATAAATACTAGACATTAAACTTTCAAAGAAATGGATTTGTACAGAAGATACATTTTCAACCATGAAATGAAGAATTACACATTTAGACAGCATTAAAGACCTTTTAATCTCTAGCAATTTTTTACTTGCACAGTGAGCCATATCATAAAACTCAACTTATTATGAAATAAAACTAATTAATATTGCAGTGCACCTGTAAAGCTAAAATAATAAGTGTATTTTAAAGCACAAGGAAAACAACGGTGCAAGGAAAAGGAGGAGCAAGACAATTAAGTGGGACAACAATCAAATAGTAGTTTATATCAATTGAAAAAGAACAGAGAACTTTTCTTATCTTGGATTTGTATGCCAGGATCAAATAACTTGATGAGCAGACACAAATAAAGCTGTAAAGAGACTAAAAGGCTCAATATTTGGGATTATATATTTATTATGTCACTATTGTCATGTGTAGACAGTACTTGCATGTGTTAATTACCATACAGCACGTCACCATTCTTTGAAGCAATAATTATAATTACCTTAATATTGTGACATTGCATAGGTGCTTTAGATGTTCATTTCCACATCTTTGTAGTGGAATAGGAGAGGATTCTGAAATAGAAAGGAAGCCACCATAAACAAGGGATTTAATTTATGTAGTATATTTTCAACAGTCTTCTTGGTTTCTAAATACTTAAGATATTTCTTTAAGAAGAAGAAAAAAAAAGCTTAAAATGCACAAATGTTCAAAAAACACTTTCCCAAGTGCCTTTCGCATGAATTTAAAATGAACATGGTCAGAGCTGCATTTTCTATTTCAGATTACTCCTACTCCTCCATAATAAGCTGCCCTAAATAGTAACCGTCTGTCTTAATAATGCATGCAAACAAGTTTATAAAATGATATAGAAAAAGACTGTTTTGACAGATCCATCCTTTAATTAAAGATATACAGTATGTTGTATCTGAAAGAAGAATTTGTGGAAGATAAGTATCCCCTTACTAATTTACAGTTATGTAATCTTATGAAAATGGAACTCTGCTTAACCTAGATAAGCATGTCTGCTACATCTGGACACAATATTTGAACTTGTGGATGGACTTCAAAGAACTGCTTAAAACAAAATGTAACTTACTTAGTACTTATCAAGCACAATTCCTCGTCTGTGCCCAGGGTACTATACAGTAAATAGAAACATACAATGAATAATTAGATGCAACCAACACAAACAATGTTTTAAATAGAAAAACATTGTGTAATGTATAGAAAAATATTCATATATTAATATATCCTACTAATTTTATGATTCTCTTAGTTTAAATAAATATAAAAGCAAACACTGGCAAATTGAATTGGTAATATTGTATATGTTGTGTGAGCCAAGTGTCACTAAAAGTAGCAAAATATTTAATCAGTGGCAAAATGGTTAGTGCTAATGCCTCAAAGATATAGCATGCTCTGTCTGAATATCATGCCTAGTCTCTGTGTGAGAAATTTGAACATTTGCTCCATTCACATTGAATTTTTTTCCCATATCTCAAAGACAGTTTATATTTATTGCTGAATTTACATTGATTCTTTTTCAGTGTGGGTGCTTGTACAATGACTGGAATAGAGTCTGGGACTGGATTAAGTGGGTTTTATAATTATTATATTAATGTATTTTTAATTAACATGAACAGATGACCGTTTAGAGGCAGATCATACAGTCTAATAATTATAATAGAACATTATAGCACTGCATTTTGCTGGCCAGCTCTGACTCAGTTTGATTGCTCTTTTAGGGAGCTTGTCATCCTTAAAATGACCACTTGCTTTAGCTTCACTAGTTGGTGATTGTGCAGCTGTGGCAGGTTCACCCTTTTTACGGGCCCCCATAAAGCGGTCACTAAATCTACTTGTTTGAATGATGGAAAGTCAGCTCATATTATTGCTGAATCAGTGGTGATACCATCCTCAGCTTAAGCTAATTTTTGTGTAATAGAACAAGCCATAGTCACTGGGAACAAAACAGTCCAGAATCTCTGTCCTTGGACTCTCAGCTAGAGGAATAAATTCGGTATCCTGTCAATTACTTTTAATGTAGTGGCTGGAAAATATTGTGCCAGAACACTTACTGGTTTCACTAAAGACTTTCTTTTATTTATGTGTGCTTCTCCTAAATACAACCAATTCTGAGCCCATCTTGTGCCCCTTCCTGTCCCATTGTTGTTAACCATGAAGTTTAAGTAGCAAACCAGGAACTTTGTCTAAGCAAGTACCATAGATATGCGAGGTACTGGCCAAAGAAAAAGCAAATTTCTTTTCCTCCACGAACAATTTTAACCCATTTTTGGAGTATCCATATGTCTATGTTTTTAAAGTCTGCTCTTTACCTTTCCTACCATTCCTGTTCAAACTAGGGGACATCTTTTTCAACCACATCCCATTTAATACTTCTTTTCCTTTTGTTGAAGAAGTGCATTTTAAATGGCTCTTTATTTTGTTTCCATTGTGATAAAAATAGGCAAATATGAATATATTAAGTTAATTCATTAACTCGGTCATGGCATAATAGGTCAATTTAATAACACACAACTACACAAGCAGGTCATGTGAGCAAGCCTGTGTTGTTGTCTAATAATGTGCTACTAGTAAAGAGAGGTCTTGTAAGGGGAAGTACTTGGATGGCAAGAAGTTCCCAGGAGCATGAGTGCCACCAGAATAGCACAGTGTTCTAATGAAAACAGAAAGAGTGTTGGCCACGTCTAACAGTAGTGATCTTGCATGTGCCAGTTTTGAAAAACAGGTAGTGTTAGGTAGCAATATGCCTTGCATTATCTGGGAGAAGAGAAATGGCATCAGCATGAAAGACTGAGAGATGCTAAATGGATGGAAGTATGCCATGTTTCTTAGGCTCAGAAACCTTCACATTTGGTAGGAATGCCTCACTCTGTTCAAAAAAGAATAAGGACAGGAGCAAAAACTACAGACAGCAACACCTCTGGCCTTTAGTGGCAACATAATTCCAAAAAGCGATGTCTGGAACAAGGCCACCCTTCAAATAGGATGGCTTTAAGGGCAACTCAGGCTCATGGTTACAGAGAGTCACTACAGAGTACTGTTACAGAAAGTACCCAACTGCCACATCAAAGTGAAAGTAGAAAGCACTTAACTAGAAAATGACTCAATTAAAAGTCAAATTTGCCTAAAAAAAACTAACTTAAGTATAAGTTTTAAAGTATCTGATATTATAATTTATTATCAAAAGTATATGTTAACGTAAGTTATCTCCTTGTGTTACACACAGTATAGTCAAAAACATTTTTGTAAACTTAAAATAATCCAGCATGCAGCTTTTTACAACATTAAACAGTGCTTATGGAAAGCTGAGATCAAATACAGCCTCTAATACCCTGCCAAATTGAAAGTGGATATTCAAGACAAGCATTACATCTTTACCACTACGGAGGAAGCAGAAAAAGAGTTAAGAAAGCTGATTCCAACACTTTTTTGAAAAGTGGTCGTGAGTCACATCCTGTCATGGCATGGCAAAGATCTTGCCGGTTGCTTGATCCGCTTGCAATGATACTGTTATAGTTACAACTATACATCCTTTTCCCTTCTCAGACACTTTTTGTATTTATTTATTTTCTTTTTCTACTCTTCTAAAGGAAACTGTTTAACATCATACCCTTGGTTTATTGTTATTGTTATTATCATATTAGGGTTTACTATGCTTATCCAGGGCCACCATTTCCTGGGTTTACTATCTTACTATTTCAAGACTGTTAAAGACTATATTTTATGCTTATAGTATTTGCACTGCATTGGCAATAGATATCTCAATTTTTTTCCTCATACGCTGCTGGGGGGCCTGTTTTATTTTGGACGTGCTCTGTTTCTAGGTATATCAGAGGACTGGGACTTTGGGAAGTCGGGTCCAGCCTCATGTGGGGAGATAAAACGGTGGGTGGGGTGGACAAGGGGGAAAAAGAAAGAGAGCAAGCTATATTTTTAATCCTTGTAATTATAAATACCAATGTAACAATAGCCTTCAGGGCAATAACTTCTGGGAAAACTGGAAATTAAGGTCAAAGCTGTCTTATTTTAGTTAAGACTAAAAAATAACAATAAAAGTTTAGAAGCAATGTCTCAAGGACTGGACAGTTAACTTTGTGAGCTGGAATGTTAAAGGTCTGAATCACGAATTAAGGAAAAAGAAAGTATTCTCTCACCTCGAATTAAAGACAAAGAAAGTATTCTCTCACCTAACAGGTCTAAACACTAAAAATAGTATTTTTACAGGAAACCCACTTATTAAGCAAGGATCAGTTTCGACTACACAAAGACTGGACTGGCCAAATATTCTATTCCAGCTGTAGAAAGAAAACTAGAGGTGTGGGAATTCTTATACATAGAACAGTCTCATTTGTAGTATCAGATGTATTGTAGTATCTGATCCTGAGGGGAGATAAATAAATTACCTATGACAATCGTATAACTGTAAAATGATTTTAATAAATATTTATGTACCCAATGTCGATGATAGGGAATTCATGCAAAATGTATTTGCATCCATTCTTAATGTGAACGAACACTCATAAAATTATAATGGCTGGGGACTTTAATTATGTTCTAAATCCAGACCTAGATAGGTCTCCTGCCACAGGGGTGATGACTTCTAACACCGCAAAGAGAATTACACCGTTTGTAACTGATCACAATTTATCAGACCCCTGGAGATTTTTAAACCCAAACTCAAGAGCATATTCCTTCTACTCACCAGTGTATCATTGCTACTCAAGAATTGATTATTTGTAGATAACTTCTTGCCTACAATAGAAATAAAGTCCTGCAGTACTTCTTTATATTCCTTGCTTTGTACTCCTATAAATATAAGTTATCGCCAATATACTAACAACCCAATTGTGCTTCACTCAATCAGAATATGGAACCAACGTAGGAAGTATTTTAAGCTTTTATCTGTGGCACTTCTGCAAGAGAACCATCTTTTCCCACCCTCTCAAGCATATACAGTTTTTAATACCTAGAAAACATCTGGGAATAAATCACTTAGAGATCTGTACATAGACAACGTTTTTGCATCCTATTAGCAATTACACTCCAAATTTAACATACCAGCAACACATTTCTTTCACTGCCTTCAATTTCGAAACTTTGTTAAACAGAATCTGTCCAACTTTCCCTTTCAAAGATGCAAGAGAAAAGTGGGAAAAGATCTCTTACTCAGTATTTCAGAAAAGGAGTACAAAGCAGCAATGCACAGAATTCACTCGAACTCCATATGCACAAAGCATAGAATTATTCAACTTAAAATTATATCGAGGTTTTCCCAAAACGTTTCCAGGGAAAGATCCAACCTGCAAATGCTGCAATCAAGCTCCAGCCTCACTGGGTCACATGTTTTGGGCTTGAACCAAATTAACATAATTTTGGACCAAAATCTTTAAATGCCTTTCAGACAGCCTTGGTGTCACAATCCCTCCTAATCCACTAACAGCTGTGTTTGCCGTACTTCCAGATGGGCTTACAGTGGAGAAGGACAAACAAACTGTAATTTCCTTTACTACACTATTGGCACGTAGACTTCTCTTGCTCAATTGGAAGAATCCTAACTCACCTATTCTAAGTCAGTGGGTAACTGATGTTATATACTATTTGAAAGTGGAAAAAATCAAATTCGCACTTAGTGGATCTGTACAAAACCTTTTCAAAACCTGGCAGGATCTAATGAATAACATTTTAGAATAAGCATTTAAATTGAGGAAGCAGGTTCTCTTCCCTGTTTTACTCCATTTATCTCTATTCATTTATTATTTTATCAGTTCATTTGTCTTTACTAGCAGAAAGGTTTACACTGCTGGCCTAGCTCTCTTTCTCAGGGGTGGGAGTTGATAGGTTTCAAACCTTTTTTTTTCTTTTTGTAAAGCTTGAGTTTTGTATGGAGTGTTATTTGATTTTAAAAAATTCAATAAAATTAAAACACAAACTTGTAAAATAATCCAGATCACCTTCTTTTTGCAGAAAAAAAAAAAATTAATAAAAAAAATACTAATGATATGCTTGCTTGTTTGTTCCTCTCCCTTCAATCGTTTCTCCTTTTCACCAACTTTCTTTCATCTCCTTTTTTTACTATTTCTTTTAACAATTCCCTTTCCTCCATTTTCTCTGCCTTTATTTATGTATCCCTTTCTCTCTCCCTTCTTTATTACCCTGTCTCCACAACTCATAGTCCTATCCTAATCTAAAGCTCTATAGATTTTTGTTCATTTTTAAAATTATAGGAATCTGTTCTTGCTCCTTTTGGACTAAAAGCAAATTCGGCAGGGATAAACAACCTTTCACAGGCTGCTGAGGCAGGAAGCAGAGTATTCAGCTTTACCAAGTGCTTGCACACTGCTAGAAAAGACTTGAAGGAGTTCATTTGATCTGTGGAACAAACTGAATGTGCATCTATCTGTTTAGAGTTTTCTTGCACTTGAGATGATTTCATGGCTGAGAACAAAACCTCCTCATTTGATGAACCAGCGCTATCTCCTAGCTGCAGTATGCACTCTCCATGTGTCTTGTAGTCCATTCCTGCAAAAATGCAGTCAAAAGTATAAGCCTAGTTACAAATTTTACAACATCCCAAATTCTTTTTTTTTTTTTTTTAATTTAAAAGGCATGTTTTACAAATATTTTTTAAATTAAAAAAGACATTACCTCTATGTGCTTTTTTAAGGTTATATTGGAGAGTTCTTGAAAGCTAGTATTTCACTTGATTTCGGCAGACACAAAAGACATTTAATGTGGTATGACAGCCACGGATATGGCAGAATCACCTGTAGATGTTTCCATCTTGATTGTGATACAGTTCACAGAATAATTGGACATTAAAAGTGCATAAGTTATATTATAATCACTGAAGCCAAGTAACTGCAGCTTCAAGCAGTGGTATGCAACGGGAGATGAACATCTTCATGATTGTATTCTCCTTTAGCGAAGAGGGAGCTAACTGGAAAGGCTATTTTAGATAACTGACTAAGTAAAGCATTGTACATATTTGTGCACACTACTTGTTTTCTGGCTTAGTACTGCAGTAATAAATGTAAAAAGTAACAATTTGTGTTATATTAAAATAAAATGGAAAATAGACAGCTAGAGCAGCAATATTCTTAAAATTTGCTAAAGTACCTTAACAAGACTTTGTTGCTGTAATAATATATGTTGTCACAAACGTGTGAGTAGGAAGGAGCTGTATGGACCAAGGGAAGATAATTCCACACCAGGCCAGGGGGTGGCAGGGTGCACTAAACCTACTTCTGTTGTCTCTGCAGTCCAAACACGGGAAAACCTACCTGATTCAACCTTGATGACATCACTTCCAGTTCCAGCGCCCAGAAGAACGCCACTTTCGGTTCCGGCGCCCAGAAGAACTGCACTTCTGGTTCCACCATATCACTTCCGGTTCTGGTCTTTAAAGCCACCATGTTTTCACTATATCATCAGTTCAGTTGTGGACTACAACCAATGCACATCAATGCAATTTTCATACCCTTTTGCAACCAGGGATATTATATGGGTGGTTGCCCCAAACCTTTTTTTTTTTTTTTTTTTTTTTGAGTATGTCGAGTCTGTTTATATCACAGAGGTGTAGTTTGCAGGATGATGTCCTCCTTATTGAACCAGAAGTCACAGCTAGAGGACTGTGTGCTCTAGCTAATCCTCTGGCCTACTCCCATATTGGACTAGCAAACATAAATGGACACAAAGTCACCTCTTTATTTGATTCTGGCGGTAACATTTCCATTGTTGCTTGCCGCTTAGTGTGGCCATGACAAAGGCTGAAAGTAAAGACCAAATTAACCTGTATTCACGTGGATGTCCATTATTATGAGTCCACCATCTGTTATATCAGAACAGCATACTCAGCTACCTCCACGCCGTGTACACAGCTGGAGAAGGGACAGAGTTTGGCCTCTAATGATGACGTGGAGACACCTGAGCCATCGATGAGCGATGTGTCGTCGCCATCATCATCATCATTCTCTCACACGTCTGCAGTTTCAATTTTGGCAGACCCCGGCTTTATTTAAAAGGGAGCAATGGAGCAGATTAAGCTCTGATTTTTTTCGCCTGGAATTAAAGAGGAGGTCCACTGCTTTTGCCTATCCGGTCCGGAATGTCAATTATGCCAGATTCGTAGGAGGGACTGTGCTCTGTGCTCCTCTAGTTGCTTTACTTTTAATTGACGCCCCATTTGAGAGAATCAGGGTGGACCTAGTGCGACACCTAGAGCCCTCGGCCAGGAGACTCTATATCTATCTCTCTATATATCTATCTATATCTATATCTATGGTCCTGGTAGATTACGCTACCCGATATCCTGAAGTTGTTCCATTGCACTCAACGACATCGAAAGCTATCACACTGGAACTAGCAGGGGTCTTCGCGCAAGTCAGAATCCCTAAAGAAATCATGACAGATCAAGGGATGCCTTTTACCTCGGAGACGTCCAGGGAAATGGCCAAGTTACTGAAAATAAAACATTTAAAGACCTCGATATATCATCCTCAAACTGATGGTCTAATCGAGGGGTTTAATCAAACTCTTAAACAAATGCTGTGCAAGGTGGTTAATGAGGATGGAAGGAACTGGGATCAGCTCCTCCCCCTCATCCTTTTTGCATATCAGGAAGTCCCACAAGCCTCCACTGGGTTCTCACCTTTCTGAGTTATTTTATGGATGACAACCCCAAGGTATACTGGATATTTTAAAAGAGGGTTGGGAGGAGGAGGCCCTCCCCACTACAAATATACTTGAGTATATCGCACAGTTTCGCAAGATTTGAAAAAATTAGACCCATTCTAAAAAAATCGCTTGGAGTAAGCGCAAGTAGCCTAGGTCTGTTGCTATGACCATGGTAAGTCTCTTCGGGAGTTCCGGCTGGGGGATCAAGTCATGGTATTAATTTCTACCTCACACTCCAAATTGTTGGCACATTGGCAAGGCCTATATGAAGTTAAGGAGAGGAAGGAGCTGGTCGATTATTTGGTTAAACAACCAAATTGTCGGCCCAGTGAGCGGATTTATCACATTAATTTGCTGAAACCATGGAAGGAGAAGGACCCCGATCCCTCCTCCTCACAGCCCAGCTCCCTCTTTGCTCATAAATTAAACCTTAATTTCTGTGATAATCTGACTCACCTAAAACGACAGGAGCTTGAAGCAGCCACCCTGTCTGTCCCGGAGGTAGTGAGTGAGAAGTCTGGACGGACCTCCCTGGTTGCGCATGACATAGTGACAAAACCCAGGGTAATAGTCAGGGAACACTCATACTGACTACCCGAGGCAAAAAAGGCAGAAGTGGAGTTGGAGATCAAATGAATGCTGGATCTAGGAGTAACAGAGGAGAGTTATAGTCCCTGGTCCACTCCTATTGTATTCGTCGGAAAGCCAATCAATAAATACATGCATATAGTGGAAATATGAACTTAGAGTATGTCAAAATGAAGCACTGAATTGCCTGATATGAATGGGCGGAAAAGACCCCTAGAGGTGCTACTTAGCACATGATGGTGGAATGAGTTTGTGGCTAAAAGTGCTCCAAAAATGCTTCTTGGATGGGATGGCTTTCAATTTTGCCATCATCCATATTTCCTCAACAGCTTCTAGTATGTATTGGGCCAACCCTATGATGGATATGTCTTTCCTGATAAGTTTGTTCAGGCATTTTGCACTAAAGTTGCTTCCCCTGAAGACTGCAGTGTAGAACATCACACTGGCTACTATGGACTGATAGAACATTTCCAGCAGCTTGCTGCACACATCAAAAGGGTCTCCTTAGCAAGTGCAGTCTACTCTGGCACTTCTTGTACAGTACCATTGTGTCCAGACTATTTAGGTTTATTACCTGGAGTTTATGTGAACTCCAGGTACTTGCACCACTTCCACATCCTCTCCCTGAATGGTGACTGGTCTCCGAGGCTCATTGGCATACCAGAAGTCCACCACCAGCTCGTTTGTCTCTGTTCTCCAATGTTGAGTTGCAGGTGGTCCTCCACAACGTTCCTATACTCTGACTTGTCTCCATTATTATTGCAGCCTATAATGAAGGAGTCATCTGAAAATTTCTGTAGGTGGCAAAAAGTGGTATTGCTGGGAATCTGTTGTGTAGAGAGTAAAGAGGAAAGTAGACAGAACAGTTCCTTGAGGGGCTTCAGTATTACAAACCACCATTTCTTACACACAGTCCATGAGTCTTACAAACTGCTGTCTGTTGGTCATATAGTTAATGATCCAGGAGACTGTGGGGGCATCAAGATGCAAAGTATTGAGTTTTTTGATGAGGCAGAAAGATGTTAAATGCAATGGGGAAAATGGAAAAAAAAAAAAATCAATGAAGACTGATCCCTGCTTTGCCCAAGTGGGAGTAGGCTCTGTGGAGCTTGTAGATCAAAGCATCCACTACACATATATGTGTCTGATAGGCAAACATCAGAGGATCCAGATGTTCTGAAACCAGGGGTAGTAGCCGTTCTCCAGACTCTCAAAGGTATTCATGACGTATGAACTAAGAGAAACTGGTCTGAAGTCCTTGGGATAACTGGAATGTCCTTTATTTGGCACTTGGACCGTACAGAATGTTTTCCACAGCTGTTCAGCAAATTCAGGGAAAGGGAGAACAGGTGCTGAAAGACCCCACAGAACAGGCCGACACGTGTTTTTAGCACAGTTAAACCTTGTTTATGCAGTCTTTTCCTAGCTCTCTCCTCTCTTGATCAGCAGAGACAGATAATCCAGGAAGTGGAAGGGGGCTGGATACCACAAGTGTGAATGTAGGGGGAGGCTATGCAGAAGGTAGTTGGGATCCTGGAACATCCTCATGTTGCATGTAGTGGCTAGCAGAGTTGGTGGAGGTTAGTACTGACAAGAATGAGTCAGACCTGTAAAAGAACCGGTTCTGTTCTTGTTCCTTTCTTTGTATGTTTTATAGCTTGCTGTCCCATACTTCCTTCACTTTGTTTTGTCGTAATCTTACTCCAGTTAAATTTTACCAGTTGGAAATCATGATGATCAGCGAAGTTCACAAAAACATTTTTCACAGCAAATATGCTGCATTTGCCAGTGACCTTGGTCTCTGAACATTTTCATAGAAATACTCCTTGGGCCAGTTTAGATGAGCATTTTTTCCCACAGCCATTTGCAAGGCCAGAGTGACATAACAGCTGTATCAGCCAAGTTTCACACAGACCAATTGTAAGATCATTGCCTTCATGACTAAATCAGTACCCCAGATGGATTTACATCCTGCATGTTAAAAAATATTTTCATTTGAGGGGTAAATTAGCTCAGTGTTTCTCAGCTGGGTCTTGGGCTGCCATTGGTGGGTTGCCTTTGTTGGATTGCAAATGGGTAGCTTGACTAAGTGATCGATACACTGTAAGAAAATTCATGATAGGAAAATCTGTGGTTATGAAAAAAAAAAAAAGAAAAAAAAAAAAAAAAATGGTACAACACATGAGATTAAAATTAAAAATTAAGTGAATGAATATTTCTGTGCTTAGTCAGCTTGTGTTTAAGAAAAATTATATGTTTGCTGAGACAAAATACTGGTATTTTAAATTTACTTAGCATGCGGAAACTGAGAAGTAAATTCAAACATTCTGGATTTTTCCAAACAACGAGCTGCAAAATTTCTTTGCAATAATCCATCATAATCCATTATATTAACAGTAATTCTTAAACAGGCAAGTGAAGTTGTACACTTCGTTATGTGTAAATCTCACTTCACTAATGCAAATTCAATACTTTATTATATTTTTAAATACTTTGAACATTAACTTGGTTAGCACAGTGAGTAAGTTGATATTAATTTTACACAAAACTAAATTGAAAACTATTTGCTTTTTCTTTGAACATACTTCAAATTACAATACTTTTCCAACATAGCTCTCCCCATCAACAATAATTTATTGATTTTATGATTAGAAACCTACTGTCTGCTTTAAGCCACATCTGCCATTTGCTAATAGGCTTGTAAAAAGTCTATGGCGGCTTATGTCCAAACTCCCGCTTTTTTCAGAAACTATTGTATAGGTCTTTAATGTAGCTAGCTAGCGTAAGGTGCAGTACTTTGGTGGTTTACTGTAAACGTCAGTTAACATAGCAGTAGTTTCCTCTGTTATTTTGGCATCTATATGCAGCAGTGAATGCACAGCACACTAGTGTTTCTACAGATTATTAACTCAGTCCTCTATTGCTATCTTCCTTACACTTAGGCTTATGTGGAGTTTCTCCGCATAACTTATGTTGATCTGAAGTTAACACTCCTAACATCATTGGACAATTAGACTACAGCCTTGCTTAAAATTTACAGAGCTAAAGTATGACAATCAGGCAAACAGGAAATGGAGAATCTTCTAGAGAAACTGGATATACAGGTAGATAATATATCTGAAGTGAATTTTCACAATTTTCAACTATGGAGTAACAGATTTTATTCTTTTTGACTTTTTCTTGGTATGATACTGCACTAATTGACCTTCTCGTGTTTGTTTTGCTTTTCTTTCACAGATGATGGACTTAACAGCACACAGAAGAGACACTGTTCTTCAGGGTCTTCCCTTCTTTCTATGAAAGTGAGCTTCAATTTCAAAAGCCATCCTGGTAATTTGCATTCCTCACTTTATGGTGTATCAGTTTGACCTTTTTATCTTGGTGTAACTTGTAAGATATACACAAAACTTAATATTGTTTTAATGTTTATGTGATATCCATGACAAGGGGTATTATTATTATTTTAGAGGTGGTCAAGAATGATTGCTCTCCAGTGTGGTAAATGTTGTAATTGTCCTCGAAGAGGAGGCTGTTATGCATAACTTGGGAAACTTTACAAATGCCTTTACAATTCTGTTTGTCCTACTTTATGCTCTTAACATGGGTTATCTCAGGGATCTTAAATACACACTTTAGGTGGTCCAGAAAGTGATTCTGCACCTTGGAAATGACTACACTGCAAGAATGCAATCTCTAAAAAACAAACTATTCAAAATATAATACAAATTTCTGCGCAATGCTTCCAGCTAATTTTGTCACTTCTGGTCACCTGTTTTTAAAAAAAAAAATTTAAAAAATGAATCTTTGATGAAGGTTTTCAAATTTTACATTAATTTCAATTGACAATTAAATGGTCTATGCACATTATTTGTTTGATTAGCTTTCTAAATAAGTCTGTAAATCATGATTCTGAGGAATTGAAGTCCCATTTTTTCTTGTTTGGTAATGACCTTACATTACAGGAGATGACTGCCAATTTTTACTTGCTGTTATATACATTGTTATGTATGGTAAATTCTGTGTAGCTGTTTTTGGCATAATTTATTAAATTTAATTATTAATTTATTAAAGCGCCCATACTTTTATTTTACGAGTGATGTATGAGAGATTTTTTTTTTACTTTTTAGTACACTTTTTAACTTAAGTGTGGTTTTTAAAAATTTTTTTTTTTATATATATATTCAAATTTTTAGTCTTGAATTTGTTTTAGTATAATTTTTTAATCAATATTTTAAGACTTCCTTTAATATTTCTATCCATTACTAGCGTCATCTATTGGTGAAATCTTGAATTATGAAAATATAAAAATTTCATTCCTTAATTAACATGGGTTAGTTGATCCATCCATTATCCAACCCGCTATATCCAAACTACAGGATCACGGGGGTCTGCTGGAGCCAATCCCAGCCAACATAGGGTGCAAAGCAGGAAACAAACCTCAGGCAGGGCGTGCATACACACGCACACACACCCACACACTAGGGACAATTTAGAATCGCCAATGCACCTAACGTGCATGTCTTTGGACTGTGGGAGGAAACCGGAGTGCCTGGAGGAAACCCACGCAGACACGGGGAGAACATGCAAACTCCATGCAGGGAGGACCCGGGAAGCGAATCCGGGTCACCGAACTGCGAGGCAGCAGCACTACCCACTGCGCCACCCGAATTAATTAATCAATTAATGAAACTGATTATTGATTCATGTATTGTCATCAGAAATGAGTAAATGTGCAAAATTTCTAGTCATTTGGACAATAGAAACAACAAACAGGTGAAGTTAAAAGAAGCGTGGTAATGGTAATAATAATGATGTGTTAGTTTTAATTTGTAGAATGTAAAATTTACAGTTGTGTTTAGTTTTTGATACTGGCTTTATAGTTAGCTACCATAAACTAAACAACAGTAGCTAATACAACACAAAATATTTTATTAGAATAACAAACTGACTTGGTGAGTATTAGACATTTAACCAACACAAAATATTTTTTATTTTATTTGAGCCAATATGTTTCGGATGTCACCACAACTCAAAATATGAAATTTACTCAACTTCAATTGGGTAAACTCAAATTTTTGAATGAAGAAGGTCACTAGAAAACTTTAAGTTAGAAAGGGCTATTTTTTTTTGTTTCCTTTTACAGCACAGTGCTGTGCAATGTGTTTCCCTGTTTCTAAGTGTGCTTGTTTCTTCAAGCCATTTACTCTGACATGGCTTTTCAAATCTGTTTTGTCTGAAGATAAGACATAAATGAGCTGGTGCTCCAATTCCTGGACTGATTTTCCTATGGAATCTTGCACTTAGTGTCTTTCTTCAAAATAGTTGCTGTTCCACACAATTATTGTTGACCTTATTTGGTGTGCACTGGTGGGTGTGTTTCACTCCATGGTTAGAGCTCATTGTGTATTTGAGGTAAAAGATTTATATTAGCGTGTAGTTCTTGTCTTCTGTACTTTTCAACCTCATCATGAGACTGGTATGGCTAATGATCAGGGTAATTTTCTATTCAAGCAGACAGTTATTTGCTTGTGCTTGTTCAACAACAGCACACCTCTACCCCTGAGGTTACATCACAATTACGTTTGCAGCAATACTGCTCTCAATCCTAACTCAAAAGTATTGTTTTGAAGAATAAAGGTCTCTTTACTCAAAAATTCAGGTGCACTTAGCAAAGTTTGCTGTAGATCATTAAACAACTCCTTTATCTTTGAATTCAAGTGGAAAGTATTCTATGCCTGGTTGTTTCTTAATTTGATATATGGTTCAGCATGCTTACTTAAGTGAGATACTGTATGATCCTTTCAATTTATCCCAATTTTTAGACAAAGTCTTATATTTGACTGTTGGTTTTGGGTCGTCACCACGATGAGTTTATCTTTGACATCTGTCATGTAACTCTTACTTGTTCCAATGCTTAGTTTAAATAATAAGCTTTTATTCATATTAAACAGGGAAATTTTAGAATAAAGTTTCAATCAGGCATCCTTAAGCAGGTCTGGAAAGTTTTCCTCATGATCCTTATGAGCCTAAGTCAAACAGTCTACAAAGATAGCGTCTGCATAAGGCGTGCAATGAAAACAATTTGCCTTGGCTCCTTTTAAAAAAGTGAACATGATGATTTGCTTTAGCTCAGTAGATTGTGAAATCTCCAATTCTCAATAAGCGAATTTACCCTGGCAAAGTGTAGGCATCAGCCTGAGAGATTTGGCTGAACATGTGGAAATGATTGCACAAGCAATAAAAACTAAGATTTTATAAGCAGTGTCATAGACTCCTACACTCTTTAATAAGTTCAAAATGTAATATTTTCTGTACTTACATTTCCACTTCTTCCTTTTCAGTTTTAGGCAATCTTATATCACTCTAAATGATATGGATAACCTTCTTTTCCATCCATGGTATCTTTAAAATAATTACATGGTTACCCCCTGCTTTTTTAGAGATATTGTGGATCTTACATAATAAAAGAAACATCTTCAGAGTTTCCAAATTAATCCAGTTAGCACCCTAGCACAAGGTCAGCTTTGAAATTATTTCACTGCTGGTGCCTTGTGGATGTTTTCTCATTCAGGGGGGTAGGAGGCTTCACAATCTGGAAAGAATATGATCAAATATTTGATGCCACATGTCGGCTTTTAGCATTCTTAAAACTGCTACACACAATATACAGTACATTGCTAAATAAGTCCACCAGCTTTTTGCATCTCGTCATGACAATACTAATTATATAAACCACACTATAGAAGAAAATGCCTGCTCATTTGAGTTTTTTTAATACATAAATGAACATTATCACACATATTCAAATTTGGATGAATGAAAATGACCTAAAGAATGCACTCAGTGACCATTTAGAATTATAATGAATGACAAGTCAACTATTGTTGTAGCTTATAACTAAGATAAATGCTCTCTCATTGACCATTAATGGCCTGGAGTTTATGTGGGGAAGACAATTGAAACTCCACTTGCAGGGTTGTACAGGCAACATTGCAGTTTGTGTAAATCCATGAAGGTATTGTTGTAGAGCATCATCAATGATAAAAACTCTTGAGTTGTTCTCACTTTTGGCCCTTGAAGAAGTTCAGCAGACACATTGTATTCACTGATTTCCTTTGGTCCTGGGTGGTAGGTGTGGATACTCTAAGAAAAACTTATGTTTGGGCTAATAAGATCTTTCTATTTTTTTCTGCTCTAGTACATCACCTACCTAAAGCGTATGTTAATTTCTTTAACTAGTCTGTTAATACTTTGGATAAAACATTTTGGCAGCAAGACTGCTGTGCTGGTTTCTTTTCATGTATGAGTTATGAGTTATGAGCCATAACCCCAGATTTTGCAAATAGGCCTCTTTGCTTGTTCTGTTATTTCATTATTTTTTGAGCATTTCTCCAAGATGGTGGAGATTACAGGCTGAGCCACGTCCTGATGAAAACTCCAAACTGAGTGGCTGTAAACAAAGTCACTTGAAGAAGACCATTAAACAAAGTTAGGGACAATTTAATTTGCATGTTATTAGTCAATTAGTACTTATAACCTATCATTTTATACTGATCTTGCTTTATTTTACTGGAATCCATTTTGATGAGGCATTTATTTTTTCGGCAGCCATTTTGGTCATGTGATCTCCAATCTTATAACTTTTATATGCATGCATATAAAACATGGCAGCATAACACTCTGCTAAAATATAGCACAATACTGCTAAAAGACATACATTTGCTTAGCACCAAGGTTATTATACTGTAGTTTTGCCTTTTTATATTAGTTTTTATTTCTATATTTTTTCTGACCTTACTTGGAAATTCAGTTTAGTTTTAGTTTTCCTTCATCGTGTATTTTTAGCTTTAGTTTATTTCACAAAGACATTTCTATTTTAGTTTTATATCTATTAGTTTCAGTTTTAGTTTTAGTAATTATGGCATGGAGCTCCTACGGAGTTTAGTTTTGTGTCATAATCAGACAGAACTGTACACTTAACAAATTTGGATACAAGTTTAATGTTAGTAAACCATGTAGTGTAGTAAGCTTCCACTATCTGGTTTTGTTTTTGTCTGATAAAAACAAGCATAATCAAAATTAGATACTGAATATGAACAATTTTACACAACTTTATAATTTTTAAAATATTTTCTCATGAAAATCACAGGGGCTTAGGAAGAACAGGACTCTTAGACTTGAATCAGAGTGTAGACCCCACCTAGCTGTATTGAGGGAAACAAAGAAAAACAAGCATGTAGTGTCAAGGTTAGAGGCAGTGAGACTTAGCCCAACATAAAGGACAGTAAACCCATAATGAGCAGAGCAAGAGCAGGTTATAGTTGTATGGACAGGCATAAAACAACAGACAGCATCTGAGATTAAGAACAATATATACATTATCTAAACCTGTTTATTCAGAGCAGGATCGCAGGAAACCTGGAGCCTACCCCAGCAGGTTTGTATGCAAAGCTGGAAAAATCCCTGGTATGCAATATGTACTGTATGATATGGCTGATGTTAAGAACAAAATGAATATGATATTTCAACTATCTAATTTTAGAGAGAGAGAAAAACATTGAAAAAGGGAGACAAATATTTTAAAATGTAATTCTGCCAATGGATTACTTTCACAATATCAGGTATTTTGAGTTGTGAATATGAACTAAAAAAGATAAATTAACAGATATAGAATAAATACAACAACCCATTAGTATGTTTAGTTTTTCATCACTTGGCAGACTCTCTTCGCCTACCTACCTTTGTTTGTATCGCTTCATTGTTGAACGATGTTTTTAAAGCAAAAGTGATCGGTCAGCAACAATATGCTGATCTTGTATGATAACCTAGTCAGTCATCATACAGTGCTGTTTTATTTTCAAAAACAGGGAGTGGTCTCCCCTAGACTTTCTTGTATACTTAGATATGGGGATGGATATTTGAGGAGTAAACCGCAAGACAATGATTATCCATCCATTATCCAACCCGCTATATCCTAACTACAGGGTCACGGGGGTCTGCTGGAGCCAGTCCCAGCCAACACAGGGCAGGAAACAAACCCCAGGTAGGGCGCGCACAGCACACACTAAGGACAATTTAGAATCGACAGTGCACCTAACCTGCTTGTCTTTGGAGTGTGGGAGGAAACTGGAGTACCCGGAAGAAACAGGGAGAACATACAAACTCCACACAGGGAGGACCCAGGAAGCGAACCTGGGTCTCCTAACTGCGAGGCAGCAACGCTACCCACTGCGCCACCATGCCGCCCGACAATGATTATATTTTTATATTATATATATATAAAGGATCCATCAACAACACGTGAAATCAAATTAATAATATATTGAACAATTATTATAAAAGTTGAATAAAACAGACTCTGCAGCTGCAAGTCAAGTCAAGTCAAGTTGGGGAGCACGCACCCACTACATGGTGAAACAAGTTGGGATCCCATTTGGCAACCCCCCAGGCAGACATGCAGTCCAGTCGTACCCTCCAGAAATGGCCCTCCATCTGCCGCAGCCAGGTGTTACGTGGGCAACCCCTTGGCCTGGTCCAGCCACCAACAATGAGGATCTTATGATCTGGATCACCTTCGGGGAAACGCACCACATGGCCGTAGTGCCGTAACTGATGCTCCCTCACATTGCAGGAAATGTGCCTCATTCAGGACGCCATGAGCAACCGGTCATTCGACACAAAGTCAAACCAACCGTACCCAAGGATTTCTGGAGAGACACAGTACCAAAGGAGTCCAGTCTCAGTCTCACTCACTCACCTACTCAGTCTCAGGTCACTGGATAGCGTCCATGTCTCCCAACCATATAGCAAAACAGGAAGCACCAGGACTCTAAAGACTTGGACCTTCGCCCTTTTGCATAGATATCGGGAGTGCCACACACCTGCAGCTGCATGAATAATAATAAAAAAAAAAAAAATCGAGTATGTGTTCAGGTAAAGTACCACTTCCAGGTGATGGATTTGGCCGAAATGTTATTACAGATCTACAATTGTAGTGTAACAACCACATTTACGAAAATTTTTTAATAATAGTTTCAGTTTTGATTTTAGTTTTCATTAACTATAATAACCTTGCTTAGCACTTGTTTTTATACTTTGGTTCCAGGTTTTTGACATTTGCCAAGTGTTTTAATTTTACTGTTTTGATCAATACAACTTCTTATTTTTGACCATTCATTTATAAATCCTGTCATCTCCTGGTTCCTTTTTCAACTGTCCTTTGAAAGGCAACACTTCTGGCTTTAGTCCTTTCATGGGCAGGCCTTTCTCCAGGCCTCCGGATTTTCTCCATTGATGCGATTGGAAAGTAACGACTTGTAAAGCTGCAGAGACGGCTGGCAGTGCTTTCCTGATAGACCACACTGGCGAATGTGGACATTCCCAACAAGCCCAACAGAAATAGAAAACAACCATTAGCACGGTTAAATAATCTCCGCTTCAGACTTGAAGTGCTCAAATAGTCAACCAGAACAAGGTTAAGAACAAGGTTAAGCCTGTATGCACAGCAGTTTATGTACAGTACTTGCAGGACATCTTTACAAAGCTTCTCCTGTACCCCATTGTTACCTAACTATTACTGCTGTTCCATTATAACACTGACACATATGCATTTATGTTAATGTTACAACTGAGTTTCAGTTAGAGTTTTCAACATACAGTTCGTGTTTAAACCAAGAGCCTATGTATATTTGTTGTTCAAATAGGGCAAAACTTCAGAAATTTGTTTTGTCTTGCTTGTCCTTGCTTTTTTCCACTTTAATTGCAAAGCAAATGGCATCATAGATTTTTGATCTTAATAAGGCTTTCCAGTACATCTGCCATGGTGCTGACATTCTTGGTTTTTTTATGCCATGATGTGTGCATTTCACATTTGAGAGATGGTTCTCTATCTATTTGGTAACAGTTTTGTCATACATGCCAATGACATGGTTAAAGGTGTTCCCAGTTAGATTTTTTGCTCTCCCAGTGACTTAGTGCTACTTCCTGTCTTGCAATCAAAAATTTCCACTGTAAAGTGCTATCTGAAGACTATCAGAAAACACAAAAGATTTTAGTGAGACAAAGTTACATTTTATATTTCAACTGTCATAAACCAGTTTCCATATTTTATCACATCCACAATGCAATTAAAAATTAAATTAGAATGAGCTTAGTTGTAAAATTGACTACTGAATGTAAAATTAATCCAAATTGTAATGTAAATATAAGAAAGTAGGATTAGAAATATACTTTTAGATTGTTTTAATTATTCATCATGTCTGAACATCACAGTGCTTACATTACAAAATAAGAAACCAAAGAAAAATAAAGTTTAATGACATAGTGAGATAAAGGTTATTTAAGTTAGGATTGCACATGTGAGTATAATCATTCATCCATTTCCTGCACTTGTCTGTCCACAGTATATTCTGATATGATGTGGTCTGTCATTAATGGTATGCCAGTCTATCAGAGGTGACACATGACACCTTGATAGAATACAAAAATGTAAAGTTGTCACCTTAACTTGACAACTTAGAGATTTAACAGTCCACATGGAAGTGATCATTTTTGATAATTTTCAAATATAATGTTATAACTTGACAACTTACATTCAACTAAATGCCTTTCTGGACAATATGACATGTTCAACTCCAGTCATTGAGCTACTTGGGCATCTGCTGCTGCTGGAATGTGTGTGAAACAGTGCTGGCCATGTTAAAAAAAAAAAAAAAAAAAAAGGTATTATATTATGACCCTTTATTCCATAAAAACTAAAAGTGCATCCTTACTAATCTAAATGGCATGTTACACAAACACGCTCTAGCCCATCACAGGGCACAGTGCTAATTAGTATTGGTGTGTGCATTTGTGCCCTGTGATGGGCTAACGTCCTGTCAAATCGAGTGGATTTTGACTCTGTAATGAATAAAACAGATGAATTAGACACTTAAATTTTAATTTGTTATTGACTCAGACACTGGGTCTTAACATTTTACACTGTTCTCCCTGATCACATTAAAAGCAAATTCCAGTATTATTTTTTTGTTTATTACATACAGTATGTATGCGATTATATTTTTCCCTGGCTGCTTTACAAAGTGTCTGTTTTAATTCTGTAGAATGCTGTAATGAGAACAAATTCCAACAACTATCAATTTGTGGAAAAAAGAATTAAAATAAAGTGAAGTCAATGACATTTTATTTGACCTTGTTCTTTGTATAACCACCATTATTCTAAAATACTTAATGGGTAGATGCACAATTATACCTTAACTTGGTGACAATTATCTTAAACTAAATATTGATTTATCATCAGTAACACTATAGAAAGTTTAAATTTTATTTTTTTCCCTAAAACAAGAAAGTAAAATTATCCAGGGGGATTCATTTATTTTATACTTTGTTTTATTATGTACCGCTCTACCAGTATTTCTTAATTTTAAGTCTAATTCAAATGGTGTATCCAGAAAGAAGTGCTTAAAGACAATAAAAGACCAAAAATATATTCATATATTTTGTAGATTATTTCTGCGTCTGTGGTTTGGGGCTCCCTGGTGCCCCTTTGTGGTCACAATGTACACACACACACACACACACTCAATGCATAGTGTAAATTAAAAAACTGGCATAAAAACCACAGACAAGATTGTCTCCTTCCTTACCTCTTTCCCCAGTGCTTGCTTTCTCATCTCTCCTGCTCATCTAGCTACGGCATCACAGCAGAGCTGAAACACTGGTGAACATGGTCAACCTTCTGTCCCCCTCTTGTCTCAGGACACCTCAGTTGGAACCTGCTGGGACCTCCTTTGGTGTTAGCAGGATTATATGGGTCCCAATTGTTCCTGCTGCTCCGCTCAGCTGGAGCATTGGACCCCTCGCTCTGCTGCAGGAACTTCTGAGCACTTCGCCTCCCATCCTTCACACTGTTTCCAGTCCAATCCTTAACTCTCCTTTTTCCTAGTTTTGTTTAAGCATTTTATTAAAATCAAATAGCATTCCATAAAAGCAAATCAAGCTTAACAAAACTAGGTTTGAAACAAACCAACCCCCACCCATGAGAAACAGAGTAAAACTTAAAACTAGTAAAAATAAGTAAATAGATAAATTAATAAATGAATAAAAATAAATAGAATAATAAAAAGATGAGAGAGAATCCGTTTCCTCAATTTAAATGCTTATTCTAAAATGTTATTGATTAGATCCTGCCAGGTTTTGAAAAAGTTTTGTACAGATAATATATAACATCAGTTACCCACTGACTTAAATTAGGTGAGTTACGATTTTTCCAGTTGAGCAAGATACTGTAAGTCTATGTGCCAATAGTGTAGTAAAGGCAATTACAGTTTGCTTATGCTGTTAATGGATTAGGAGGGATTGTGGCACCAAGGGTGTCTGAAAGGCAGTTTAAAGATTTTGGTCCAAAATTATGTTAATTTGGTGCACACCCAAAACATATTGCCCAGTGAGGTTGGATCTTGCACTGAAAATATTTTGGACAATTTTAAACAAGACAGATGTGCTTTATATTTCTATGTTTTGCGCATATGGAGCTCGAGTGAATTCTGTGCATTGCTACCTTCCACTCCTTTTCTGAGATGTGGAGTGAGAGATCCTTTTCCCATTGTCCTCTGTGATCTTTGAAAGGGAGGGACTTTAAAATGTTTTTACCAGGGTGGGCAAGTTAATTAATGAATTAACAGCGACAATTATTTTATCACAAATTAAACACAGTTTGTTATTATTTTGAAAGCCTCAGTCTCGCTAGCAATCGATAGAAATCAGTGATCTTCTTGTTACAGCACTTTTCGTTACGCTTTTGCTAGAAGGAAAGATAGCTTTGTTGATTTAACCTCGATTCCCTGCCCGTGCATGAGTAGAGAAGAGCATCCATCCATCCATTATCCAACCCGCTATATCCCAACTACAGGGTCACAGGGGTCTGCTGGCCAATCCCAGCCAACACAGGGCGCAAGGCAGGAAACAAACCCCGGGCAGGGCGCCAGCCCACCACAGGTAAAGAAGAGCAAACATCTTATAAAATGGCATGTGGGGAGATACCAAAGTGAATGCTCAAAGCAAAATAATCTGTGGATGACTTTTTTCATATTATTGCTAAATTGGACTCAGATTTTGGATTTGTCGGACTCAGATTTTGATACAAGTAATTTGGAGATTCAGATCAAAAACAAAAGCTGAACATGTTTGTGTAGCTAATGCACCTATGGCAACGTTTGCCTGGGAGGACAGACACGATGACAGGAGGTACAAATCATATTGCATCTCACTGCATGTGCCACCCCCGTGCATCTCTCTCACAAAGACAGCCAGCCCACCATGCACACCTGCTGGCCGTTGAGCTGCCCCCCACACAGCCGCTGCTGCCGCTAACTGAAAACTGGCGCCGACAGCAGGTACAACAGGCAGCAACAGACATTTTATGTTGATTTATGTGTGAAACCGTTGCTTTGTGCACTTTTCAGAAAACAAAGTTTTTTGGAAAAAATAGACCTCAAAGAGTTGCTACTGAACATAGACTGTTTATGCTGCTCCCCGATAAAAGAAAATGCTTCTGCTGGTATGTGTTTAGATAAAAAAAAACCAGATTTAGAAATGTTGACTTGCTGTTGCTCAGAAGGTGCCTGTTATAATGTTATGATCGTGGCAATGAACTTTGAGGGTAACTTGTTTTTCTATAACAAACTAGATAAAACATTAATGCCCTGGCAGTGGCAAATGGCTTTGGTTTTATATTTGATTTGATTACATTAATGTTTAAGTTGAAATTTACAAGAAATATGTAAAGGGAATACTGCTGTTAAAAAGCACCTTATTTGTTTAAAGTGTTTGCAAACCAAATACATGCAATACACTACTTTTGAGTTCATTATTGAATTTTATGCATAACAATGTCATTGTTGTGATTGTCTGTGATTAATCGTGATTAAAAATTGTAATCGTTGGCCAGCACTAGTTTTTATATATTACTAAGATGCTGTCTGAGTCCTCAAGACTGATCAATATTTTTTCCAGAATAGAGGTAGGTAGAAGGCGAGGAAGATTGGGCAGGTTTTGTTTAACAAAATTCCTAATTTGAAGGTAGTGAAAGAAATGTGTTGCTGGAAAGTTAAATATGGAGTGTAATTGTTCATTGGATGTGAAGATGTTGTCTATGTATTCCTAGGTTTTATCTTCTTTTATTTCGGTTTCTCTCTTGATTTACAACTGTTCAGCCTTCTTTTTATCCCTGTAAGTGTAGGTCCTTATTGAACCACAGAACAGCTAATGAGGGTTTGCATGCATGCATACCTAAGTATTCCATTTCCCCATTAGCAATCAGTGTCTAAACCCATATGTCTAAGCTGCTGTATTTTAAAATAAATTCCCTGTGCTGCCTCGGACCTCTACTGACTTTCACCACAATACTACATACTAAACAAGCAGTTGAGTATTAGTGTATCACTGTGACTAAAATAAATATAGGATTTAAAATCAGCACTTTTATCATTGGTTTAAAATAGAATAATAATGAAAATTAGGGCTGGGAATCAATTAAAAAAAATAATCGCAGAAATGTATGTAAGTAGTCATGATTAATCACATCCAACATTAAAACATGTAATTATAAAATATATAAATCATGAATTAAATAGGGCAGCACGGTGGCGCAGTGGGTAGCACTGCTGCCTCGCAGTTAGGAGACCTGGATTCGCTTCCCGGGTCCTCCCTGCATGGAGTTTGCATGTTCTCCCAGTGTCTGCGTGGGTTTCCTCCGGGTACTCTGGTTTCCTCCCACAGTCCAAAGACATGCAGGTTAGGTGCATTGGCGATCCTAAAGTGTCCCTAGTGTGTGCTTGGTGTCTGGGTGTGTGTGCTCTGCGGTGGGCTGGCGCCTTGCCCGGGGTTTGTTTCCTGCCTTGCGTCCTGTGTTGGCCAGGATTGGCTCCAGCAGACCTCCGTGACCCTATAGTTTGCATATAACGGGTTGGATAATAGATGGATGGATAGATGAATTAAATACATACAGACTTCACAAAATTAATGAAGAATCAATACAAAGGACTTACAAAAAAAATTTCATAGTTTAAACTTAAACAATGACCTTAAACGTGAACTTAACAAAATACTACTTAAGCAAGTACAACCTGAAATTGAATGCTTTCCTAAAAGGCAAGATGAAACGAAGGCTGTAAGAAAATGAGGAGATTATATTAATTCTCAAATTGGCATAGCATATGAGACACAGATGTGTCAAGTAAAAAAACAACTGAAATGACTGTTGAATTTGAATGCAATACTAACTGGTTTATTTGAAATAATACAAATCTCTTAAATAGGCATATATTAAAACGTGTATTAAAATTCTGCAGATACTATCCTCAATTGTTCAATACCACCAACAATTTAAAAGTATAATCTACACAAATGCTGTGTCTACAAATGGCAATCTCCAAGCTGCCCCAAGTCCTGCCCTTCAGAAAGTTTCAAGTCTAAGAGACTTAATACTTTTGTGGTTGGTAGAATCGTGGTGTATCTTTTGGGTTACAAAAACGTGCCACCACAGAAAAACAGATGAAAAACACCTACACCTTTGCTGCTAGCACACGGAAAAAAAAGATTTTTGTAGCGGCTGTCTCGTTTAAAAAGTGACACCATGCATTATTTGGATGGTTATGTTAAGTTCTTTGCATAAATTATCAAAGACACTGCAAACTGGAATAATGGGTAGGGATAATCATTACATTTCTGTTTCATAGAATTTTGTCATTATTTTAGGGCAGTCAGTGCTATCAGATTGATGAGTTAAATAGAGGTAATAGAGACTTATTTTGATTTTAGTGCCAGTCAAAGATAACTTATTTAGCACTTATGGGTTATGACATTGATTTGATCTTCTTACAGAAACATGAAATGAAAAAAAAAAAAAAAAAAAGTATAAGTTTTACAATCACAAATTTTCTCTCGCATTGCGCCAGGACTGTCGTAAACATCTGTCCCCACTCCCTTTCATCTATGTCAGTATGCAGAAATCAAGAAAATGAAAATCAGTGCTACATATTGACATTTGTGATCAACGTAATAGGAAATGTTAAACCTTTAAAAATTTTAAAGGTAGTATATAAATACGGTATTGAATGTGTATGTAATTCTTTAGATACACACTTAATTGTTTTTGTATTATTGTTTCATACTGTTAAAAAAAAAAAAAAAAATAGCACCCCGACCAAAGCAAAGCCTGACACATTTGTCTCGTGGTAGGACCTGGATGCGACAATATTTTTTTAACACATTAAACAGACTACATTAAATCGCAAAACTTAGGCTTAATGAAAATATAATATCTCTCCAAACATTTTCACTGTATGGTTTAATACTGAAGAGAAAAACTGTAGTGCCTGCATCTTCAAACTAAACTCTTTGAAATGAGAATTGGGCAAGATGAAGATACCATTTTTTGGAATTACTGAAACTGCCAAGATGATTTAATGGTTAGCACTGCAGCTTAACAGATCCAGTATCTTGGTTTTTAATCCTACCGTCTTGTTACTCTGGTTTCCATCCCATATTCCCAAAGTCATGAGTAACTGCCAGCTCTTAGTTGACCCCAGTGTGTGTATGTTTGTATGTGTCTGTGCTCTAACATTTTGATGTTCTGCCCAGGATTGGTAACTGCTCAGTGCAATCATCATAGTTGCTAGTTTCCCATGGCAGTGAATTCACTTGAAAGGACTTAAGAATGTAGGTAAATGTGTGTATGAAACTATGCCTTGAAGGCTAGGTAAATACATACAGTACATACATTTTCATGTATTGGTAGAAATCAGGTTAAAAACTGTTAGAACTTTTAAAATATAACATGAACTTAACATATTACAGGGAATTATACTTTGTTTGCCAAGATTTATTCATGTATTTTTCAGTTAGACTTTAAAAGTAGTATTATTAATTATTAATCACAACTCCTTTATCATTCATTTTAGCCCATCTTGTTTTACTTACATTGCTGTCAGAACACATCCTTTCCTTTAGATATTAACATTTTTGCAGCATACAGTTCACTAGTCATCACAGTGGTTTGTGCCATCTCACTCAACAAGCTGACATAAAGGTCAACAAAGGAAATCTACTGTAACTGTACACATTTAGAGTTCATCCAACAGGAAGCACAAAACCAACTCCTCCAAACTTTTGGAGATGAAACTTAAAAATTATCATTCAAAGTAAATGGCTTAATTCTGAACTTTAGTCACCAATTTATTCCGGAAAAGTGTAGGTGGCTTTTTTGGGGTATTGCAGATGTGCCTACCTACCCACTGAAAACAGATACCAGATTGACACCTCTTATTCAGGAGTTGATGTCTTTGAAATATGTGCATCTACTGGTTTGCGTCCATGTCTAACAGTGACCCAATCTGTGCTGGACTTCTCCTCCCATAGATTCATGTTTTCTCCTTAAAATACATTTAAGAGAGCTGTTAGAAAAAAAAAATTGCTGCTTTAAGGAAATGTGGAAGATGGAGACTGCCCAAGAGATCTAGCCATTTAAGGGGTACATGAAGACAAAAGATGTGATGCTGGAACGAAGCTTAAAGCTAGAGAAAGAATGAGAGTATTGATGTTAGAAAAGTTGTGGCAAAGCATCAATGGCAGAACAATGAGGGACTGGGATTGTGATAGAGTGAAAAGAGAGAGGGAAATTGAAGGAGAGACTCCCAGGTTGAATCTGGTGAGGAGTTCGTCACCAGGTCACACTGCCTGGAAGACAGATTTTTATGATCAACAAGAGCTAGGCAGAGTTGTATACCGGGGTATAGTTTTAATTTTTAGGTTTCTTTAATCTCTACTTTCTTTTCTGTCTCTTTAATTCATCTCATTTGTGTTTTATTAAAATAACTGAAACTTTGAACTTCTTTCATGATGGGTATTCATAGTGATATAGATTGTTGAAAATATGAGCAAGTCACAATCCTGGGGACTCTAGGAAGGATGCTGAGGTTACACTGCTTGTTTGCAGTTTTCCTCTCCAGCCACCATGAGCAATGAACCTAACTTTGCCTATGCTCTTTTCAGTCTCCAGAGCATTTGAATCTTCCAATAATCTATCATAGACTGAGTTGTGACCCAACTGTGTGAAGAATGCACTGTTGTTGCATAACACATTACTTTCTCATTTTTATTCTCTATGGTCTTATGGCAATAACTGCAAAATCATCATTGGATTCCCAAATCCTTCGATATATCCATTTGTGTTCTTTTCACAATGGAGTAGCTGGCAGGATTCCAGCATGTCTGATCTAGCAGAAAAATCAAATGATAGATACAGTAAAAAGAATGGCTGGAGCAAATGCATCAGCTATAACTTCAAGTGCTTAATCAGCATATAATGTTGGGGGATGTAGTATGGAAAATTTCAGAGCAGTACAGGCTTATTACTACCTTTTCAGGATTGGCTAGAACATGATTATTAGACTCTCAAAAGACAAAATACCAAGAACAGCACCTACCATTCTGATTAATGGAAGATGAGCATAAAAATATGGATGCATCTAAGCCCATCAAGTTTTCAAACTGTGGAGATGAGTGAGAAAATCACTGTGGCTAAATAGTAATAAAACGATTATGAAGCTGGCAGTAGTGAAGCATGTACTTCAAGTACCTCACTCTTCTCTGTTCAGATCAGTCCAACATCATGGTTAGAAGACTGTGAAAGATCTTACTGACAGACACAATGAAGTGCAGCAGGAGGAGAAACCGTGCTACAGACAGAGGGGTTAATTACTGAAACAACTACCCCTTAAAATCAAGATGGCCTTTTTAAAAAATAGATAATTAATTGGCCGTCTCGTTCTCTATGGGTGTGCATGCTCATGCAACTGCAGGGGGTTGGTGAAGTAATTGGGGTGAGACGCACCTGCACGTGAGGGTGCTGTCTATCTCAATTGCTTCATCGGTTTCCTGTTGTGCACGATTGAGACACTACACCCATGGAGCCATATTAGAAAGAGTCGGCATGAGAAAAAGGATGGAATAGAGAAGCAAAAAAGAGGAAAAGAAGTTTAAGGATGTATAGAGAAAGAAGGAGCAAAAAGGAGCCGGTACAAATGAATGAGAAAGAGAGAGGGCAGACAGCCGGGAAGAAGTCCCTCAAGGGAGCATGTGGCCAATGCTCAGGGTGTGACGGCACTCCATCTGAGTGGCCTGGAAGGTGGAGTGACGTAAGCGCTGCTCAGTTGGAGCAACTTGCCGGAGAGAGGCGGCATGGCTGGTTCAGTGAGGCATCCTCTGGGTGGTGCCATGCATTTGTCAGAAGCTTTGGCATAGTGCCCTGCCAGGGTCACAGACAGCAGCAAGGGCCCGAGCCTAGAACCACTGCAGAAGGTTGGCTGAACTGCAGGTTAGGCACCTCCTTGACTGCAAGGACCCATTAGGGTTAGGCCAAGGAGCCGTCAGCTTTTAAAGAAGTTTACCCAGCCTCATTTTTATAAGGACAGTGTCCTGCCGTGTTTTATCATTATTTTAAAGGACAATTTATTTGATTGTTTTAACCTCCATCATCACTTCATTTTATTGGATTATTTATTGAACATTTTGTTGCACTGCACTCTTGGACACTTAGTTTTTGACTTGTTTTTTAATAAAAGCACTTTTGCAGTTTATGCTCCTACCACTTGCTTCATGTTGTGCCCTCATCTGCCTGCTCGTCCAGTTATGTTATCAACGGTGTCAGGTTCAAGAGGCTCCCAAAACAGGAGTAGGAGTGTGAAGCCAACTCGCACCATCACAGGAGTAAGCAAAATAACCACCTCACGACCCAAACACAGCTAAGTCAGTACCAATGTGGGGAGCCAGGCCACATCGTTACACACCCCCTCTTTTCCTGTTTGTTTGACCGTGGCATGAGTGCATGATGTCTTATGGCTATAAATACACCACTGTTTTAATCGCACTGAGCAACATGCCCATTGTTGTGTCCAAGCATGAATACTTCCAATAGATTTATGAAAAACCAAACCACCAAAAAAAAAAAAAAAACACACTTGAACAAACATCTAGCCAGCCCCTGTAGTAACTTTCACTTTAGGCATCTGACATGGACTGCTTTTTTAGTCATTATATTAGATCAAATTTGGTCAAGGCTGGCCAAGATCAAAAATGACCACATATAGGCAGTTCCAAAGGAAGCCTAAGTAAGAAAGTCAAAAAGTTTGCAGAAAAATCATCCTTTAGTGGGACAAGAAAGTTCAAAAGCATGGTAACTTTATCATTTTTTATTGGACAATGGGCAGGATGACATCCATCTCAGTGGAAACTCAATTTTAAAGTTCTAAATTTGAAGTTTTTGTCTGCAAAATAAGTGATTAAGTATTTTGCATTTTTGCAGAATTTTTCATTTACCTTAATAAAAGGGTTTTCAGGAATGGGTTTGCTGTGCATATGTATATACTGTCACACACAGAAGTTGGCCAAGTCTCTAACAGGTGCACAAAAAGCCTCAAAGATAAGTATACAATTACTGTTTTCCTCTCTAGAATGGAGAATAACCGGCCGGAGGAGGACAGGTATCACTTCCATCCCATACATTTCATCAGATAACCAATAGCAAAATCAGAGTGCGGCTGGCTCTTCCTACACTCACTGTTTTTATAATAGTAACACTTCTTTCAGCCCAGTATACTTTCCAGGCTTCCATCTCACTTATCAGTCATACTTGCTTCATTAAATGTGGTCTCCCAGTCGAAACCCCAACCTTTTAATGAACTATTTACAGATGTATATATACTGTATATATACACCTATATTTATAAAGTATATGCACACAATATACTATATATCTGTATACAGTGCCTTGAAAAACATTTGTCTTTTTCTCACAGCCTTGGATTTTGTTCAGTTTGCCTGGGAATTTGTTTAACACTACTACTCAAAACAAACCAAATTATAACCAATTAAAAATTTCATTCCAAAAACTGAAATGACTCTTTATAAGTATTAATTCCCCTGTTAGCTACTTGGTTGAACCAACTCTCTCAACTATTACAGCAAGCAGTCATTTTAGATAAATAAATATATATAACCAGATTTTGGAATTCTTCCTAGCAAACTTGCTGTAGCTGTACCAGGTTAGCTGGGGTATGTAAAGGGACAGCAATATTTAGGTGTCAACAAAGATGAGATTGAGTAGCCCAATTAGAGTCATGACCTAAATCCCATTGGACTTCATTTTTGCATATAGTTCGAACCAGACTGCCAGTCCCTGCTGCTAAAAACATTCCAACAAATGATGCTGCCACCACTACATTTTAAAATGGTGATGGTGTTACTTATGTAACCTTGACCAGTTACTAGTGCTGAGGATTTAAATACAGGTAACCTGCATCATGTGTCTACATCACCAGCTTAAAGTGAGACACCCCAAAGCATGCCTCATGTTCCTAACTAATCTCCTCATTATGACCTGCACCAGAGCAAGCAGGACAGAATGTTGGGGTGCATCCATTTGGCTAAGCTGAGCCTAGGAAAACTCAGTGAGGTGAACATGGAACTACAATAACTCATTTCAATTCCACTTTTACCCACAGTGTTGAGAACATTTTTACATTCTGGGACTTACTCTGGTATTCATGCGCAGATACTAATGGTGGCTCCTATATCTAAACCAAGGCTCTAAGACTTGGAATTAAAAGTGTGTAGAAAATCCATTTATTAAAGAATTAAAAGAACCCGCACCCATGCATCGGTAAAAAGACCAGGGGCCTCATATATAAACGGTGCGTACGCACAGAAATGTTGCGTAAGAATGTTTCCACGTTCAAATCGCGATGTATAAAACCTAAACTTGGCGTAAAGCCACGCGCATTTCCACAGTACCTCATAACCTGTCGTACGCAAGTTCTCTGCTCGGTTTTGCAGACTGGTGGCACCCAGCATCAAAGCAGTACTACTGTTCCTCTGTGGCTACCCTTTCTTTTTCAGATTCACATCCCTGACGCAGCTTTATAAATACACTGAAATTAACCGCATATTGTTTATTAGTTTAAGGTATCTGATCGTAATTAGCCTGTAACAATATAATGGTCCACAGAATGGTCAAACTATTCTAAATACAATAGCTGCTTTAGCATTGTAACTCTCATTGCACCTTCTTCTTCTTCCAGCTGCTCCTGTTAGGGGTTGCCACATCGGATCATCTTTTTCCATATTACTCTCAGTGCACCACTTGGAGTATTTATATCACTGTATCTGAGTGTGAATCACAGCAGCTGCTGATCGGAAACAGAATTATCGGTATAGAGCATCAAGCACACGCTGCCTCAGCTATTCGCTATTTGAACTGGTCTCATCCGACCAACGCTTCAGAGCTTTTCCTGTTCGGACCTTGCGGTTCACAAACAGTTTCATCCCAAGCTCTATACACGCACTCAATCAGTCCATCAAGTGCTCCTTGTAGAACGCTTTGTACTTATAAGTACAATTACCTCACTGTAAACTTGCGATACAGTTATAATATTGCACAACCTGAGCCACTTTATAAAGCGCGTATTTACATATGAGGACGATATCATTTTTAAGATGAAATGCAGCAAAATATGTTTATTATACAGATAAAACTTTAACTTCATTTAAATAATCTATATTGTTAATAATTAAACATGTGAGGACATGGTGCCGCAGTGCTAGCGCTCCGTTTACAGATTGTTCTTGCCTCGTGCTGTATTCCTACTGGGACTGGCGTGACACTGGAAGGATAGATGGATAGAATAATTAAACATTGTGAATAAGGTGCTTTATAAAGCCCCCGACCCGGCACAGATTCACACTGAGGCACGTGTAAATTGAACAGAAATCTTTTTAATTTTCTCTTCACCCGTGGGCGCACGTCTTCCCCGTGTCCCACAGATCCAACACAGTCCCAAACACTTAAACAGTTCAAACACTCTTCCCCTGTGGGGCACGTCTTCCCCGTGAACCCCACAGGTATAACACAGTCCCAAAGCACCTTACTTTACACACAGCAATCCTTCCGCTGGCACCACCACTCCTCTCAGGCAACCTCGTCCTCTGCCTCCCGATTCTGGCCCAGAGTGGTGTTTGCTGGCTCCTTTTATGGCCCTCCCGGGAGTGCTCCTGTTTCTTGTTCACCTGTTCCCAATTGCACTCCCGTGTGGGCCCGATGATTAAACCGGCTGGGCTTAATTATCTCTGCCTCGCCCCCTGGCGGCCATCCTGGGTCCCCATAGGGTTGGGGAGAACTCCATTTCCCATGAAACCCTGTGGGAAACTGAGGCATCATCAACCAGGGAGGCTGCCACCAAGCGTCCTGGGGGAGGTACTGAGAAGTCCATGGCTGCTTCCCCGGACCATATACAGCAGGGTCGTCCCGACCGGGCATGGGTCCCAGCTGTCCATTACACCACCCCTCTTCCAGATGAGTCTCGTGGGACTCAGCGGCCCGTCCCGCGAGGGCTGGTCTTCTCCATAATGGGGAGTTAGTGTCCTCAGGACTACAGTTCTGCCCTGTGGAAATATAAGCAAATGGTCTGGGGATGTTGCCCCGACATCGCTGCCACTTGGACGTCCTCACAGGACAACACCGCCAGATGTGGCCACAGTTGCCGCAGTTGTAGCACACTCGACTCCCTTTGGCTTGACCTTTGCGGGAGTGGAAGCAGGCAGGAAACTCCTGCCCGTTCACCCGCTCAGTTGAGGGTTCCAAGCGTCCCGGGGATATGTACTACGGAGTCTCTGGTGGCTTCCCCGGAACATGAGAAAAAGGGCCGGGCGTGGAACCCGGCCATCCATTACAACATGTACTACGAAGATATTTCAATTTTCCTTAAAAGTTTTGAAGAATTGGCGTTCTAAGCATACAGATGGCTTAACGTCCATTACAGAGCTGATTGTGTGGTGATTGGCTATTTGGAGGAAGAAAAGGAAAGACAGGAATTGAAGATTAGTATGTTTGAAAAAGACAGTACTTCTGTAATAAAGCATTTCATCGCAGGTCACGCATGGCGCAGCAGGCATCTTCCATCGAGACATGAACAATCACTGCACCACCGTGTTCCCATGTTTAATAACATGCTTTAACTCCTATCATCATGAAAATGATATTTTAATTATTCAGAGAGTTATAATTTCACGAATGTAATGGATTCTGTGTCCTGATGGACGAAGAGAAAGCCCGTTTAAGAATCTGATTCATACAAATAGAGCACATAGAAGATCAAATACAAAACAAAGCATTAAACATGCTACATTAGTTACGATGGGATTTGAGAAACTAGTAAATTAAACGATTTTAAGATGAAGTTTATGATGTTCTACTTTAATGACAAAATAAACTACGTGATTAAAGTAGAAATTGAGATTAAAGTTGACATTTCGTGCTTTTTTCACACTGTGTACCTTTTTTTTCTCTGTACCCTGATAAGCTTTTATGACACTCAGACGGTGGGCTAGGACTCGCCTTTTCACGGCGCCTTTGATTTGACAACTTTATTTCGGGTATTGTGTGACTTTGTGAACTTGAGCTTTCGAGTTTCTCCGATACTCTAGGTCATTCAATCAACTTCCTTTTGTTGTTTATGCCATTGTTTAAACCAACAAATAGTATGTTTTTCCTTGCCTCCATTTGGTATGCTCTGGAATTCTTATAATTTTCCCCCCGTGCTTTTGCGATTGCATTTTCACAGAACGTATGAGCTTAAGGGCTATTTATACTGATTTGCATATTCAAAGAGGCATAATTCTGGGAGGAGACAGGGCGGGACATCAGGCACATGCACGAGTGTTACTTTTCACGCTGATCGGGATTTATGTAGCGGAAGAACACGGAAGTGATTTGACGCACAGATTTATGCATCTGGATTTTTCTGTGCGTAAGCACATTTCGGCTTTTGTGCTTATGTCATGTTATAGTGTGAATTCTACGCACTGCGTTATGCACGAGACCCCAGGCTTTAATTAAAGAGCACAGAAAATGTAAATTGTTCAACATACTCATTACATAGTCGCTTTTAACAGTGAAATCTCAAAAAAAAAAAAAAAAAAAAAACCTAAAAGTATTTGCTGGTTCTTCACAGCCCCAATTTTTTTTTTTTAATTCACTAAAAATATTACTATTTAGACAAATCCACATAATTGAGAGATTATTAATTTTACTACATTCCTAGAAAACCACTCTGGAAAAAAGTAAGGTTGTTCAGTTTAAAATTTTTGTTAAATATTGTATAAATTTAATGACCTCATGGAACTTGAGATTAATACTTTTTTTTAGCAAAATGGTTGGTGTTAGCTTTTCTTTAAAGACCACTTTCATATTAAATGGTTAATTGTGCAGACATTTTCCAAAATGTAAATTTGCTGAAAATAAGGCAGGAGTGTGATAATCTGAGAGAGGAACGTTGCTGGTCTTCCAGATTACAAAAGCTACCAAAGATCAGTGGCCAAAGTTCGGGTATGTGGTATCATACAATTGGGAATGGACATGGAAACAAAAATTGACTTGTAGCTAATTATAACAGTCTCAGTAACACACGCATACACACACACAAAAAAAAAAAAAAAAAAACTCAGAACCACCATATACAGAATCCGGAACTGAAACAGTTCTTTCATCAAAGTACACAATAAAATTTAGAAATTATAAGTCTCTGAGGATTAAGAAAGTGTCATGTAACTTATTTTGCTTGACATTCCAAAATTTGTGTCTGCAGATAATCAGAGTTGCAACTCAGACGGGCGACATTTGTAGCAAGCAGCAAGGAGAGGTTTGAAAAAGAGTTTGCTTCCTATTTTGACAGGCTGTGGTGCTTTGTACAATAAATGTGTAGGCAGCCACTTTCTGCATGAGGTGAAAGAGTAGTAATTTGTGGTTGCTGAACAAGTCAGAAAAGTCTAACCAAGTCAGAAGAGTTTAAACAAAGAGATGGCAATGCCCACTAAGAAATATTTGTTGAGACCAATGTGGGTGATACAGGTGACATGAAAATTAAATATTTAAAAGAACACTTAAAATATTTCCTCTGTAGATAATTTTTGGGTAATACTGATACAAGCATGGCTAAAAAAGAATAAAGGAATCCTTTGAAGACTCAAAAGCATCTTCATACAATGCTTCACCAGTGAGAGATAATTGAGAAGTTACTCAGTAGCATGTAATCTGCTGGCTTTTCATTCAAAGGAAAAATTGCTATTTCACACTCAATTAAATCTATTTTTGAGTTTCTCAGCATACATGTTGTCTTTTTTTTTTCTAGAATCAACAAAAGCAATGCAGTTTGTTTCATTCTTCTCTCCAAATAAAGCTGCCTGAA
This sequence comes from Polypterus bichir lapradei, assembly GCA_026402145.1. NCBI lineage: Eukaryota > Metazoa > Chordata > Cladistia > Polypteriformes > Polypteridae > Polypterus > Polypterus bichir. The sequence continues at coordinate 168,490,950 of JANRMT010028174.1, forward strand.
GTGAGTATGTTAAGTTCAAATGAAGTATAATAGACCCAACATTGATTTGTCCACTGTGACCTAAATGTCATTTTTGTATATTATACCAGCTAACTAACTAAACATATAAAATTCAGATGCATCATTCTGAAAGACATAATTGGGGTTTATGAAGTGCTAAACCATAGAACTAAACAAAAAATACTTTACCAAATAAAAGGTCTTTATGAAACTGACAATGGCATGTGCAGAGCATACAAGTAGAAATCGTACAGTACTGAGAACTTTGCTATATGCTATTTCTTAGTGGGCATGTTGTCAGTTTATTGGTCCTATATAATGGCATCTGACCCATTAACAACAGAGGTGTAATAGGCTACACCAGTGTATTTGAATATAAAATGTGATAGAAACTTGGGACAGATTGTTAGAATTAGGAACACTTATTCTTCAAGGAAAATTGTTAGAAAAGTTGAGATTTCAAACAGTTATTACTATGCACATTTTGGAAAGGTGAAGTCTCCCATTTAAAAAAGTATTGATGAATGTTTGAAATTGTCCAACTTAAAACGAGAATAATTTTTTTGACCTCATTGTTATGATTAGTGGATTTGAATGAAGCTCAAAACAGGCTTTTCTTCCAAAACCAAGACTTGAAGCCACAAAATAAACCTGGCTTCTAAATAGAAACAGGCTCTGCAGCCCACACAGGTCAAAAGAAGCCAAAGTCTATATTATCCAAAAGAGAGAGGGGAAACCAATTAAAACAACCTAAACTCACTCAATTATTAAATGTTTTATGTTTTGATCAAGCTTGTGATGTTTGTTTTTTTTCCCCCCCACACAAACTGTTCCTTAGCCCTTAAAAAAATACTTGCATTGAGTTTGGTGTGGTTTTGGAGGTCAGGAAATCTATTGGAAATATTTATTTTAGATAGATAGATTTTTTTGCTCTCATGTGCTTTTACCAATGTTAAATATGATTCATGTTACCCCCACAGTGCTTATTGTTTTTCTTAGGGGTAGCGCCATTCTGAGATTTTTGTTAGGCTTGACAACTCTGCAACACATGCCATTATCTCAATGGCATAAAGGAAAAACTAATCTTTAGGGTCTGTCTTATTATTTATTTCTGAGCTACCAGTTATGACAAGTTTTTCTGAATACAAATTACATCTAGCTTTTTTTTTGGTCAACGACTTTCCACTCTGTTCTTTGACCATGATTCTGTTATTATGCAAGAGTTTTTCCAAGCAATATCTACAAGGGAATCCACACTGACTGGGGAAGAGGTGTGGCTCTTCACTAGTGCACCAGCAGAGGCTCTCTTAATTCACAATTCCCAGAGGAAACCTAGTAGCTCCAGCTTGAGCGGGTCTTAAAAAAGGAAACAGACTAATAAGTCACAAAATGCTGTAACAAATCCCCATAACAGAAAAAAAGAAAGAGTTACCATCAACCTTTGGCTGCATATAGTTTTAGATTTACACAAAGACAATCCATAACAAAGTCCTAAAACAGAAGGAATTTTATTTTCTTTCCAGATCTTTTTTTAGAATTTGGCAAGGTTTCATTACTGTTATATTAAAATAAGTCTACTTGGCTCCTGTCTGTGTCTCTGTGAAACTCCTATGTGAAGAAACAATATGCTGTCAATTGAGGTGTAAATGTTGGGAATGTCACAAGCAAAAAACAGCAACATTTCAGAAACGGAGTGGAAGGCAGTCATGAACAGAATTCACTCTGGCTCAATATGTGCAAAGTATTCAGTTATTCAACTTAATTTTTTACCAAACACATCTATCTTGTTTAAAATTATCCAAAATGTTTCCAACCTGCAAACACTGCAATCGAACTCCAGCTTCATTAGACCACATGTTTTGGGTGTGTACCAAATTAACATTGTTCTGGACAAAATTCTTTAAATGCCTAACAGCCTTGGTATCACAATCACTCCTAACCCATTAACAGCTGTGTTTGGTGTCCACCCAGATGGATTTAAGGTGTAGAAGGACAAACTGCAATTGCCTTTACTATACTATTGGCACACAGACTTATTTTGCTAAACTGGAAGAATCCTAATTCTCCTCTTTTAAGTCAGTCGGTAATTGACGTTTTATATTATTTGAAATTAGAAAAATCAAATTCTCACTTAGAGGATCTGTGCAGAACTTTTTCAAAACCTGGCAGGATCTAATCAATATTTTAGAATACGCTCTTAAAAGCACTGAGGAAGCAGATTCTCATCCCATTTCTTTTTCTTCTCCATTTATCTGCCTATTAAACTCATCAATTTGTTTATTTTTACTAGCTTTAAGTTTTACTCCGTTGGCCATGCTCTCTTTCTCAGGGGTTGGGGTCGATTTGTTTTCAATCCTATTTGTTGTAAAAATTGATCTATTTGTATGGAATAATTACAATAAAATCAATAAAAAAAAAAAAAAAAAAACACAACACACACACAGCAATGGATTTGGGTTTTTCGCAACTAACTGTTGAACTTTAAAAACGCTCTTAGAACACATGAGGTAATACACAGATATACATTTTCTCCATGACTTCATGTGAAGTAATGTTTACTCCAAGTGTAGACAAGCACAAATGTGTGACTCGCCAGCAATATTGTAGGAGTAAGATTTGGATGCTTCATAAATGTTTCTCTTATCCTAGTCTGACTTTAAGTGCATTTCTTAGGAATAATTCTGAGATGATTGATAAATACAGGGTCTGATTCAGACTTTTTAAATCTTGTTATTTTACTATAATGAAACTTATGTCTAATTGTCATATTGAAAAACTTCTACTGCAATGTATATATTTGGAGGGAGAAAAAAAAGTTGTTGATTTTTCATAAACCAACTTATAATGCATGTATACAATAATTAAATCAACTAACATGATCACAATTACACCAAAATACTGTACATGTCTCAGATATTTTCTATAAGGTCTGCTCATCATTTCATTCTTACTCTACTAATATAACACTAATATCAGATATTATATAATACTGTTCCATTCCACATCGACTCATGTGATATTCATCAACATAAAAACATACCCGTATGTACTGCTAATTCTCAGCTGGTGGAATGAATAGACTCAGTGTTTAATTTTAATCAGCAACAGTTAAACACTTTGCTAATCTCCACTCTCTTTATTTCCTTCTTGTACATCACACCTGGCCTAAGAAAATAATGCAGAATACATTTGTGTCACCAGTGTATAATTGTTATCGGTTGTAAACAATCCAAAAACTCAGGACAGCATCTGGAGAAAAACTAAACAAGCAAGTCTGATCCTGGCAAAGTCCACATTCCTACCAGTAGAAAAAAGGGAACAGTTTATGGAGTTCTGTAAATACAGAAATGCCCACACCAAGAGAGATCACTTCATCTAATTCCCGAAGTTAATGCTGTCTCTATCCATGCTTATATTTAGCCAGAAAGGAATATTGAAATGCTTCCCTCAGATAAGCATAACAAAACAGAATATACGAGCTGTACTTGTTAAAGGGCCCAGACATTCTATGCAGTGCCCATTCATTGAATTACAAGCTAAAACATCTCATTAACATGTAGATTTGTATATAGTACTTCACATAATATTCACCTATATGGGATGAATCAAAACATAGCAATTTCAGAGAAAACAAAGTAAACCATTTATTTAATTGAGCCCATGTGCCATAAATGTGATGAGAAATTACATCTGAAAACAAGAGAAAAAACATGGAGGAGATATCCGTTTCAAATAATATATTGAAAGAAAAAGGGGGGGAAAAAAAAAAAAAAAAAAGAGATAATGACTTGAAAACAAGTGTGGACATTAGTATTCCTGTGGTGGGCTGGCGTCCTGCCCAGGGTTTGTTCCTGCCTTGCGCCCTGTGTTGGCTGGGATTGGCTCCAGCAGACCACCATGACCCTGTGTTAGGCATATAGCGGGTTGGATAATGACTGAAAGATTGAATGACATTAGTTTAAGTTCAATTTACTGTCCACATTAACACTGGGACTGAACTGCCTACATTTTCACATATTTAACATAATTTTTGGAGTATATCTGTTGTTACCGTTTCCACATATTTAACATGTCAGCGTAAAAGGATGCTCAACCAGTCCTGCTTCTTGCATATCTGTGTGGCTGCTTGGTAACCTTTCAACATCTGAAGCTTGAGGTGCATTAATGCAGTTTAATGCAAAGACTACAATAACTTTTTGTTGCTCTCTGTCTCAAACTATGTGAATGATATTTTTATATTCATTAATTATTATTATTTTGGGTTAAACAGTAGTTATCACTGCTCTCCCAAAGCTCCAGTTCCAAGGTTTAAACAACTGGAAGGTATTGCCTTTATGATTTAAAGATTCACCCCTTTTTTATCCAAAACCCATAGATGTAAGAATAAGAATACTCAGCATCTCAAAAAGTCTTTACTGTCTGCATGGGTGAGCCCCAAGACTGACTGGCACGCCACCTAGTGAAACTGGATAATAAAGTCAGAAAGCATATCTAAATTATTTATTTTTCAATAAAAGTGTGTTGTCTAGCCACACTTGCTCAAAACACTTAACACATCTTATTTCTATATTTTCAAAAACAATGCTACATCTTTAACTTATTTATTATTTTTTTTTTTTAGAAATTACACCATCAGTTAGTTTCTTTAAAAATGTATGAAGGTATTCCAAGTGTTATGAGAGGCAAACATGGTGTCACAAAATAAATTATAAATTCACTTACTGTAGATCTGTTAAATTCCATCACAGGTGGAGTGTTTTAGGTACAGAGTAGAATGCTAATTATTGTAAACATCTGTGACTAATTTAGAAAGCAAATCAACCCTCTTAAAGAATTTGACTTTAAGCAATTTGATGTTAATAACATTACTGTATAAACTATAATTTGAAAGAATAAAAAAGTAATTAAAAAGCTTTGGACAGCTTAAGAAAGGTGGTGACAGCACTTAAAATAAATGCATTAACATTTTGTGAAAAGTTACAAGATTTTTGTTTTACTATTTTAAACACATTCCCTCCTAGTATTTCGACAGTGGTATCATGGCGTTTGTGGGGGATGGGGGGATTTCTTTGATGATTCTTAAAACTACACCCTGAAAGCCTTTTTAGAAATAATAATGTGAGAGATACCTGAACAGAAGTAATTGGGAGGAACTGCTTACCTGACCTAAACAGAGAATAGTTTAAGATTTCTATTCTAGTCATGAATTGTGAATTGTCCATAATGTACATTATATTTCAAAATAAAGATGCCCTAAAATTCAAGGATTCAATAATTTGTCACATGTACAAGTATTAGGTACAATAAAATGCTTACTTTCATATGCCCTCACAGACAGAAAACATAAAATATCAATAAGCACAAACACCATTAAGTACCAAAGCGCAAATGGCAAGTGAAACTGGCATAAGATGTTTGAGGCAAAATTAATGGTTTTTCGAGTACCAGATGGCCAAATGTCAATGACAGACTTTAGAGTTGTATCATTTAATCTGAGGCCGTACTGTATGTTCTGGATGCGAGTAAAGAAAGGTGCTAAGTGATCAGCTAATAACCACTTGGTAGTGAGCTGGCACAAACAAATTTGGGGCCCATATTTGGAAAACCAAAAAGGGTACAGCAGGAAACAATAAGTAAATGCCACTTTCTGGGGTAAGTTTAATTCAAGAGATTCTTCTTCTTATTGGAGGTCTTAGATTCTGAATGGGCAGTGCTGAAGACCACAATAGTGGTGGCAGCTGCAATGAACCGTGGGCAAATGTTTTGCTGGTACCCATCATGGCAGCAACCCTAGGACACTGTGGACGCCAGAAATGAGAAAATCAAGTTGCAGTTAAAGGACTTGTGTAATGTTGCCTCCTGCAGCAGAATTGTGATGTTCTTATTTGAATAATCATGAGCCACATATCAGTCAATTTTCTAGCTCTTAAGAATAACCTATGATAATTTGGTGTTACAACAAAGTCACTACAGTCTGGCTTTCCTTAGGACTAAACCAAAATGTGATTTAGAGGTAATGTCCAGCAAATACAGATATTCTTGTATTTGTGACAAAACTCACTAAAAATTTGGTATTCCTTTATTTCATGTAGCAATAACTGAGGATTACTACTCTGTACCCGCATACATTCCATTTATGAATCTGCCTCAAAGAAGGAGTCAACATCTGTAAACTGTTAAACTTTCAGCTCACATGAGTTGAACACTCCTGCTTTAATTAATACCTCAGTAGTCAGCCAATAGCATTAAAAATTTGTTTTGCATATTTGCTTTATTAATTGAATGCTGATAAACATATGGCTTCTGTTTCAGTATTATCATATTGATGACTCAAGTGAGTTTTGAAGTAGTCTAATCCCTATAAAGCTCCTTGTCACTTATTTGCAATATGCTAGGCCCACAATCTTAAAGTAATTTAAGAATACTAGTGTGTGCTTGTTCTTTTTTTTTTTTTTTAATAAAGTCAGTTATTGGTTTTGCTGTTTTAATCATAAAGTTCAGAAAGTGTGTGGTAGCTTTCCACTTGATTGCTTTATTTTATTATGAAATCTATTGTATATCCTTAGAATGTTGAAGTATCTGATCCAGTCTTGAGATGTTTTCATTATAGTAGGGGGTTTATTGCCCAAGGATAATGCCAATCTGTACTCAAATGAGTGTTTGCTGAGACTAAATGATAACAGCTGTTTTCAATGTCAATATATCCACTTAAAGAAAATGAAGTGATCTGAGAATTTTAATTACCAGTGTATGAAAAATGTGTCTCTCAGCACTGTGGCACTGATAGTATATAGCAGCAAAAATGAAATAATTCACAAAGGGAAGCTGTAATATTATAAGGCACTACAATAACTTTTGTTAATTCTGTTGAGAATTTTGTAGAGGAAAAACTATAATGACTAGTTCGGGCTTGAAGAAAAAAAATTCTTACTAAAAATGATTTTTCATTAAATATATCAATTGTCCAACTGATTTTCTAAACCTGCATTCTCCAGTACTGGAGCTAAAGACTATCACAGTAGTACAGGGGTACTTGTTACGGAAGCAATAGCTCGATTTAGAGTCATTCAAGGTAGATAAATTAAATAGTGGAAACTGTATTAATCCTGAAGATAAATTGCTGGGTTATAGCAGCAGGCAACAAAAAGGCAGAAATATATAGTACATACAATAAGAATGATCATATTCTTAAGTGGGTTACCAAGATATGCCGGATGCCAGAGCAACACTGTGGGCAAGATAATTAGCCCTGGACAGGGCACTAGCCTACTGCAATGCCCACTCACAAACTTGCCCACAATGTAAATTAGGTTCATAGGGTCAATATTGTGACCTGTACATAGTACAATGAAATTTTTATATTACGTGCATGTGCTAATCAACAGGTAACACATCGCCAGCGGAGGGCCTGAAGAAAAATGTCACTAAGACATCGAGAAACTTCAAAACAGACAATGGCCTGGGACAGAATTCAAACTTGGAATACTGAATTTGTGAAGCAGCAGTGTAAACGGCTTCACTATTGTGCCACTCTGGTTACAAGAGAAAGAACACATTGTTTTCAAATGGAAGTCATAAAAGGAGACTTATGTAAATATTGACTGAACCATTTTTACTGTAAATGTTTCATGTTTGTTACAAGGAATAATTACCTAGAAAATATATTACATTGTGCATAGCAATCTAATATACCACTGATACAAAGCATACTTAGAATATTCTGTTATAAATAAGTGATAAAATCTTGAAATTTCAAATAAGTTAGGGATTTTGCAATAACAAATCACTATTTTTATTTGAGCAGAATGTTGGCTCAGCAGTTATCAAAATTACAGTTCTGCAGTCCTGGGTTCAAATCCAGGTCTTGTCAATTCCTGTGTGGGGAGATTCCATATGTCCATCAAGGTTCCTCTCACATCCCAAAAAAATGTTTATCTAGCAAGTTTAAACTGGCCCTATATGGATGTTTGTTTATATGACTGTGCCCTGTGATGGACTAGTACCATCTTGGGTTGATTCCTGCCTTGTACCATTGTTGCCTAGTTAGGCTTTGGGATCTTGAATTTGATTGCAACTTTAATAAATAGACTATAATGAATTTTGATGGCAGGCAAAATCCCAGCACAACTTGCAATAGTGTAATTGTATGTGTAAATCGCAAATGAAATATGGGGACTTTTAACTAGTTTGGGAGCCACAGCAATGGGAATTTAATCAGCAAATATGGTTTACATTGCAGTGCGTTAGCTGCTAGCAACAGTATAGTTCAAGTGGATGTGTTCAAGAAATACCACATAGGAAATTGGAACCAAAGCATAAACACACACATTTTCTTACCCTGTTCAATTCATATAAAATGTTTTGTTTCTACATTTTACTCAGAAAAGATTTCACAAAACAGCTATTTCAGGATTAGTAGCCTACTTGGTAAGATTTCCCAAACCTGTGTTCAGTCAAAGGTGGTCTGGCAGTTGGCACTGCTGCCTCACAGAGCCAGTGTCCTGGGTGGCAAAGGTTCTCCAAGTGTTATTTAAAGTACACAGAAACAAAAAAGATTAAAAGGTGATACAATTACATATAAACACTGAAAGGCAACAATTTGATATTATTAAATAAATAAAAAATAAATGCAGTTTTTCAGAAGTTTAATGATAAGTGCAGTGCTGACTTCCCCCTTTGGGAAAAAGTTGATATTAACATGTTTTTGAATTTAGCAGATGTTTATATTGACTGGGGAAGAAACTTTTGCTACTCTTTCAAAACATAGACCTACTTCAACTGTGTAATGTCTGAGAATTTTAAATAACTCCTCATAGCATTCAATAGGATTTCAGTCTGGATCTGGTCTTTAACTTGGCCATTCTAAATCTAACCTTCCTTTTTTGAGCTATTTTGTTTTATATTTGCTTGAGTGATTCAAAGAACTATCCTGTTGCAAAAGCCATTTTGATCTAAGCTTCAGAATTTTCAAAGACAGTCTCTCATTCTGCTTAAGTATTTTCTGGTACATTCACCAAAGCATACAGTATATTGATCAAAGACTGCAAACTGCCCAGGCTCTGAAACTGCCCCAAACCAGAATGTGCAACATCATTTCTGCATTGTATGGCATGAGCTTCACTGCAGCCAGAAAAAGCATCTATCTATAAATTAGGAAAACCAGATGACGGGTGCTGGATGTGCATGTTAAGAATCAAACTTTTTTTTTTTTATTAATTTTATTACAATCCATACAAAGCAATCAAGTTTTTACAAAGAGAAAAATTAAGAACAGATCGATCCCCACCCCTGAGAGAGAGAGCAAGCCAAACGGCGTTAAATTTAAGGCTTGGACACATACCTAAATTAATAAATTCTCTGTGCCTTTTGAACTTATTTTAAAATATTACTGATTAGATCCTGCCATGTTTTGAAAAAAGTCTGTACGGATCCTCTGAGTATTTGATTTTTTCCAACTTCAAATAATATAACACATCGGTTTCCCACTGACTTAAAAGAGGAGAGTTTGGGTTCTTCCAGTTTATGAGAATAAGTCTACGTGCCAAAAGTGTAGTGAATGCAATCACAATTTGTTTGTCTTCCTCCGCTTTAAACCCATCTGGAAGAACACCAAACACAGCTGTTAATGGGTTTGGAGGGATTGTAAGTCCAAGGCTATCTGAAAGGTAATTAAAAATGTTTGTCCAGAATAATGTTAATTTGGTGCAGGACCAGAACATGTGACCTAGTGAGGCTGGGACTTGGTTACAACGTTCGCAGGTTGGATCATGCCCTGGGAACATTTTGGAGAGTTTTAGTCGAGACAGATGTGCTCGATATATAATTTTGAGTTGTATAATTGTATCTTTGCGCATATGGAGCTCGAGTGAATTCTCTGCATTGCTACTTTCCACTCCTTTTCTGATATATTAATTGAAAGATCTTTTTCCCCAGTGTCCTCTTGGATCTTTAAAAGGGAGGGATTGTAAAATGATTTTATATATTGTAGAGATGGAGTCTAAGTCCTTGAGATTGAGCAATATTTTTTCCAGCATGGATGAGGGTGCAAGATGAGGAAAATCTGGAAAGTTTTGTTTAACAAAGTTTCTGATTTGAAGATAGTGAAAGAAATGTGTAGCTGGAATGTTAAATTTGGAATGTAATTGCTCATAGGATGCAAAGACGTTGTCTATATAAAGATCTCTAAGCAAGTTAATTCCAAATTTTTTCCAAATATTAAAAACTGCATATGTTTGTGAGGGTTGAAAGAGGTGGTTCTCTTGCAGGGGTGCCACAGATAGAAGCTTCTCCGTCTTAAAATGCTTTCTACATTGGTTCCAGATTCTAAGTGAGTGGAGCACAATTGGGTTATTAGTGTATTGCCGATAACGTGTGTTTATTGGAGCACAGAGCAAGGAATACAAAGAAGTACTGCAGGAATTTAATTCTATTGCGGACCAAGCCTGTGTATGTTCTTCTATTTGTGTCCAGGTTTTTATCGCCTGTATATTTGCTGCCCAGTAATAAAACTGGAAGTTAGGTAGAGCCATGCCGCCTTCTGCCTTTTGTCTTTGTAGGGTCGCTCTTTTGATGTGTGGATGTTTTGAATTCCAAATAAATGAGGTTATTGTCGAATCTAATTGCCTAAAAAATGATTTATTAATGTATATTGGGATGTTTTGAAATAAAAAAAGGAGCTTAGGAAGAATATTCATCTTAACAGTGTTAATTCTTCCAGCTAGTGTGAGATGAAGGGTTGACCATCTATGCAAGTCTTGTTTAATTTTTTCCATGCAAACGGCGAAATTTTGTTGATATAGAGCTTTATGTTTACTTGTGATGTTTACCCCGAGGTATTTAAACTGTTCTGCAATGATAAAAGGTAGGGTATCAGAAACTTAAACAATTCACATTACATAAGCAACATGTAGCATTGTCCCAATATGCAGCACAAATAAGAATACATGGGACAAGATTTAAAGTAAGCAAATAAAAACAAATCAAAATAAAACAATTTTGAATGAATAATAACAAAAAAAAAAAAAAAAAAAAAAAAAAAAAAAAAAAAAATTAGGATAAGGTATCTCATCAAGTAATAAAAAAATAATAAGTATTTAAGGAGTATTTCAAAGATGATAGATCGGACTGAATTCTAAGGCAGGTTGTAATGAAGGAAGTTTTCAGTCTTGTCTTACTGTTAAAATATCAAATCGAGTGTGCTTCTCTTACACATAATGGAAGGCCATTTCAGAAATTAGGTGTACAGTAGGCAAATGCTCTGTCACCAATTGATTTTTTCTTAACTGAATCAATGAGCAAAAGACCAGCCTTAATAGAGCAAAGAGGACGTGCCGGAGTGTAATTAGCTCAGCTGAATAAGGCGGTGCAAGTCCATGCAAGGCCTTATATGTTAACAGAAGAACTTTAAAATGAGCTTTTGCTTGTACTGGTAAAAAGGGCAGAGAAGACAGAATGGGTGTTATGTGCGCAGATGTTTTTGTCAAGATTCTAACTGCAGCATTCTGAACGAGCTAAAAACTACTAGTAGCACAACTAGGAAGACCAAAGAAAAGGGCATTACAATAATCAAGTCCAGAAGAAACAAATGAATGAATGTATTAATGTTTCTTCATCATGATAGAATAGATTGGATTCTTACAATATTACTAGGATGAAAAAAAGAAACACAGTCTTGGTAGTAGCCTTGAAATGTGACTGGAATGCGACACAAGTATCGAACATCATTCCAAGATTTTTTCATAGTCGAACTTTCCAAAATAGAACAGTTATCAATATTAACAATAAAGTTCTCACACAAGTGTCCATATTTGGATGGTTTAACAACCAATTACTCTGTTTTATCAGCATTTAAAAGCAGAAAGTTAATACCCATTCATTCTTTTAATTTCTGTGAAGCATGCCTCTAAATATAGGAGTTGGGAATGGTCACTTGGCTTTACGGGTATATATATATATATATATATATATATATATATATATATATATAGTTGCGTATCAGCAGCATAATAGTGGAATTTAATACCATATTTACAAATTATATAACCAGGGGGAAGCAAGTAGTAGTTGATCGATCAGGCATATTGTGCTTGATGCAAAAACATTAAGTTGAGAATTGTAAAATTTGGAAACCTGGGATTCCTCTAGTCTTTTTAATTTCTTTGTTTTGAAAATGTCTTTCCTTTTAAAATTAAATTCTAACAAAGAACTGCAAAAGTACCCTCATACATATATAGATGCATGCAAAAGTATTCAATCTTGGAAGTCATCATAATTTTCTACATGACAAGAGATTATTCCACATATTTAATTCAGTATTTTTAATGTGAACTCTTATACCATAATACATTTCCGATGTCACAATAAACCATTTTCTATACATATTTAACTGAAGAAGAAAAATTCAACAGTTAGTGTTTGAATAAATATCCAAGCCCTACACATTAATACTTTGTCAAGAACTTTTGCTGCAATAACACCCTTAATTCTTTTGGGGCGAGTATATACTCATTTTGCACATTCAGGACTGACTCTTCCATTCTTCTTGGCAGAATTTATAGAGATCCTGTAGGTTGGTGGGATGGTGTTTACAGCATTAGAGTTTATGTTAAAAATACCAAATGGATAAATATGATAAAATGTCCCAAAAGTCACTATACACTTTTAATAAATTCCTAAAAATTCCACAAGAAACGGAGTTTATTAATATTTCTAGCATCAACAAAGGAGTCATTGCAGTTTTACTTGCTAGGCTTGCCATCATGTTCCAACGCCTTGAAGATAGGTTGTATACCTCCACATGAGTGCCTCCATTTTCAACAACTTTCAGCCACCTTCGGATGCAAGCCTCTGACATTTTGCAGCATCTCTTCCCCAACCTCGCTGCAGGCCGTGTGGATTCTTTCCTCAAACTGCGACAGGTTATGCGGCTTAGTGGCATACACCTTGCTTTTGACATAGTCCCACAAAAAAAAAAAAGGTCACAAGGTGTAAGGTCAGGGGAGCACGGAGCCCATTCAAGGGGACCCCTTCGAACGATCCATCGGTTAGGAAACTTGATGTTCAGGAAATCTCTGACTAACCTGGCAAAGTGGGAAGGGGCTCCATCTTGTTGAAAAAAGACATTAGCAAGGTCACTTCTTTCCTGAAGTTGTGGAACAGCAAATTCCTGCAGCATCTCCAGTTAATTTTCCCCTGTAACAGTGGTCAGAATAGAAAAAGGAAGTGTATTGTGACATTTGGGACACCCTGTATTTGTACAAATCTACTGTCAGGCAGAAATTTGAGGACTCAAGAGGATTGAATACTTTTTCACACCAGTGTATTAAATGGTCTGCAGACTGATACTTTCACCACAACAACTAAACAATGGCAGAGCTTCCAATAAAATAAGGGCAAATGAAACGAAGCCAAGAATATCAAGAAACACCTAAACATTGTTATATAATAGTAAAGCTAGACATCAATCAGTTCAAAGACATACTTTGGTTTGAGTCAAAACCCTGCTTTTGCTGGTCTGTCCAAAGCCTGCTATTTCAAAAAGGTCTATACTCGCCCTAGAGGGGTTCTGAAAGTCGGTCCTGGAGGCCCACTGATTAGGTTTTTTTTCCCCCCCAACCAGATTCATAATCAATGACAACAACTGATAACACTGATCTCAGTTAATTACCTTGTATTTCTCTTTTCTTATTCTACATTCAGAAAAGCACAGCAGCACGATTTTTACATTTATAATGCTTAATTCTCTTTTCTTGATTTCATTATATTTTGCCCTTTCTCTGTATAGTTTGCACCCTACGTTGTATCTTAACAATTAAAAATGAGTAGAGCAGACACACAGGCATCACACTTTCTATTTAGTAAGTAATGGATTAAATAAACAATTAGAACACATGGAAAAGTAGAATGAAAATCAAGATGAAAATATTGTTAAAAAGAAAAAAATACATTATCCCCAAATAACTGCTTAGTAAATTTTAGGGTTTTTTTTTTTTGCCAAACTTAGTTTTCTAATTTCTATATTGGTCCCAAAACACAGAATTTGGGAAATAACAGTTACTTTAAATAGCCCAGAAGTTCAATTAAAAACAGAAGGTGGTTGGAACAAAAACCTGCAGCCATCGTGGGTCCCCAGGAATGAGTTTGAGATCCCCTGCCCTAGAGAATCTCTACTAAATTTTCTCTTTTTTTTTTTTTTTTTTTTTTTTTTAAAAAACAGATAAGTGTCTTGGTGGGACTGTGGAATTTTCTTTTGTTACAGGCTGACATATGTATCTTAATATTTAATATTGATGATAATAAAAAAAATCATATTTGGATAATCTAGGTTCTTGGACATCTTAAGCACCCCATGCACAGCTTATTGATGGAATTTAGTGAGAAAGCCTGCCTTATTTAGATTATCTCCATTTGTGAATAATCTGTTTTATTGTGAAGTTTTAATTCTTCTAAAATTTCTTTGAAACTGCTCTCAGACATGGGCATTAAAGCCTTTCCACACTGGGCTTTCGGAAGCTCTGCTAATTTTGAAGTGATATTAGTTAAGACCAAACTCAAATATAAGATATGTTTCATATCACACCTTTCATTTTCATTATTATTTGTAATAATTTGCTCTAGTTTTAGTACACTGGTTGCAAACAAAAACACTTTAAAAGGAGATAAAGCTAGGAGGTAAATTAATTAAAAGTAAACCGTTTTGATTTTCACTGATTGAATAATTGCAAATTGCGGCCTATAAATATGATTTATTAAGTTAGCTTACCATAATCTATTACTACAGTAGAACTGGAATGAAGATTTCCTATATTCACATGTATTAAAAAGTTAAAAACTGTGAGGCTTATACATTCTCACAGCACCACAGCCAGAAGCACAGGAACTTTTTGCATCATTCATTAAGACCATTTCCCCTTACTGTAGGTCCTTGATATGTGATTTTTAATTCTTGAACCACTTTTATTCAAGATAGTCTTGTAGTCTTTTGCATACCTACGAGACAGTGCAAAAAACACAGTAAGTCCGGAAACACATTATAAAATGTAAATATTGAATACCTACATACAAAATTTGTTACATGCATTTTACATTTTCAGTCATCATATTATACAGGCATTTGCTAGCAAGTGTGATCTGACTAGACACTCTGCAGGTTGCAAAATTAATTAAGATGTGATTCATGGGAGAAAGTATAATGGGCAGCTCCTGACAACCTGACCTAGATGTGAAATGCAAGCAGCAAAAATAGCAGTACTTTAAGCAATATTATTTCCAGTAACTTTTAATCTTATTACAAAAATTTCTGGACTGGCATATCATACTTTCAGTGTGCCTATTATATTTACTCACAAGTCAGACCAATACCAGGCCAAAAAATAAATACTAAGCTAAAGTACAACATTCAATAAAATAAAAAAATAAAAAAAGTTTTAAATTAACAATTGCTATTGCACAGAATTAAAGAGCAGCAATATGAAGCACAGAGAATGATAAAGGTATCAAAAGGTGTCAGGCCTTAGGGAATAAAGTCTGGAAGGATAAATCCATACTGCGGTACTTTATATATAAAAAAAGTACAGCTAGATTAAGCTGTTCTTATGAAGGAAAGGCTGTTCCACTACGATGGTTCAAAAGCTGAAACCTGACAAGGAATAGATTTGCTCAGCAATTGAATCTCAGTTGAATAAGCCTGGCTGTTCTATACTGCATGGTGTGGCAAAATTGGGAAAGTACACATATTTGATTGTAACTTCTGTATTTGGATTACCTGCTGACTTTTCAATAACAAAATGAAAAGATAATACGTAGGTTGTCAAAGCATCTAATCTTAGACAAAAGCAAAATAAAATCAGTATAACAACAAGAACAAATTGACTAGGACAATATACAATTTATGACATCGTACATCAGTAAATGCTAATATGAATGAACAACAAAAACCATGATGATACAGTATATAGAATTACACTCTTATTTCTTACATTAGTTATTTAAAAGTAAAAATAAAATTGTTGGTTGTAAGATTTTGGAGATCTGGTGGTACAGTAGAGACTTAAAGGTTGTTACTGACTAGAGTGACTGCTTTTGGCAAAAAGCTATTCATATCAGGTCACATGGCTTTATTTCCATACCATCCATACACAGTATTGCAGAATATATTGGCATGAAATAATGCTCCCCAGGACCTTGGTGCAACATACATAAACACAGGACCAGCACATGACAGGTAAAGAACTTTACTACAAATAAACAAATTAAATAATACCAACAACTAATATTATAAACAACAGTAGTAACAAGTGTAACAAAAGGATTGCATATAAACAAGCTACTAGGAACAGATCTGAGGGCAAGGGGGCAGCACAGAGTTCAGACTTTGGACAGCAAAGGGGTAGAAGCTGTTGCAGAACTAGTATGGAAACTACAGTACCTTCTGCCAGATGGAAGTGGGACAAACGGCTTGGCAGACGTAACCCGTTATAAAGATGTCTTTAAATGGAGGGCAGAGAGGTCCCAATGTGTCAAAGGTTTTCATCATTATCTAAAGAGAAATAAAGCCAAAAAAAAAGTCAGTTCCCAAACTGCAGTTTCCAAACCAGACAGTGATGCAGCTGGTCAGAATGCTCTTAATGGTGCCCCTGTAGAGTGTGGCAAGAATGGAGGGAGGGTGGCTTGCTTTCAGTGGAGACATTGCTGCACTTTATTGGCTATTGAGGTGGGGTTAATTGACCAAGTAAGGTCAGCTGCAAGATGGACACAAGGGAACTTAGTGCTCTTGACCAATTCCACTCCAGAGCCCTCAATGAGCAGTTGACAGCATGGGCCTTCCTGTAGTCAACAACAAATTAATTTTTTCTTGTCCACATCAAGAAACACCTGCACTAAGCCACCAATCATTGTGCCTCCATTCTATAAGCTGGCTTATCCCCATTGCTGTTGTGACCCACCACTATTATGTCATCCACAAACGTAATATTGGTTGTAGAGCTATACACAATCATACAATCATGAGTTAGCAGAAGCAGAGTGAACAAAAGTGGGCTAAGTGGACAGCCATTGAAATCTTTGTAAAGATATCAGTCAGCTGGTTTGCACACTTCCTTGAGCAATCGGCTAGGTATGTTGTCATTTCCAGCAGCCATGTATTGATTTACATTTTAAGTTCTTCTCACATTAGCAGTGGACAAACAAAGTATCTGTTCCTATTGAGAAGCAATGAACTTCCTCACAGGTATGTCATTCAGGGCATCAACCGATACATAGAAGTTATTTAGAACATCTGAAAGGGAGCATAACCAATGCAAACAGGTGGAATGATCTTATAGTCCGGGAAGGCTTGGAATCCCTGCCACCTGCACCATGGTGCCCTAAAAATGACTGGATTTTCTTGCCATACCATGCTTAGCTTTTTTGATGCCCCAAGATAGGTTTGCCTTTGCTGTTCTGTGGGCTACCTTGTCACCTGACCTAAAGGCAGCATGTACCTACCTCCAATGTCACCCATGGTTTCTGATTGCACATATTCAGATTGTCTTTGAAACAGGTCAATTCATTTATAGAGGTTAGGAGCACGCGCTGAAGCTCTTTTTAAATTAGCTCATTACTGATGATGCATACTCCTCTAGCTTCATCGGATGGCTATAATTGGCAGCTGTTTTAATCATGGCACTGTGTGTGATCAAAACAGTCCTGTTGAGCTGAAACAGCTCCCTTTTGCCACACCATGATTTGCCAAGTGGTTTTTGCTCTGAGTGACCAGTAACCTTTTTGTGATAATAGTATATAATATAGATTTTTATCATGCTGAATGAGGTCTTTGATTATATTGCCTGACAAAAGATGTCTACACATCCTGAATACAGTCCAATTTCAGTCCTAGAATTTATGTTGTCCAAATAGAATGAGTAGATAGCTTTTGGTGACTGTACAATTAAAAAGGATGATCATTCATTGGATAGGTTCAGCTTATCAAGGCAGGTTAAACATGTGCTCTTCAGCTTTTGATATGAAGTGAGCTTCAGCCTGTGGTGATGACAAGAAATTTACATGATAGTATTACCATCAAAAATATGACACTATTTATAGCCAAGGGAGGGCGTCATAAATCCACTAACATTTTCACTATTTTTGGAGTTGTCGGGTCCAGATTGTTGATGGAACACCAACTAGCTAAATGATCACCTATCCATTCAATATGTTATCCTATCTCTATCTGTGATTAGGCCAATCAGAGTAGTGTTATTAAAAACATCATTTGTTAACCAGATGGATCACTGGTTGGACGATCATCAGATAAAAAGGAGAAAAAAAAAGAAGACATAATACACCCCGTGGGATGATGACTGATGTCTGCTCAGTTTCATTGTCTACTATGTGTTACTCAAGAAAGAGAGTAAAAAAAAAAAAAAAAAAAAAAAAAAAACAACACCACAGACCAAGAGAAACTTGGCATAACCCAATTTCATATTAATGATTTTGCTCTGGAGAAGCTCTGGTAAAGGTGGGTTAGTAAATGCTCAACCAAAACCTCCAAATAAAATCTAACAAACAATCCCAAATAACTTTGGGGCAAATTGACTTTACTGTCTGACATATTTAAAACCTAATTTACAGACTTGCACACAACATTGCTTGGAGTCATTTTCCCACCAGGCACTGTAAGTGTTTAAAAAAAAATAATAAAAAAAAAAAAAAAAAAACAGAAAATGGGGAATTTAATTCTAAACTTTTTAATCTTTGGCCCCAGAGAAAATATCCAATGCAATGCAATGCCTAAGAATGAAAAATTTTAATAGCTTGTAGGGGGCACCAGACCTTAGACATTTTATTTTGTGACAAGTCCAACAGTTCCATGAACATTGTATTGAGCTTTCCAAATTAGGCAGAGGAAGTTGAAAACAGATGTGCAAATAAATGGCCAAAACATTTGTGTCATGGCTTTAGAGAACACATTCAAAATAAGCACAGAATATTCTGAGATTCTAACAGTTTTTTGATAATGAAAGTGATGTAGTGGAGGATGTCTCGGAAACTGGAGACAAAATTGAGTTATATCTTGATTATACACTATACATCTGTAATGACAATGATTCACTTTGAAGATGAAACACCTGCCACCAATACACACAGCTCTCATACCCAAAAAGAGAACATGTTTTGGTCGATCACTTCTCATAAATGTCAAGGTAGACTTAGCACTGCAAGAATAATCAGACTGGTCCAGGTCCCAAGCAGATACACCGTCTCCAACATCCAAGATGTTTTTTCATATCATGATTAAATATAGAAGATTTCCCTTGAGATGACCAACTTAGAGGGGAAACAAGTGTAAAATCTATGGAAAGAGCTTGATCAGACCACGTTACAAACCAGTGTTGGCAATCTGGATATATACACCAAATGGCAAAGGATCAGCCAACCTACTCAACTGGCAGGGCCATATTTCCAACTACATTAGAAACATTCCTAGTGTTTACCGGAACCACATACTTTGATAACAAACAAAACAAAGTTTGGTTGACAAGAACATAACAGATTGAAAGAGATGTGTAGGATGAATGGGCTAAATGGTTTCTTTACAGTCTTCAACCCTGTACAACTATCAATGAATGATTGATTCTATTCCATAGATACTGGCCTTTCAGATAGTACATGTCAAACACATCATACCCCTGTATACACTATACCAGTTGTTACTGTATTCAATAATTTTTCTTGTTGGAGTGCAATTTTCTGGCATAAACTGTTATAACTGTGTCCGTATAGGTATCTAAATCATCAGTTTTCTCTGAAAATATCAGATTGTCAACTCCTCATTTTGAACTCTTTCCACAACCTCACAAATCACTTATTGCCTGTATGTGGTCCAAAATGCTCATGGTGTCCAATAGAACAGCAAGGTAAACATTTGCTATAGCAGAGGTCGAAGGTTTATTGCTCTTCAGTAGAACATCTGACCAGCAGCTTGTACATGGGTTCAGATTTGAATGTGGAGGGATTCAAGTCATCTACGGTAATGGCTGAATAGCCGGGGTATTCATTGTCAGCATATCAAACCTGAAAAGTTTACTTTACAATAGTAGTACATGCTTGAAGGAGAACATTCATTGCGAACAGAACAATAAATTAAGAAACATTAACAGTTTGTAACAAACAAATTCTTGATTAGGTAAGCAGAATCACTGAAACACAATACACTGGTAATATAGAAGCATGCTCTACCCCCTTTACTTTTATTGCAAAGCTCATAACATTGAGCAGGTCTGAAAAGACTAAATGTTATTCTGAAAGAATGACAGACTCAGTTTAAATCATTCAACCAAAGTGTTGGGAGAAGTGCCTACAGGAGAGCACCACATGGCCAGGCCTACAACAGGGTCTTTTTGGGCACAGCCTAAAAATGTAACACAAAACTACCCTAATGTGGGCAAACCACCTTCAGGAGGAATAGGGGCAGGGTACAATGCAACTTGGGCGGTGATCAAAGGCCTTGGTGGACTGGAACCCAGATGCATAAACTGACTCTTGGAACAAGGAATGTCACATCTCTGTTGGTGGGGAGGAGCTGGAGTTAATGGGCGAGTTGGAGAGATGCAACTATATATAGTTGATCTCATGGCCACCCACTTACTTGGCTCTGGAACCATACCCTTCAAAGGATACTGGATTGTAATGGATTGGAATGAGGGGACTGCCTCTGTGTGGCTGAAGGTCACAGAGGGGAGACCTTGACTGTCATATGAACCAAATGTTAGTGCATAACCAGGCCTTCTTGGAGTCACTGGAGGGAATCCTGGATATTGTCCCAACTGGGGACTCCATAATTCTGCTGGAAGACTTCAAGGTCCACCTGGGCAATGATCGAGACATCTGGAGAGGGATGATTGGCCTCCCTGATCTAAATCAGAGTGTTTTGTTATTGGGCTTCTGTGCTAGGTGTGGTTTGTCCATAATGAAAAACCATGTTGGAACATATGACTCATAAGTGTACCTGGTACCAGAGCATTTTAGGACAAAGATCTGTGATGAATTTCATAATCGTATCATCAGATTTGCGGCCGTATGTTCGGGGTCCTCAAAGGAAGAGATGGGCAGAGCGGTCAACTGATCACCACATGGTGGCAAGTTGGGTCAGATGGTGGGGGACGCAGCTGGACAGACCTGGAAAACCCAAGCGAGTAGTGAGGGTTTACAGGGAACGGGGGAACCCCTATCCAAAAGTCTTTCAACTCCAACCTCCGAAAAAGCTTTTCAAACATTTCAGGGGAGGTTGAGGACATAAAGTCCTAATAGGCAGTGTTCAAAGTCTCCATTATGGAAGCAGCCATAAAGAGCTGTGACCTGATGATGCCATTGGTTCTACTAAAAGTAGCAATCCAAGGACCCAATGGTGAACACCTGATGCCATCAGGCTGAAAAAGGAGGCCTTCTGTGGATGGTTAGCATGGCAAACTCCTGAGGCAACAGAAAGGTGCAGACAATCCAAAAGGGCTGTGGCCTTGGTCAGGGAACCAAAAACCTAGGTGTGGGAGGAGTTCAGAGAGACCATGGAAAGTGACTGTTGATTTCAGAAAAACCTAAGGTTTTATTAAAAATACAAAGCAGTATAATCAGTTTGATTCAGAGGTATTATTTCTACAAAGAAATTCATATGTTTCCTCTTCACACTGCAACCATCTACCACTTAGTGTGAATCATGGCTCTGTAGCTTATGTAAAATAACACAGAATGTAACAGGCAAAAAGTAGGCGCCATTAAGAATAATAATCATAGGACTGGAGTGCAAATCTGTCTGTTACAAGCCACAAAGGAACATAACAGCTGTAGAAACAGAATTGTAGAAGTAGAGTCAAGATAATAAGCAGCAGTACATCTTCGGGAAGGGGAGTTGTCATAATTCCACCCATGGCTCCTGCTGTGAGTAAATAAGCGAGCAAGAAACATACACTTGCCTCATGAAAATACTGTAGTACCAAGAATTTGTGATTTAAATTTTTTTCAGTTTGCTTTTGTTGTCACAAGCATGCCTCAGAAATATGGAAGACACATTTTCTTAAACTGAAACATTTGCTACTTCTAAGTGGATGTATTCTGTAAGGCTTTTTTCACAATGGGACTATGGTATCCATTAGGCTCCATTATAAAACAAAAGATGACTAAAAGAGGTTCTTTATTTAAAAATGTATAAAATATGCTTCACCTTACAATGCAATTTTATGTGACAATTTATTATGTTATGATTATAAAGAAATACCTTTGATTTGAAAAATACCAAACATCCTTTACCAGTGGGTAATTAAGTAAATAAGAATAACTAAAAATTAAACTTAATAATCAGGTTTTCAAAATGGCTAGTACTTTTCCAAAAGAGCAGATAGTTAAATGAAGTTTAGAAACTTATTGGAAAATTATTTTCCATTAAAGTTAAAATGACTAGGACAGTAGGCATAACTAGTACTAGTATAAGCCTACAAGAATACATGTTAAAGCAATTTTTTAGATTGCAATTTTATACTATCTATATTTTTGCCAAAAAAAAAATCTAATTCTATGGCGCCAATATTGGGGGGAAATTTTACACGGCCCTTCAGATATTTTACTTCTCAAATTAGACATTCCTGTAAACAGTATTTGAGACTTGTTTCTGTTGAAAGCAGGTCAGCCATGCATTTTTTTTATTTATTTAAATTCTCAGTATATAGTTTGGTTAAGTTGTTTTATGTTTCCGCTGTCTATGCTCCAGTCTCAAATATGATACAATTAAATAAAAATCACTTAGGATATAAAATTCTTAGTATAGATGTCAGCATATCAAAATGATAGGTACAGTACCTTAAACATTAACCATTTTATTTCTGCCATACAAGGCGAAAAAAGAAAAACCATAATTAAAATGTGGATGTCTCTGCCTTTTTGCTACTAAAATTCATTGTTTCCTTATATATGCATCTTTCCACACAAGAAAGCTTTGCTGCAGTAAACATACAGTACTAGAGTGTAGCACTGCTGTCTTTTTTGTTCTTTTTTTTTTTATGATCTCACTATGTTTCATGCTGTTCTCCATCCTCTGTTCTCAGAAGATACATTGAGTGAGGAGCACCTCTTGGTTCTAATAAAATGATGCAAACATCTGACTTAAGTTCTGCTGATCTCACTAGGATCTATTTATTCCTTTAGATTTGGTTGCCTCTCATATTATTTACTGTGTGCTTAAAAATGTGTTTTTTTATTTCTTTTATATTTTTTATAATGTTTTTGTGCTTGAGAAAATATATTCCCATCAACACAAGAAATACAAAAGAAAAATAAAACTGAAGTTAGGTGCAAATAATAAAATACAGCATCCATAAGGAAATGTGTTTTCCCCACTTTGTGTATTTCTAAGAAATATCATTGTAAGGGCCAAGTAGTATTTGCTGAATAATCTTATAAAAACCATACGTTAGAGAATCTCTTTACCAATGATCTACCTAAGTTACATACCATTATAACTAATTATTCATTCACTCTTCCAGTTTCTCCACTACAGAATTATTGTTTGAACAACATTTAGGTGCAGAGCACCACACTGTTCCAGATATGACCCTACACAATTGCAGGGCACAGACAATGGTCCAAGATGGATTGTGTGTGTAATTTAAATGAGATTACTGAGATTTTTGGAAAATATACATAACCTTTGATGTCCTTGAATACACAGAGCATTGAAGCAGCACCGTCTTTGCTGTATTTTGTGTGGATCACTTCAGCATGCAGCACATGGCCTTTCTATATGACCCATATGGGAAAATACATGCAAACTCTTTAAAGAATGTAACAGAGGTGGGTATTCAAGCCAAGATGTATGAGACCTGCACTGCCAGGCTGCCCTGTATGTAATCATGCTATACATGTTAAAAGTTGAGAAGGGTCACCCAATCAGAAATGGGAGTGTTGTCAAGTTACTATAGTGCAAGATGGGAGGGTTCACTGTCATTAGCAACTTATTTTGCCAAAGGTTAATGAGAAGAGGATCATAATGTCATGTCACAAAACTAAAATTACCGTTGATTCACACTTTAATGGCTGTGAGGGGACAAAAAGTACTTTACAGTTTTTCACAATTGCTAAGACACATTTCTTAAAACCTTCTACCCTTTCACCAAAACTATAAACGCAAAACCTAATCATTTTATCTGTGCTCGGAATTAAACAATACTTTCAGGTCATAAATATAGCCAGTCAAAATAAAAACCTAGTCAGTGTTTAGGCCATGTAGTTCCAGAAATAAATGTTTACTATGTATAATAAAATACACATTTTGTATTCCTCCTCCCAAAAAATAAGCACAAAATAGTAACACTTTAGATGCTGTATACTATGCAAGCAATACTGTATTGAATGTTGTTGGTACTCGGCACTTGCATACAGTAAAAATAGATATGCAAAATGCCAAAGAACAAAGACAATGTAAATGAAAAGCACAATTCAATACAATGTAAAATGTTGTACAACTGCAAAACCAATGAGTAATTCATTCTGCCTCAGTGTCCGTCTGCAACATCACTGCTCACATCACAGACAAAATTCTTCCTAGTCAGGTAATGGAAGAACTCTCTTGTGGGCCAGACTCAGTCTTGACAAGACTCCACACCTGTGTAACCACAACCCTGGTATAGGGTTTTTAGCTATAGGCATTCTATACACCATAAAGAGAAAACTATATTTGGCCGAGAAAAGGGGAAACAGTATGTTAGGTGTTGTATGGCCTCAAGATGGCATGACTGTGGGGTAGCACCCCACAATTACTTATGGCTGCAGAGAGGGTCATGTTGCCATCACATTGGCCAATTTTCCATTCATCATTGGTATCAACATTCAATGCACTTGTGAACTCTGCACTGCTTTACTGTATATTCCATTTAGTTAGTTTTATCATAACATTGAAAACATGTGAACAGTTCTGAGTTGTTGTGAGAAAATGACGACATCTGTGCTGTAATTGTGTTCAACTTCTGCCACCTGTGTTTACCTTTTACATCAATGTGTTTCAGTGCAAAACGTATTTTGGTGAATAAGAATGTGTAGAGTTTTACAAAAAAAACAAAAAAAAAAACAAATGTGATTCAGATCTTCAAATTAGGTGATCATTGTTTTAGGTTTTGCAAAAAGATTTATTGATACAATAAAAGAGAGTTTTGGCAATTGACAGTTTTTTTTTGTGAGAATGGGGTTTAGTGTTGTAGGAAATCCTCAAAACTTTAATAGGAATTTCAAGGTCTGATAGGTGGACAAAAAGACAGCCATTTCAATATGCACTGCCCTGAAAATTACAGGAGAGCAGTCAATCTACCAGATTGATGTTTAGTACTACAAATAGGACCCTGGGCTTTGGGCTTTAGGGACACCTGGGAACATAATTCATACAGAGCTTAAAATTCTTTCTGAACACTCCACCATTGAGCCTGGAAGATAGTGGATTGTGTGAGCACAAAGAAAGTAGAGAGAAGAGAAATTTGAAAGCAGGAAAAGAAGAATGAGGTCTTGTGAGTTAGGAAAGAGAAGTGTCCTTTCTACCTGGTAGACAGGCCATGTAATTCACATCATGGATTGTTCTTTTCTGTTTATTTAACACTAGAATCCCTGATGTCTATGAAAAAACTTGTAATCCCGGCCCATCTTAAATTCCTTTGCAACTCTCCATCGGTGTCTTGTTTCGTAAATGTGTTGATCTGCACAAGGAGTAGCAGCAAGCAGCCTACTATCCCATTAAATCACCCACAGCTGCTGCTACACAGAAGCTAGTTGAAGTTGTAGGTAACCTGCAACCATACAAACTACAGCAGATGCCTTTCTTGATAAAGAAACATAAATTCCACTTATGATTTACACAAACTGTTTGTCTGACTCTTTATTGAAGTTGCTATGTTGCCCAGTGCTTCAATGCAATCCCTACAAAACGTTGTCTAACAGCAGTCCTGCATTTTAGCTCAAATTATCTTTAAATAAATAAAATGTATTGTTTTAATTGCATTGTTAGACTTTTTTTACAAAAATTAATCTCTATACAGGAATTGCAGATGTTTTGGTTTATATTTTCTGTGGATTACTGACTGTTCATATGCAGCATCTGCTGGACAAAGAATACACACCAGCATTTTCAATCCAGAAGGTTAGTATACTATCATACTTATACTGTCACAGACCAATGCCACTTGACACTAACTTTGTCAAGTATGTGGGGGTGCTGGTAGAGGCCAATATTGAGCCAGTTATAAAAATTTATGAATGGTGGCACTAAACAGATTCATAATATATGCCATAACAAGTCAGAATACATTTTTTTTTTTTTTTTTAAAATACAAGCCTGTAAAACAGCTGTTACTTGGATGCAGCTTTGGATCCCAGAGTGACAGCAGAGTAATATAAGCATGGAATTTGTGCGAGTCACACTCACATGGCAGCATTTGCCAACGTTAGAACGTACATGCTGGTATTATTTAGATTTGTAAAAAAGTGCCACAGAGTGCCACTGATTTTTGTGGCAGGAAAGCAGTGTGATAATAGGTGTGTGTCTATTTATTAAATACAGCAGTCAAAAATGGTGTGTTCATACCCAATTATTAGGGGAAAAAAAAAAAAAAAAAAAAACACACAACACTTCTCTAAAGTGACATTAACAGGGTTCAGGAGAGCCAGAATGTACTTCTTTGGCAGTAGTCTAAACACCTGGAATGGCTTCTAGCCCACTGTAAGGTAAAGATATAAAACCATTTCTAAACCTTTGTGTGTTCCTAGGAACACAGTTGCCTCAATAATTGAAGTGTGAGAAGTTTGGAACCACCAGAACCATTCTAGAGTTGGCCACCCAGCCAAACTAAGGAACCGGACAAGAACGCATTGGTCAGGGAAGTGACAAAGAACACAATGGTCATATAACTCTAACAAAGCTTCAGAAGTCGTCTACTGAGAAGAGAGAACCTTTTGAAAGAACCACTATCTCAGCAGAACTCCATCAATCAGGCATTCATGGTAGAGTGGCTAGACAGAATCCATTCTTGAGTAAAAGGCATGAGACAGCCTGCTTAGACTTTACCAAAGAGCATTTAAAGGGCTGTGCTATGATCAGACAAGGACTGAACTCTTTGGGCTTAATCCCAAGCATTATGTCTGGTGAAAACCACGCACTTCACCTGGCTAATACTGTCCTACGGTGAAAAATGCAGGTGCCAGCATAATGCTATCAAGACACTGCGGCTCAGTGGCAAAAATAATGATTGGTAGGCACTGAGGGAAGAATGAATGCAGCCAAACAAAGGTCTTTCAATGTTTGAAGCATAAAGCCAAGTCAATGCTGAAGTGGCTTTGGGACAAGTTGTTGACTGTCCTGTTTATTCTTTCAGAATATTGGTGAATCATGTACTCAGACATCAGTGGAAATTTAGGGGAAGTGCATTTAAAACTGAAGCCAGCAAGCACTCTTTACTCAAAGAATTGTGGGACTCTGGAAGAAACTACTGAGACATGTAGTTTAAGCAGAAACCTTGACAACCTTTAAGAAAGATTTGGATGCAATATTGGGACAGCTTAGCTATTAGCTAAACAAATGGACTTGATAGACTGAATGGTCTCCTCTAGTTTGTCAAATTCCTGATGTTCTTATGAGTGTCACAGTGTAAAATCTGACTTAAAATTCAAAGAACATCTATGGAGGGACTAGATGATGGCAGTTTCAGGTGCTTTCCATTCAGTCTAACAGTATTTGAGACGATCTGCCAGGGATAAACTCCTCAAATCTAGGTGTGCAAACGTTTGAGATTTACCTAGGAAATCATGAAGCTGTAATAGCTGCCAAAGGGGCTTATGCAAAACAATGAATTATTGGTCTCAATACTTAGAGATTTAAGTTTTTCATTTATAAAAAATTTGCAAACCTTTCTGAAAACATTTTCACTTTGTCATTATGAGTTATTTGCAGATTATCAATTTAAAATTAAATCTACAAATGCAATAAAATGTGAGGAAGGTGAAGGGGTTGGAATACTTTCCGGGTCCATTATATGAAGGAGTTGTGCTATATTGTAGTGACCTATTATGGAGGCATTAAAAAAAAAAAAATAAAAAATACAAACATCCGAAATGCAAGATGGCATGTAACAACAATGTAACATTTTTGCTCCCTTCATACTTTAATTAATCTATCTCCCCCTAAATTTGAGAAAGATGGCCTATGTACATTTCTTAAGATGCTGGCACAGGCAACGAGCCCTTTGTAAATCTTTGACGAGACTGATTATGCTTACTGTAAAGACAAACACTTTGAATTTAATTAACTAAGTCTGCTTGAAAGTGCAGCAGATCATTGTGCTTTATTATAAAAATGAACCAAAATATTCTACCTTGCCACATCAAACTTGATTATTAAAAACACACAAGGTTCTACATACCCTTTCATTTTCTTAAAGACGCAGAGCTTTGAAGTTTTACAGTAGCTTTGCTATCTTTCGAGTGGATCACTTCAGCATGCAACACATGGTGTTTGTAGCTTCAAAACAGCAAAGAGTAATGCGAGGTTAAGATGGTATCTGCATTGCTGAAATTTTAAAAATCATTAAAGGAGAGAGGGAAGGCAATAAATGGTTTAAATCTCATTTTTTGTTTCCTGTTGAGGAATGGCATAGCATATGAAGAATGGAACAGAGCAACTATTGCATCACAAAGGTGGAAAAGTGTGAGAAAAAAAAAAACCCAAAAAATTACCATAATGACAAGAGATCCATCCATCCATCCATCCATTATCCAACCCACTATATTCTAACTACAGGGTCACAGGGATCTGCTGGAGCCAATCCCAGCCAACACAGGGCACAAGGCAGGAAACAAACCCCGGGCAGGGCGCCAGCCCACCATAGGGCATGCACACACACACACACACACACACACAAAGCACAATTTAGAATTGCCAATCCACCTAACCTGTATGTCTTTGGACTTAAAAACTGGATTTTTTTTTTTTTTTTTATTCCTCCACCTTTTTTACAGGATTATGAGACATTTGTAGGGCTGGGAGAAGAGCCAGCATGAGAATGAATGGAGTGTCTTTGCAACTTCACTGAAGTATTCCAAATGCTTGCTCAAAAGCTATAGTGGTGGTACCAATGGTTATCAGTTTGCTATGCTTGAGGGACACTTGCCACAACACAACAT
Source organism: Polypterus bichir lapradei (assembly GCA_026402145.1). Classification (NCBI taxonomy): domain Eukaryota; kingdom Metazoa; phylum Chordata; class Cladistia; order Polypteriformes; family Polypteridae; genus Polypterus; species Polypterus bichir. Next base: position 168,520,131 of record JANRMT010028174.1, read on the forward strand.
GTCCAGGCTGCAGGCATTACAAGTGAAAGAAGGACTGAGAAGGCTATTTATTAGTGGTCCTGAAATGGTCTGAAACCCTGTCTAGTGCTGTTTCATGTCTTGTGCCTAGTGCTGCTAGGATAGGTTCTGTCTTAAATTGAACAAACCGGCAATCTTCAAGTTCAAGTACTATGAATTTGTGTTTTTAAAACTTAAACCAAAGTTAAGAAAATTAAATAAAAAAATAAAAACAAAATTCTAAAATTGTAAAAAAATGAAAAGGAATGAGCACTTTATGCATGAACAACTGCAAACCAAGACACCAAGCCAGAAAACAGATCTCTAAAGTATCATTGGAGGTACACAGAGAGATAGTCAGAAATAAAATTTGCTACTATATTTAAAGCAGTGCAGCAATGCCCTAGATATACTACAGAAGACATAAGATGATCCTATGAACAGGTAACTTCTTTTTTTTTAGCAGTATTATGTCATGGTTCTGGTTATATATTATGGAAGAACAAGCTGAGTATTCATTTCATTTTACCAGTTACTTTTGTATTTTTGTATAAATAGTAACACAAGGCTATTCAATAATCTGTACATTTATCATGTTTATATCCAGTATTAGTACTCTGTTTTGAAAACTTTAGTTATTTGTACCACATTTGTAATTGATCATCTTCTATTCAACATGGGTGTCCCATCTGACTAGCACCAACTCAAATTCACAATATGAGCTGCAAAATGCTAACCCCTCACCCAATCAAAAACCACAATAGTTGCATTCTAACAATTTTACAAGAGAAAGTAAAAACCTTTTCTCAGTAAATCCACATATCAGGAAACAAAGACAACTGAAAACACTGTATACCAAAGAGAAAATCTGAAACTTCCTTGTGTGTGTGTGTATTTGAAGTCCAAAGAAATAAACAGTATTTAAAAACTGAAAATAGAAAGTGAATACTTCTTTCTTTTATGGTATATATCATTGAAGCACAGCTGCAGAATTTATTTTTATGTACTACAAAGAGTGTTTAGAAAGAATCAAACAATGGAATGCAATCTGTGCCAAAAATTAAAATAAAGAACAGTAGAATGATTTTTTAAAAAAAAGGGAAGAAAACCAAAAGGATTTTTTGCCTTTGATTTTTTTTTTTTTTTTTTTTTTTTTTAAAAACACACGCAGATCATAAAGACTTATCTTAATTATGTTGGCATATAACTTCCCCACCAACACCCCAAATATATATTAATCTGGAGTTTCTAACATGTGTTATGGTAACCTACATTTGCCACATGGTGTAATTTAAGTGATTTTTAGGATTAATGTCTTCTAGATGGTGAGGTGGAATATTTTAACAAGCTATCAGACTAGCAATGCATCTATGGTTTAGCATAGTGGAATGCTCCACATTACAATGGATTGTCTTTACATTTGGCCCATAGGTCTGTGATTAAAAAAAAAAAAAAAAAAATAGACAGACACCATCTCTACACACTTGTTTATCCACACTTTATTATTCAAATAAATTAATTTAATTTCTCCTATAGCCTTTTTTCTATGCACCAATATTCCTTTAAAAATTAGGCTGAAATGAAGCAGAATGTCCTCCATTTTCATCATATGGACAACAGTTTGACAACATTAGAAAAGAGAAAGTCTTTGTACAAAAAAAAAAAAAAAAAAAAAGAAAAAAGTTCCAAAACATGTTATCCGAAATCCTTACACTCACAGTAAATTCCTTTATATTCTTCAGGAAAGAAAACTCCCCACATTTTTTGATTGATTTTACATTACGCTATAGTTGTATCTCAAATGAAAAGTGCATTTTTCCTTAAAGTGAAATATTGTCACAGTGTGACAGTTCTTGCATTGAGTGATACTTCAAAAGGATGATTTGATAAAACAAATACAATTAGGCTGATGCCTTGTCCAGAACTGCTCCTGCCTTGAACCTGATGATTAATGGGAGAGGTTCCAGCTACCCTGTGACTCTACCCTTGGTAAGTAGGTTAAGAAATTGTAGTATATTTACATCCATTTTACAAATTTTCAAATTTGCATTCAAGGTCAACAAATCCAGGAACTTCATTGCTGTTCCCTGCCAAGTGAGATTCATGTAGTCTGGTTTCCTCCCACATCCAAAAGTTGAGCTATTGGAATATATTGCATTATATAAAAATTGCACATAGAAATTGAACAAATTAAGGTGTCTATGTACCATCTTAAAATGTAATATCATAAACAAGGTTTCATTCATTTTAGAACAATTAATTTTCCTCCAGTTTTCAGGATTCTGCATGAGACAGTTGAACACAACAACTTATTTTGTCATTTTCCTTATTATGCAGTTATTCTAAATATTTGTAGTTACTAGCAACCCTAGTAAAGCAATGGACTCCAAAGGCAAGATTTAAAAAGTGTCAATGCCAAGGACTTTAAAAGGGAATTACTGTAAAAATATTTGATATGTCTGTAACATGTAAAACATGTATCTTCTTAAAAAAAACCATTTGAATAGCTATTGTTGTAGCCACATTTAAGCAAAGCAAGGGTTTAGAAAAGCACCACTGTAATCCAAAATAGTTATTAAACACAAGAGCGCAGTACCAAAAAGCTTGAAAGATATCTGGCGTGATTGGTTTTAAAACACCTGCAAATGTATTTGTATAGTGGATTGGTTCAAAATTGAATGTTCTAAGAGGAAGCAGTATACGACTAAATTTAGAAAGTAACAATGGAGATATATTCAAGTTTTTGGGAAGTACCATATGTTCCACACACTTCCAGTTCTAAATGAGATTACTAATGGTAAGGATGAAAGATTGTGTTCAAGAGCAAGGGGCTAAAACAACAGTGAACCACAGGAATAGGACCTTATTGCCTCACTTGAAATTCTTACACCCATATGAAGCACATTGATAAAAGCATATGTTTATATATAGAATTGCACAAAATATCCACCCACAATGAGAAGTTAACAATAATAGGGAGATTAATTGTTGTTATAAGCCTGACATGGAGTGCACAACACATACTCACTACAACTCTACACAGGAAATAAGGCATTCTCTCTTTTTTTACTCTTCCCTACCCAGGGTAAAGAGTTAAAAATGAGGAAACAAGTGGCAAACAAACAAGGAGGAAAGAGGTACATTCAAAAATACTTACAATTACATGCAGAACACACAAATGGAAAAGGTTAAGCTCCAAAATTTCCATAAATCAAAATAAAAGAATACAGAAATTCCAAAAGATTAATCAGTATTCAACAACTAACCCTGTTCCAGGCTTGCTTATATAGAGGTCGAAAATGGCTGCTTGCATCATGTGACCAAGCCTCATGACAGTGCATACCCCATGTGATCACACCCCTCTAAAATCATGGAGGGATGGCCATCTTGGATCCTTGAAACAAAGGTCCCCATCAAAACATTGCTAAAATTAGAACATAAAGAAAATAAATTAGAAAAAGAAGGAAAACAGCATGAAACATGCTTACCTGGCTATAAAACTAAACAATAGTTACGCATACATTACAGAAAGATTCTAATTCTTTGGTTGTAATACAATATTATATGCTTTCTAGATGGGAAAACAAAAAATCATATGTGCTATTTTACTTTCTAGGAAATACAAATATACTGATCTTAATGTGTAAAATGACAACCTATATTTGTAATATCATCTGATCTTTGGGCATGATGAGATGTTCTTGGTGTACCTATCAATTCACTGTTCACATGAATGACACAAGTCTCCCAAGGGGGCTTCCCTAATAAAGTGTAAGTGCAGACACTAAATTAATATTCTCCACTGAACAATTTCAGAACCCAACATAGCCTATTGTCTTCCACTGTACAAATGGGGAATCAGAGCAAAATTTGGCAGAGACAATTTCGGCAGTATGGATTTGCATATTAGACATATTATACTATTTGTTTGGTACACAGCTGTATTGCCTTGCAGGTATTTTTTAAGGATGCAAGACAAACAGGGCTAACTGGGCTTTGCTGTATGGGCACTGCAAAGGCTACTTCTGTAGCATTGTTAGTGACACAATGAAAGGTGTTCTAGAGCTCATGTTGTTCATGCTAATAGGTTGTAGCAATAATACCTGTTAAGTTATACTTGCTCGCTCGCTGCATCTTATTACAATGGACAAATGACCTGGGGGTTGTATGGCAGTTTCATGAGACAGCTGGGTCTGCAAGTGGGATCTCTTGACAACCCCATTATTTCCAGTGGCTGACTCTTACATTAGAAGTTATCTTCAGGAAACACTGGAAAATAGTTCCTAGATAGGGCTTAAAACTTGTCTCATTCAGCAGACCAGTGAGTGATGTTGCCAAGGGTGTGACTGGTGGTAGAAAGAGAAGACAGAATTGATAAGAAATGTATGAAGAACAGGAATGTTTCTCAGTAATACTGTAGTGAGTATTGCTGAAGTTCCTGAATGGGTAATTCCCACACTGTTGTCATTTTTTAGTTTATAATCATCCTTCTATTATAATTCTTTGGCATTCTTGGTGTTATTACATTTGGAGTTATCTCGCAGACTTACAGACTTCAATAAATTAACCTAAGGCTAGAAATCATCTTAGAAATGGATTGGAATATTACAGCTCATATTAATCCCAGAAGAAAAAGAAAGTTAACCTCCGCTAACCTTTCCTTTGATACAGTCCATGATCTTGGTGGAGTTAGAAGACAGTCTGAGGCTAGGCCTATCATTGGTTATACAAATACAGTATATCTCATCTACTTTAGGGCACTGTTCCAAGGTCAGGGGATATGCTGTAGTTTGATTCAAATTGCACTGACATAAAGAGTCATTACAGGAGTCTAAGATTAAAAACACATAAGGAAACAAGACTTACAAACAATCACATTCTCCACAATTAAAAAGTAATATGAATGAAGATAACCTTACATAGTAATTAATACCTTATTCAAAAATAATAAAGTTTAAGCCTTAATCTTTATGTTGAGGCTGTTTCAGTATCTCACATTATTAGATGTATAGTTTCTGATTCTGGGACCTTGTGGACACTGGAGCCAAAGGCTTGTCATTCTGTAGTATTTTTATATTATTCTGGCAATGTTATTAAATGCTGAATCATGGGATTTTAGCATGAACTCTGTAGAATAAAGTTGCAAGGCAATTCACAACTGTGTCAAAAGAGAGATTTTAAAAGTTTGCCTAAATTTAACCAGAAGCCAAGTTGCAGGCTGAACAATTTAGTTTATACGGTTGTAATTCCTACTGCTATCACTGCATTTTAAATTATAGAGAGGAAATCAAACTAGTAAAAAAGTGTTATAGTAAAATATTAAACCTGTCAATTCTGTTTGATACAAATAAATGAAGTAGCTTTCACATTCATTCATTTCTTGAACAAATTTCTTTCTCTATGGGTTTTCAATCTCTCGTAGCAGCTTTGTACAGAATGACACCACACCCCATTAAAATTAGTCAAAACACAAATGCAATTAACTACTTCCATCCATCCATCCATTATCCAACCTGCTATATCCTAACTACAGGGTCATGGGGGTCTGCTGGAGCCAATCCCAGGAAACAAACCCCGGGCAGGGCGCCAGCCCACACATACACACCAAGCATACACTAGGGACAATTTAGAATTGCCAATGCACCTAACCTGCATGTCTTTGGGAGGAAACCGGAGTACCCAGAGGAAACCCACGCAGACACAGGGAGAACATGCAAACTCCATGCAGGGAGGACCCGGGAAGCGAACCTGAGTCTCCTAACTGCGAGGCAGCAGCGCTACCCACTGCACCACCATGCTGCCTGACAATGATTATATTTTTATATTATGTATATAAAGGAACCATCAACAACAAATCAAAGGCTCAGGGAGAACATGCAGACTCTACGCAGGGAGGACCCGGGAAGCAATTAACCACTTCATTTTTTCAAATTTATACAGGATAAAGGAGATCTTAAGCCGATGTCACATGTGACTTCTACTTGTAGTTATTGGGCATGTCAGACTTAATGACTTCTGTTGCTGATCTTGCTACCAGACTATGTCAGTTTAGGTGACTGAATATTGCTGGGCATGTTACATTTAGTGAGTGTGTGCTGGCCTTACAGCACAGTTTTGCTTGGTCCTTTTAGTGGCATCCAATAGCATGCTGCCTAATGGAGCAGGTGCTGTAAAGAGGGTTAACAAGTATGGAGAGTTCAGCCTCAATCACTGCCCTTTATTTTTCTTTTTTCATTCTGCCCTGGTACATAAGACATAAAAAAGACAAGCTTCTCTTCTGTTTCTGAGGTTCAAAACACCAGATTACTTATTTATCTTTGCTGCATTACATGCATTGTACTCCTGGATGTGTATTCATTAGTTGTCAAACCTCATACACACAGAGCTCGCCCCTTTGACTAAAGGCAAAATCAGACCTGTCAATAAAGCAAATGATCTGAACAAAATGAGAAATATACTGAACAAAACCATTTGGTAAAAAAAAATTCACAGTAATGAATGGTCAGATGGTTAACTTTTCCTTAAATTGCAATATAATAATACACAACATGCTCTCTGTAGATGAAGTGAAACACAGTAACATGACAAACACAACTATTGTACAGTATGAAAGCAAAAAAAGCAGCAGGGAAAAACAAAAGTCCCCTAGCTTTATAAAGCCAAGCTTGGTAAGCATCTGCACTAATATCTCTGGAGAGTTGTGCATGAACTAGTTCAAAAGAGCGTGTTCATTGAACGAGTACTCTGAACTTAACGTAACATATTTGCAGGTGAAGAACTTGAACGTGAGCTAGATCAGTTTAATGTAACAGTCTGGATCTTGTTTAGGTCCAGATTAAATGTTTAGCCTTACTCTGTAATGTAGGGGTGGAGCCTAATCCAAACACGTTATTTGGATAAGCACACATAGTGGATTTTTCCGAATATTTATTTCATAAGAATTTTTTGCCATTTATTTGTATTTGGAAAAAATAACATAAAATCAAATAAGCACTGTCTGTGTCTGCCTGCTTGTGCTTAAGTTGCACCCTTGCTCACATGAGCATTAGGTGAAGCTCCGCTTTCGCTTTTAGGAAAACATTGTACCTTGTGAGGCCACTTTATATTTTTCCCCGTTGGACATGCAATATGTGACACACGTTTTGAGCGGCAGCATAATAGGTTAGTTCACCTACACGCTGATTCCACAGTCACCATTTGTGTCACATGATTGGCAACAGAGCAGTAATTTATATTTATACTTGCATCTATTTCATTTCTTTTTTGACCGGGAGGATATTAGCATATATGGTTATACATGTATGTTGCTGGGTATATCTCAATAAAGTGTATTTAAATAAAAAAATCTTGCTGTAATAGCCTAATACGGGGCATGCAAAACTGAAAAAAGTAAGCTCATGGGTCATTTATTCTCACTCTTTAAAAAATACAAAATGAACTGAACATGAACTAGTTCAAAATTGAAACTATGAACGTGAATTTATTCATTTTAGTCTGTGTGAACTGAAGTTTGAGCTAGTTCTTGTGAGGTGTGAATTTGCACAACACTGTCCGGAGGTCTCTTCTATTGCCTGTTTCAGACTGACTCACTCATAAGGCTTACGGTAGTAAATCTTCTATCACAATGCACAAAAAAAATCCCCAGTTGGATTCGAGAATGGAGAATACGGTGGAAGGAAAATGACCTGTATAGGAGGGTGTTGGATGAACCATCACTAACAACCACTGCATTGTAAAAGCTTACATTTTAACAAATGGTAAGCAATATGTAAATGTTATCTTGGGAGCTGAGTTTGGAAAGATTGATCATGCAGTACATCAAGGAATGTTAGTAGATGTGTGGCGATATAAGGTCCAGGAGTTCCATTCCAATGAACAACCCCTTCATGACCGATTGCAGTACAAAGAGTATGTTCCCATCACTTTATTTCCTGGGATGTCCATCAGTGCTCTCTGTCCTATGATATTTATCCACATAATCGACTTTTAAACAGGTTGAATCCTCCTCCATCAACACAGATGAACTCATTTTGGACAGCATTTGCTCCAATCTCCAAAATTTTCTGAACAAATACATAATAATACATAATAAAATAGGGTGCAGGTATTTTACACTTAGTTTACTGTTCAGGTACCCATTTCCTTTACCGTTCCAACCGTACCCCCATTAACACGTCATCGATCAAAGAACTGTCACTTACCGAGTGGTTTCCATGCCCGGAGATGCTGCCTGCCTTTTCCATTCTCTGTGTTACATATTGCATGGTCATATCAGGATCACTCTTGATATCCGGAGGAACATTGTGTCTTATGTATTGAATGACTGAGACAAGTTCAAGGTGTGGACTGATGACGGTACAGGAGATAATTATACTACATAGGAGCACTATAGGAGTGAAATGCTTAAGCCCTTCACCTATGCTTCTGCATGTGAGTGGATGGCTGCCGCTGAATTGCTCGGTTGTCGCTTTCAAGTGTACCGAAATGGCCAAATATTTTACACCTTTGGAGAACCGCCAATGCCTCTTAAACATCTTAGATTCACAGGTGACGATTTAAGTAGTGGACACTTTGATGTTTATGAATGTTTCAACTCTCAAAAGCTGGATGCGAAGTTATCGATGAAACCGGTTGTATGCTTACAACGCTTGACAGATGCCGAATGTCACTTCAACACAACAAGTCCTGCAAACACTAACGTAATTGAAACAAACCATGAAACTCAAACCAATTATGACAGCAGCAATCCAAGCTGCGAGAAAACAGTAAAAAGGAGGCGTGTCAGACGTCGTGGTACATTTTCTGATGCAGCTAGACGGAAACAACTTTGTGACGCTGCCGTCAAATACTCGCAGGCAAATCCACAAGTTCATAGAGACGCTGTCGCTAAATACTCACAGGCAAATCCACAACTTAATAGAGACACTGCCGCTAAATACTTGCAGGCAATTCCACAAGTTCATAGACACGCTGCCGCTACATATTCGCAGGCAAATCCACAAGTTAATACCGGGAATGCCTGTTAAACATCTTAGATTCACGAGTAGCGATTTGGGTAGTGAACACTTCGATGAATAAAACCTGTTATCTCTGCAACGGTTGACAAACACGGAATGTAACTTGAACACACCACGTCCTCCAAATACGAACCTGATTGAAAGAAATAATGATAATCAAATCCTTGATGACAGCAACACCCATAACAGTGACAAAACAATTACATTGACAATAATGTTACGTTATTTTTAAAATGTTTCCTTTTCTTTTTCATAACTTCTTTAACACACTACTTCTCCGCTGCGAAGCGCGGGTATTTTGCTAGTACATAATAAAATAGGGTGCATTTCTATATACTGTGACAGTACTCCTCTGCTGTTTTAGGCAAGACAAGCACACACCATGGTATTATTTTGTGGAGATTTATAACTTACCTGCACATATAGGTAGTGCATACCTTTCGCACAATCACAAATTCTCCCAAATGGCAAATGATACACAGTATTTGCTACCCAGATATCCTGTACTTTCTCAACATGCAATCTATGGTGAAAATGGACTTGTGTTTCTGATGAAGGTTTCAATTGTTCTCTGTTCCTCTAGTATATGGCATTGACTTTTTTTGTCTTAGTAGATTACTTGCTAATGTTCGCTATTTCAGCCTCTTGTTCTCTGGTGAGCAGTCACTTTCACCCACCAGCACCTAAACCTCTAAATTCTGCATACAAACTATGCTATGGCAAATCATGCTCAAACATTCTGTCATCTTACTTCTATGAGATCCAAATATCGTGAAAGTCTGCATTTGTACCTAATCACCTATTCTCAATCCTAAAAGTTTGGAGGATTCCACTTACAGTAAGCTGTTTCAGTTTCAGAATAAACACACTCTTTATCCTGCTACCTACTGTACAATGGTTGATTACATTATTATTGGAATTGTTCTTATTTTACTTTAAATGTGTTGTCTTCCTCTTCTTCTACTTCTTATCCTGCACTTAGCTCCATTTGTCTTCTTTTCTGCACTAATAACATCAAGGACCGTTTATTGTTGAAAAACTGAGTTAAAATGCTTGACTGACTATCAAAGGTGAGGACTATTGTAGACTGTTTTCACTGTGTTTACACTGAGGATTGTGGGTTTTTTTTTTTCCAAAAGGAGTCAACCTGAATTTAAAATTTAGTTGAAACAAGTAGAATGTGAATTCAGTTCTGAAGAACTGGCATATTCTTCCAGGAATTTTGTATTAGATCTCTATTTGCATTTGGGCACAGTACAAACAACATTGGGGAATAACTGCAACAACATCTGTATCTAAAGCGGATTTATTTATTGAAGGTCTAACAATGATTACTTTGAAGAAATCTGAAACAGGGCTGGCTAATAAAGAGGGATATATTTATGCATATGCAGTGTAATTGGCACAAGACGATTTTTCAGAAATCTGTTTGGAATTATTTTAAGGGACAGGTGGTTTGCATTTATAATCAACCTATTATTCTCAATTTGCAAAGGGAAATGCACAAAGGTTGAAATGTTGCGGTCTAGTAGTACTAGATCTGGAATCTAACTGCTTCCTCTGCACTATTATGTTATCAATTTATTATTAAAGAAATCCAATACGCTTTTGCTACAATTCTGGGTGGAATCATGAAAAAACCATTTTATTCTGTGGGTTTGTTAAAAACATATTGGAACAGATATTACATACTTCTAGTACACAGCATAAAAGGGTTCTTAACTATAGCTATTTAGTGAATTTTACTTTTCCTTCACTAGAAGCAATCAGCTCACTTATTCAGATGAAGGAAATCACAGATGAACATATCAGCAGGGGGAACTGAAACTTGTTACCGAGATGTAGCAACATTTTTTTAGACCACAAAACATAACAGCTGTATGTAGCCTATGCTCTGATCAATGCTGTGAAGTTTTACACGCAAATGAAACGTCATGTGAAGAAAAGGAATAACCATTAACCTTACATATCTGTAGTCAATGGAAATCTGCAGTAAATATTTCAGTAAGTAACTTGTGGTGGAAAGATGAATTTAAAATGCTTGTTTAATACAGCGATAGCCTAACTGTAAAATCATATAACCTCTGACAATTTTCTTTGGATGGACTGAATTGTGGCTGTATTGGGCCTCTATGGTGCCAGCATATGTGTACTCCTGCTTTGTGAAGACAGGGGTATGGATGAAGCTCAATTTCTAATATATTAACAGTAAAGTTGTGGGTCTATTCATTAATACTGTAGTATTGTCTACATTTCTTTTTAAAGTACTGTGAATGATAAATCTCTTTGCCGTTTTGCTGCGCAAGAGACAGGAACTATGCAGTGTTGTGTGAAAGTATCTATTTTGGCTATACAAACATGTATATGCAAATGCGCAATTTTCCCCAGCTCTGTTGTGACCAGTTTGTAAACAACAACAACATTTAGTTCTAAAGTACATTTTCATACAGAGGATGTAGCTTAAAGTGCTTTACAAGATTTCAAATAAATAGCTACAAGAAAAGAAAAACAGATTATATTAAGTCACAGTAATAATAAGTAATAAAAAAAATAAATCAATATGAGCTTACATAACATTGATATATAAGGAGTAAAAGAACATATTGCAAGTTTCTAAAGTTGAGTCCAATGATGGCCCAAAAAGACAGAACAAACAAAAATCAAAACTCCAGATAAGCTGGAGAAAAAAACAAAACCTGCAGGGGTTCCAAGGCCAAAAGACCACCCAGCCCTCACTGGGCATTCTACCTAACATACAGTAAATGTTATTAAGTTGTTTCCAGGCTTTGTCCCAGAAGAATCAATGCAGTGGGTCTCATGGGGAACCAGCCTTCATCTGAGCATCACAGGTGGCTGCACAGTGCCTCAGTCAGGGGAAGATGGTACAAATCCTCACCACAGAAAACTGGAAACAAAAGCAGAGAAAAGTACAGACTAGTAATGACTACACATACCTGAAAAATATGACAATTCTATGCACATATAGTCTATTAGGAGAAAAACTAAAATGTACTATGAGAAAGCCAAATTTAGTTTTTTTTTTATGATCCACAGTGCTAGTCTGGCATATCCTTTATTGGTTAAAGTATTCCAGATTTGTGGTGCATAACAGCAGAAGGCAGCATCACCACTTGTTTATGTGTAGCTGTTGGAATAATAAGCAGACAACTATGAGAAGATCTAAGGTTATGACTTGGAACGTAGAGTGACAAGCTCTCCAAAAAATAGGAAGGAGAAACTTTATTTAGAGCTTACAGCAATACAACTTTATTTAAACATTTAAGGATTATTCTTGCTTATAATTGCCTTTTGCAGTGTTGGGGCTCCAACTAATAATTGCACCAAAACATAAGATTAAATTGATTTGGTCAATGTAAAATTTTTTCAAAACAAATATATTGGCTGAAGTTTGACATAATATCAATCTGTGATAATCAGTCAGTATGTTTTTCTCTGATCTTTCTCATTGTCATATATAATAATAATGTTTATTTTTACCCCAAAACAAGTTGTGTAATTAATCATAAGCAGGGTTTAGGTATCATAATTTCCAAAATGACTTGTAAAATCTGTAATTATCGCATATACAAAAATTTGGTTAAAAGGTGTAAAACATACATTGCAAGAAAATTGGTCTTTTTATCAGTAATTAGAATGGGCCACACAAATTTGGATATGAACACCAAAATTAGAAAACTGTATGTAACACAGTCCAAGTTAATTTTTACCTTAAACTTGACTCTTTTACATATTTGGAAATCATCATTCTTCATCTAAAGGGCAATATAAGACTTCTGTCCACTCTGTCACAATCAGGTGCAGAGAAGTTTGTCAATGACACCATCATAGCCAATGTATTGTAATACTCTAAATATATTGTAAAGAATGTCATATTTCTGTGCTTTCAGCCCTACACCAGCTTCTTCAGTTTTAGAAAATTCATGCTGTCCTTTAAATATCTACATGGTTTGACCACATCTTACCATCTCCAGTCTCAAGTTTAGAAGATATTTGTGACTAGGCAGGAACAAACTGCATTCAATAGGAAAAAATCAATTTTCATTTGTCTCTGAAAGTAGTTTCAGGATCAGTGACCATTTATTTATACTTGAAATCGTTTGATTTTATGTTAGTTATGTCTTTTCTTATATATTAGGGAGTTCCCCCCAGCTTGCTAAACTCGCCAACCCCCCTGGCCTGCGCAACACGACAGCCACTTCACGTCTCTGCCACTCTCGTTGTGAAGGGAGGGCTGAACGCACTCCAAGGAGACGCAGTCGCTCTTCCGAAACCCCCTCTTAAACAGTGATACAATGGGAAACAAATACAGTTTTTTTTTCCTCCCCTTTGCTCGATCAGCTGCTGGCTTGCTGCTGCTGCCGTGTAACGTGATCTGCATCTCGCACGGCGCTTTGAACATTTAAAAGCCTGTACAGAAGCTGTCCTACTCTTTGTCTTTTATTTCCAGCTTCGGGCGTGGTTACATCTTTTGGCTCAAACTCTTGTCTCGCGGGATGTCAGGTCTTGATATTATTTAGTTTATAATTTAAAAACAGAATAAGAATCGGAAAATCTAACAATATCACATTAAAGTTCTATAAATTCTGAAATGAATGATACCAAACATATACATGTAGGTTATCAAAAAATGCCAAAAAAGTGACAAAAAGGCATACAGGCATCCCGGCCAAGAGAGAGGAAGGTGCCAGACCCAATAAAGACTCCCCAAGTGGATGGACAGACAGCCCAACAGAACAAGGGAATGATTCCTTACCTGTGATGGATGGGATGGGAAGCCTCAAGCAAATCGACAGGCGTCCCAAACATGCACATGAGTAGCACCTTCCCTGGCCAGGATCGAAGAAGAGAACACAGTCAGACATATTTTATATGACTAACAAATCTTTTCAGTGTTGAGGGTTAGGCCATGACTATTATGCCATTGAGTACATATTATTATTTGTGCTGGAAAAGTGTGAATTAATAATATTAGGTAAAAGAACACAATAATGGGAGGCAATTCAGAAGGTGCTTGTGTTCTTTCCAGTTTATTTTTGATCCAGTCAATTGAATTCTACAAACTTTTTAATCCAAGTGAATAAACTAAACAGGTGCTCACAGAGCTCCTGCTGTAAATACCAACCACAAACTTGCTTCCAACATGAACATATTCCTTGATTGTTTTGTGCATTTTAAAATCTAAAATTATCATTCAAAAATGTGAAGAGGATGAATTCTTTATCCTGTACCTCAATGATCTTTGTAATTTCAACTGCCTCAACTGCCTCACATTTATTTTCAACTTTACAGGTTTTTCATAAGCTTGAGTTTTCATCCACATCTGCATCAAACAATCACTACATTTATTGTAAATATACTTGTTTTTTGTTTTATTAAGATGTTTTTTGATTAAGATTATGTTGAAAGAAGTTGCAAAAAATATGCACAATTAAGAAATCTGATGTTAAAATAATATTATTAAGCCGTATTTGCTGTTGTAATATTGTTATCAGATTTGACTTTTATACATACAAATGAGATTAAAAGCAAAAATATAACAATAATATTCTTAAAAGGAAACATAATGTAAGCTCTTCAAACATGCATATACAGAATTTTAATTTGATAGCAATCTTTATCTTCACATTTTCTGAAGCAGCTTATCTAATGCAAAGTCATGTGATGCTGTAGCTGTAGTGCTATTATTTTAACAGATTAATCTTAATACTATTTACAGAACACTTGTATTTGACTAAAGCACATGCTGGAAATCAAAGCATTGACTAAGAAAAAGTCTCACCTGTTCAGATTTTATTTATATCAAGAACTTTTGTGACCAACGAAACTAAATACTTCTGTACCCTGGAAATAGTGCCTTTCGTATAAAAATCTTAAGAGTTGCAGGGAAGTACTCAATATATTCCATAGTTTTCAATTTCAAAAAGCATGCTCATATTATGAGCATAAAGGAGAATATGATAAGACTATCAGTAAACCGTCGGCTGAAATCCTGAATCTTAAGAAGTAATGAATAATGAAGCAAAGTGTCACCTTGTGAATTAAAGGTCTAGATATCAATTTATATCCTTAGACGCTACAAATTCAGAGACAAGAATGCCGTTTCAAGAAATTAGTGATCAGATAAAGTTAATAGTCGTGCTTTGTGTGTCATTATATGGTAAGTGACAGAAAGGCAATGTAAGATAAGAAATATTCAGTATACCACACAATATACAAACCTCATAAGTTATTGAGTGAGAATAGACAGTACAGTGTTTTCCAGACTCGGTCCTGGGGACCCACTGTGTCTGCAGGTTTTTATTCCAACCAGATTCCTGGTCAGTGACAACACCTGATAACACTGATCTCATTTAATTAGCTGGTATTATTTTTCTTTTATTCTACATTCAGAAAAGCACAGCAGCATGATTTTTACATTATAAGACATTTAGAAATACTTCTGCTTTTGCTACAGATTTAAATTCTTAACTCTCCTTTTCATTATATTTTGTCCTTTCTCTGTGCAGTTTTTCCCCCTCTGTTGTATCTTAATAATGGCAATTTAAAAACGAGCAGAGCAGACATGCAGGCAAACAACGCTGAATAATCAAAGGCTGCAACTACTTTAGCATCAGACCCACTAATTAGTAAATAATGGATTAATTAAACAATTAGAACACCTGGAAAAGTAGAATGAAAATCAAGAAGAAAATATTGTTAAAAAGAAAAAAATACAGTACATTATTCCCATATAACTGCTTACTACATTTTAATAAAATGTTTTTATCTAACTTAGTTTTCTAATTTCTATATTGTTCCTAAAACACAGAATCTGGGAAATAACAGTTCACTTAATTAGCCAAGGAGTCCAATTAAAAACAGAAGCTGGTTGGAACAAAAACCTGCAGCCACAGTGGGTCCCCAGGACTGAGTTTGGGAAGCACTGAGACAGTACATGAAATGACAGTTCTTGCGTAAGAATATTACATTTACATGGGAAATAACAGTAAACAAGATTATAACATTTTCAAAACCTTTGTTTTTTACCTGTATAAACACTTGGTTATGTACTGTATCTATACTAATAAAAGGCAAAGCCCTCACTGACTGACTGACTCATCACTAATTCTCCAACTTCCCGTGTAGGTAGAAGGCTGAAATTTGGCAGGCTTATTCCTTACAGCTCACTAACAAAAATCGGGCAGGTTTCATTTCGAAATTCTACGCGTAATGGTCATAACTGGAAGCTGTTTTTCTCCATTTACTGTAATGGAGATGAGCGCGAAAGCCGTGGGGGCGGAGTTTCGTGTGACATCATCACGCCTCCCACGTAATCAAGCAGTACGTAGAAAACCAGGAAGCGCTCCAAAAACCGCTGAAGAAAACATGCATTATATAATTGAGAAGGCAGCGAAACAATAAGAAGCGAGCGAGTGACATATCTATACTAATAAAAGGCAAAGCCCTCACTGACTCACTCACTCACTGACTGACTGACTGACTGACTGACTGACTGACTCATCACTAATTCTCCAACTTCCCGTGTAGGTAGAAGGCTGAAATTTGGCAGGCTCATTCCTTACAGCTTATTTACAAAAGTTAAGCAGGTTTCATTTCGAAATTCTACACGTAACGGTCATAACGGTCAATAACGGTCGACAACGTCCGCCAAGTTGAACTTTCTTATTTATGGCCCCATCTTCACGAAATTTGGTAGGCGGCTTTCCTGCGCTAACCGAAACTGATGTACTTACTTATTTCGATGGTATGACGCCACTGTCGGCCGCCATATTGAACTTTCCAATATCACCAATTTTCCAACTTTCCGTGTAGGTAGAAGAATGACCCCGTCTTCACGAAATTTGGTAGGTGGCTTCCCTGCGCTAACCAAAACCGATGTACGTACTTACTTCAGTGGTATGACGCCACTGTCGGCCGCCATATTGAATTTTCCAAATGTCACAAATTCTCCAATTTCCCGTGTAGGTAGAAGGCTGAAATTAGGCAGGCTCATTCCTTACAGCTTGCTTACAAAAGTTAAGCAGGTTTCATTTCGAAATTCTACACGTAATGGTCATAACGGTCAACGACGTCCGCCATATTGAACTTTCTTATTCATGGCCCCATCTTCACGAAATTTGGTAGGCGGCTTCCCTGCGCTAACCGAAACCAACGTACATACTTATTTCGGTGGTATGACGCCACTGTCAGCCGCCATATTGAACTTTCCAACGTCACTAATTCTCCAACTTTCCGTGTAGGTAGAAGGCTGAAATTTGGTACTTATTTCGGTGGTATGATGCCACTCTCGGCCGCCATATTAAACTTTTAACGGAAATCGATGTACGTACTTATTTCGTTGGTAATGACACCACTGTTGGCCGCCATATTGAACTTTCCAACGTCACTAATTCTCAAACTTCCCATGCAAGTAGAAGGCTGAAATTTGGCAGGCTCATTCCTTACAGCTTACTTACAAAAGTTTAGCAGGTTTCATTTAGAAATTCTACGCGTAACGGTCATAACGATCAACAACGTCCGCCATGTTGAACTTTCTTATTCATGGCACCATCTTCACGAAATTTGGTAGGCGGCTTCCCTGTGCTAACCGAAACAAATGTACATACTTATTTCGGTGGTGTGACGCCACTGTCAGCCGCCATATTGAACTTTCCGACGTCACTAATTCTCCAACTTCCCGTGTATTTAGAAGGCTGAAATTTGGTACTTATTTCAGTGATATGATGCCACAGTCGGCCGCCATATTGAACTTTTCAACAGTCTTTGTTACTTATGGGCCCATCTTCAAGAAATTGGGTACGCGGGTTCCCAACGCTAACTGAATCCTACTTACGTACATATATACGTCCATAGCCTGCAGCTCGGTCACCGTGTGAGGCGGCGTTGGGTCCCCCATCCCAACGCCTCTCACGTTGTTGGCTGCCTGCCTATATAAGGCCGTCTGTCGCTCCAGTCTCTATATTCCCTTCCTTGCTTCACCACGGTATTCACGTCTCCCTGCTGATAACTATAGCCTTTTTATTTAATCCACGGCTTCTCCGCTGTTTTATTGTTCA
>JANRMT010028174.1:168568571-168586764 GCA_026402145.1 Polypterus bichir lapradei
GGTAAGATCGCCCGACCATTTTCCTTGCGCACGACTGACAAAAGGTCTGATGCCGGTCAAACAGCGCACCCGACAACAGGCAGAGATCAGAGCGCGGGGGGAAATGCCCATTAACCAGGTGGCAGCAGGTGGGTACCGGAAATGCCAGGGGGCGGGACATACACCTGTCAAAATCTGATGATGTATAATAGTGACGCACCTATACTACTGTCATTAATTAGATCTTGCCATATTTTTTAAAAAGTTTTGAACAGTGAGAATTCGTCTTCCCTGTGTCTCACAGGAACAGCACAGTCCCAAAAGCACTCCAAATAAACCAAAATAAAGCACACCACACTCTTCTTTTTCCTCCTCCACCACCACTCCTCCCAGGCGACCTCATCCTCCTCCTCCTGACTCTGGCTTCCGGAGTAGTGGCTGCTGGCTCCTTTTATAATACACCCGGAAGTGCTCCTGGTGCTTGATGACTTCATTTCCGGAAGCACTTCCGGTTGTGTCAGAAGGACTGGCCATAAGGGCTCAGCAACTCCAGCTGCAGCACCCCCTGGTGGTGCATGCAGATCCCAACAGGGCTGCACCAAACTCCAACTCCCATGAAGCCCTGCGGGAGTCCGAGGCACCGCTGCAACCATCTAGTGTCCCGGGGGAGATAACATACTGGCCATGCTTGCTCCTCTCAGCGTGGAGGCCCTGGCTGCATGTTACAGGAGCTAGTGTGTATCTATGCATGGCTGCCTTCCATTCCTTTTCTGAGATATTAAGTGAAAGATTCTTTTCCACCGTACCCTTGAATTTTTGAATGGAATAGACTTTGATGTTTTTATATATTATTGAGAAGTTGTCTGAGACTTCAGGACTGATCAGCATTTCCTCTGCAATAGAAATGGGTTGGGAGGTGTGGAAAATCCCTTTTAGCAAAGTTTCTTATTTGAAAGTAGTGGAAAATTGTGTGGTGGCACAGTGGCACAGTGGGTAGCGCTGCTGCCTTGCAGTTAGGTGACCCCGCTTTTGCATGTTCTCCCCATGTCTGTGTGGGTTTCCTCCCGGTACTCTGGTTTCCTCCCACCGTCCAAAGACATGCTGGTTAGGTGCATTGGCGATCCTAAATTGTCCCTAGTGTGTAGGTGTGTGTGTGTGCCCTGCGGTGGGCTGGCGCCCTGCCCAGGCTTTGTTTCCTGCCTTGCACCCTGTGTTGACTGGGATTGGTCCCAGCAGACCCCTGTGACCCGGTAGTTAGGATATAGCGGGTTGGATAATGGATGGATGGAAAATTGTGTTGATGGGAAGTTAAATTTGAAGAGTAATTATTTAAAAGATCTATGTACAATTCTTTAAATACTGTATTAAGTATGAGAGGGTAGAAAAAGGTTATTGTTGTGTAGTGGTGCAACAGATACAGATTTCTCTACCTTGAAGTGTTTACTGCATTAGTTCTATATTCTGAGTGATTATTAAAACATAATTATTGGTAAATTGATGATAATTTCTATTTACTGGAGCACAAAGCAGGGCATATAAAGAAGTACAGCAGGATTTTATTTCTATTGCAGACAAAGCTTGTGTATATTTTCTACCCAGTAATAAAACTGAAAGTTAGGTAGTGCCATGACACCTTCTGCTTTTGGTGTTTTTAGAGTCACTCTTTGAATATGTGGATGTCTAGAATTCCAAACAAATGAAGTTATAATTGAGACTAATTTATAAAGAATGAATTATTAATATATATGGGGATGCTCTGAAATAGAAAAACAATCTTGGAAAGGACGTTCATCTTGACAGGATTGAGTCCCTGTGCTAAAATGAAATGGAGAGTGGACCATTATTCCTATCTTGTTTCATTTTTCCATGCTAATAGCAAAATTATGTTGAAAATGATCTTTGCATTTTCTATGTTTACAACTAGATATTTAATCTGACCTGCTAAAATAAATGGGAAGGTGTCCAGTCTAGTATTGTGTGCTAGAGAGTTCACTAGAAAAATCACACTTTTATTCACATTCATTCAAGGCCTGCTGCTTTCCCACTTTGGAATGAGTTTATAGCATCTAGTAATTCTATGTGTGTCAGATGTTTGTCCAGCTCTTGCTGTAGCATTTGTGATGAAAAATCATTAGATTATGTCTTATCTTCTTTAAACTGAGTACAATATAAGAACTTATAGTAAATCTAAATTAGTATGCATCTCTCTTTAGATCCACAGATCTAAATATGTGGATTATATTTTTATGGTCAATAATTTTATTTCCATTTATGTTGGTAATTTCTTTTATTGTGTTGTGAACTTCCTGCTGCTGGATTTGTTAAGCTAAAAACATATTAGTCTTCTCTCTGTATTCATAGTAATAATGTTGTGATTTAAAGATGAGCTGTTTTGTTTCTTTTGTTGTCAAGAAGTGAAATTCTGATGCAGAACCTGTCTTTGCCCATAAAATGCCTTATTTGGAGACCAGGGGCCTCATGTATAAATGATGCGTAAACACAAAAATGTTGCGTACACTCATTTTCATGCTCAAATTGTGATTTGTAAAAATTAAATTTGGCGTAAAGCTTTCTTACGTTCGTACTTTTCTGGCCTGATTTGTGAACTGGTAGCACCCAACACCAAAGCAGTGCTACTGTTTCTCTGTGGTATCCCTTTTTTCATATTCACATCAGTGATGTGGGATTCATCAAATAAACCAAAATTAATTGCATAAATTTAATTCACTTGATTGTAATCATTCTGTAACAATATACTGGTGCACGTAATGAACAAACTGATTTTGTGTTGTTACTCTCAGTGCACCACTCAGAGTACTTTAACCCATTGTATCTATGTGTGGTATTGTAGCTGCACAGCAGCTGAGTGGAAAGGTCTACAGCAGGTTGTATCGAAAAAACAGAGGATTATCATGATACAACTTCCAGCCCTGGAGGACATTTATAGCACACGTTACCTCAGAAAAGCCACCAGCATCTGCATGGATTACACTCATTGTATTTGAACTTCTCCAATCCGGCAATCGCTTCTGAGCCTTTCCTGCATGGACCTCAAAGCTCAGAAATAGTTTCACCCCAAGAGCTATAAACGCACTTAGTCTATATCTAAAATTATTTAGAATTACTTCACTATAAACTTGCACTACAACTGTAACATTGCACAGCCTGAGCCACTTCATGAACCATTTACACTATCTACACTGTATGTACAAGTTTATTGTATTTATGCTTTCATATTGTATATTTTTCTTTATTTTTTATCATATTATTATTACTGTTATTTTACCATTTTATAGGAAAATACGTTTATGGAAGATTTGCATATTTAATTTTATTGCACCATACACTGACAATAAAGGAGTTCAGTTCAATTCAATAGAAGAGAGCACATATTTACAGGTGATGATGACTGGCTTCCAAGTCAATTTAGATTTCCAAGAGCTATTCTCTTGAAGCTGTGTGCTCTAAGAATACTAGGATGTATACTTGATATCATTTTTATCATGGAAACCATTAAAGTATGCATATTACATTTTACAGATAAATTGCTAACTTCATTTAAATAATGTATACTATTAATAATTAAACATGAAAGGGCGCAGTGGTGTAGAGGTAGCAATGAGCTGACGTCCCACCCAGGGATTGTTCCTGCTTCACACTTGAGGCTTGCTGGGACTAGCGTCACCATGAAGGGATGGAATAATTAAACATGTATAACGAAGATTTTTCAAATTCCTGCTTCACACTTGATGCTTGCTGGGACTAGCATCACCATGAAGGGATGGAATAATTAAACATGTATAACGAAGATTTTTCAAATTTACATAAATGTTTTGAAGAATCAGCATCCTAAGTTTGCAGCTGGTTTTAAATTTATTACAGAGCTCATTGTGTGGTGATTAGTTATGTGGAGAAAGAAAACAAGAGGACAGGAATTGGGGATGGGTATATTCGACAGAGACAGTAGTGTTTCATTAAATTATTCCGTTCAGGGTCGCATGTGTCCCAGCAAGCATCTTGCGGGAGGCAAGAACAATCCCTGGATGGGGCGAAAGCTCATCGCGACCACTGTGCCACTGTGCCGCATATGTTTAATACCTTCTTTAATGGATTTTATCATGAAAATAGTATCAGATATGCAAGTTACTATTCTAAGATGTTCAGAGAGCTGTAATAACATGACTGTAATGTATTCTGTGTGGCGATCACTGCCTCCATACTTGTGTTTAAAAAAGAGAAAGCTCATTTAAGAAATATGTAGTGATTCACACACATAGAAAAAATAGAATATGAAGCATTTAATGTACTACTTTGGTTATGATAGGATTTGAGAAACTCTAGTAAATTACACATTGATGTTAAGATTAAGCTAGCAAAGTTCTGATTTAATGACAAAATAAACTGAGATTAAACTGGAAATTTTGAGTTTAAAGTCTACATTTCAACCTTTTTTTCTTCACTGTGTCCCTAATTTTTTAACTTTTCTATGTGCCCTAATACTCTTCTGTATGATACTCAGAAGGTGGGCTATGTCTCACCTTTTCATCTCGACTTTGAAATCCAACTTCTTTTTTATTTCGGGCATGGTGTGACTTTCTGAAATTGAACTTCTGAGTGCCAATCCATCAGTTCCCTTTTGTTTGTCATACAACTGCCTAAGCTACCAAAAAGTATGCTTTTCCTTGCCTCTACTTCACTAAGTAGGACTTCTACTTTTCATTCGCTTAAGTTTTTTTTCTTGTGCTTTTGCCATTGTCTTTTCACAAAATGCTGAATGTAAGGGACTATTTATATTAGTTTTGGGAGGAGTCAGGGTGTGACTGCAGGTGTGTGCATGTGCATTACATTTCACCTTGACCCGGATTTATGGAGCAGAAGTGCATGGAAATTGGCTTAGAAAGGGTTTTGTGCATCTGAGTTTTTTTGTGCCTACGCACATTTCCACTTTTTTTACATAGGCTATGATTTAGTGTGAATTCTATGCACAGTATTTTACATGATGCCCCTGTTGTAGTCTTCTATTCTGGCAATTTCACTGATTAACTCTGATTCCTTCTTGGTCTCTTCATTCTCTTCTTAGTTAAACCGTTTTGGGCAATTTAAAAGTATCAGTTTTTATTTGTCCTAACTAGTAAACATGTAGATTTTAATAAATAAACAAGCAAACATTAATATTGTTGTTTGTAGTTAATATTTTGAAAGCCACTGACATTTTCATCTTGGTAACATTGCCCGCCTCCATCCATTTCTGTCCTTTAACACTAGAATTACCAGAGCCAATGAGAAAACTCGTAAATCCGGCCCACCTTAAATCCGCTCGCACCTCTCCATCAGTGTCTTTGTCTTGTAAATGTGCCGATTAAGACAAGCAGCCGGCTATTCCATCCCCCACCGTCGCAGAAGGTTCACTATGTTCTCCCAGCTCATGCCTTGTTTGATAATCTGGGAGTAAGTGAACTGCTGGAGTTTTAGAGTGGAAATAATAGATCGTTATTTGGAACACATGCATTTCATATGTGTTCCGTTTCTACAGTAATCTGTGTAAACACATTGTTAAAACAGAAACTTTTTCATATTTTAGTAATAAATGTTACAAAATGTAGGCATAAACTATAGAATGTGTGAAGCCGGAAATCCAAAGATCAAATAAACACTTTAACAAAAGGTTCAAGGATGATACAACCTAGCTTCCATGGCGTAGCGGTTAGATTTGCTGACTTGTAATCAAGGGGCCACCCGTTCGATCCCCACTGCCTCCTATATTTGCCGTTTTCAGTAATGAGCTATTATTATTGTTAATATTATATAGTACACACATACATTTGGTTTGCGTCTGTAACAGACCGTGTACATTTATAGTACTGTACTTGTAAAAGTTACCTTTTTTTTACCTTACTTTTATTCTCTCACTCATGATCACGATCCATACTGCTACCCTAGGGATCTGACACTGTTAGTTTTTATTTGAAACTGGGAATAACTGTAGATGTGAGTGGTGTTTTGAGGCAATGGAACTGGACATTCTGTGATCTGGAGGGATAAAAGCTGACACACAAACGCTGACACAAATCTGCCTTCTTTGTATCTCACCGTCACTTTATTTTATTTTAGTCAGTTTTATTCAGTGTTCCTGCTCACGCAGAATTAGTATGCACCTTATGGTTTATGATGTCAAAAACAAAAAAAAAAAAACACAGACATAGGTATTTATGATATTTTGAAGAAATTTTTTATGACATGAATAGTACCAATCAGAAAACATCATTGCACTAATGATGTAAATAATCTTGACCCCTCTGCCTTTGAAAATTTTAGACCCATCTCTAACCTGCCCTTCTTAAGTAAAATTCTAGAGAAGGCAGTCATTATGCAGTTAAATGACCACCTCAATAAACATGCTATTCTTGATAAATTTCAGTCAGGTTTCAGAACAAATCACAGCACAGAAACTGCACTCGTTAAAGCAGTAAATGACTTGCGGGTAAATGCAGACAGGCCATTTATCTGTTCTCATCCTCTTAGATCTGAGTGCCGCATTTGACACCATTGATCACAATATTCTTAGAAATCACCTTAGTCAATGGGTGGGCCTCTCTGGCAGTGTCTTAAATTGGTTTGAATCCTACCTGGCAGGTAGAAAATTCTTTGTGAGTTGTGGTAATCACATCTCAAAGACACATGATATCCGATATGGTGTTCCACAAGGCTCTATCCTGGGTCCGCTGCTGTTCTCAATCTATATGCTTCCGTTAGGTCAGATTATCTCAGGTTACAACGTGAGCTACCACAGCCATGCTGATGACACACAGCTGTACTTATCAATAGCACCTGATGACTCAGACTCTCTCGATTCACTAACACAATGTCTTACTGGTATTTCTGAATGGATGAATAGTAATTTTCTCAAAATAAATAAAGAGAAAACTAAAATTTTTGTAATTGGCAATAATGGATTCAATGAGGTTATCAGAATTAAACTTGATGCATTAGGATTAAAAGTTAAGACGGAAGTAAAAAACTTAGGGGTAACTGTTGACTGTAATCTGAATTTTAAATCGCATATTCATCAGACCACTAGGACAGCATTTTTTCACCTAAGAAACATAGCAAAACTTAGACCTCTTATATCATTGAAAGATGCTGAGAAATTAATTCACGCTTTTGTTTTCAGTAGACTAGATTACTGTAACGCACTCCTCTCAGGACTACCCAAAAAAGACATCAATCAACTGCAACGAGTGCAGAATGCAGCTGCTAGAATCCTAACTAGAAAAAGAAAATCCGAGCACATTTCTCCAGTTTTGATGTCATTACACTGGTTGCCTGTGTCATTCAGGATTGACTTTAAAATATTGCTTATGGTTTATAAAGCCTTAAATAATCTCGCTTCATCTTATATATCAGAATGTCTGACACATTATATTCCAAATCGTAACCTTAGATCCTCAAATGAGTGTCTCCTTATAATTCCAAAAGCTAAACTTAAAAGAAGTGGTGAAGCGGCCTTCTGCTGTTATGCACCTAAAATCTGGAATAGCCTGCCAATAGGAATTCGCCAGGCAAATACAGTGGAGCACTTTAAAACACTGCTGAAAACACATTACTTTAACATGGCCTTTTTATAACTTCACTTTAACTTAATACTGATACTCTGTATGTTCAATTCATCATAATAACTATTCATAGTGCATCCAAAATCTGTACTGACCCCTACTCTCTCTTCTGTTTCTTTTTCCGGTTTCTTTGTGGTGGCAGCCTGCGCCACCACCACCTACTCAAAGCATCATGATGCTCCAACATTGATGGACTGAAAGCCAGAAGTCTACGTGACCATCATCATCAAGTCCTTCCATGAAAACCCTAAATACAAAGAGGACTTCTTGATTTATGTTAGGTAGATTGCCCAGAGGGGACTGGGAGGTCTCTTGGTCTGGAATCCCTACAGATTTTACTTTTTTTCTCCAGCCTCTGGAGTTTTTTTTTTGTTTTTTCTGTCCACCCTGGCCATTGGACCTTACTTATTCTATGTTAAGTAATGTTGACTTATGTTTATTTTTTATCGTGTCTTCTATTTTTCTATTCTTCATTTTGTAAAGCACTTTGAGCTACATTTTTTTGTATGAAAACGTGCTATATAAATAAATGTTGTTGTTGTTGTTGTAATGCAATATTATTTGAAAACGAACAGCGTCAGATCAGGTGTGAATTTATGCTGGCACTGTTACTTAGAGTCAGATCAGGAGAGGCTGGGGTGGGGGGTGTTAGAGCGAATTCAGAACACATTAGCTTTATTAATAAAGTGAAGCATATCTGTAAACTGGCTTTGACACATTAGATGTCCACATTCTAAAACATGACATTTCCACCATGCAAAATCTGCAATTAGATTAACGTTTGACTTAATTCAAAAGAGCTTAAACCTGTCCAATATCTGTGGTGGTTGTAAATATAAAGCTTAATTTAGTGTCCTTCCAGCTAGGGAAAACAAGATTACAAAAATAGTGTAATTATTATTTACCACTTTAGAAAAAGTGTTCAAACAAAAAGCGCAGCTTCTTGCTCTAAAGCCAATGTGTTAAATGTGTATACAAAACACAAATACAACCAAAACTTCTGTTGTATTTAGTGTATGATAACAAAAGTCAGTATCCCTCAAACTGGGGGAAAATATTTCCCATTAAGCAGTTATTGTTACCAATCTCAGCTAAAGTGTTTTAACTTAAATATTTCAGATCACTTGCTATAAATTGAATAAGAAACAATAAAAATGTTTTACAAAATAAAATGGTCAATTCAAAGGCCAATTCAAAACCATTCGATCACCAGACTCTCAATTCAATTTCACTAACACAGTAACTTGTTTTTGAGTGAGTGGACTCGAGCAGAGCAAGAATCAGTCCCAATGCCCAAGAACAGATGATTAATCACCTTAAAGTGCCTGTTTATGTTTCTGCCATCCCATCAGCCTCCTCTGTTTTTGCTCTCCACTCTGCCTCTTCTGCTTCTGCTTGCCCATCTTCCTCCTATGCCGTGCCTGTTTTTTTTGACTCCTCTGCCTCCATTGTTTCTGCTTTTGCTTGCCCCTCAGTTGTGGCTGGCACCTCTGCCCTGCCTGTTTTAGCTCTTTCCCCTGCTCCTGCCATGCCTGCTTCAGCTCGCCCTTCTGCTTCCCCTGTTTCTGCTTGTCTCTCTGCCTCCTCTGTTTCAGTCATACCTGTTGTGGCTAGCTTCTTTCTCTTTCAGAGATGTCTTCTTTTTGTCTTTCTCATCACCATTAACCCTGCACCCTCCTGTTTCTCTTGGCCACCACATCAGACACTTCATATCACCCCGGTGAACACATTTTTTACAATTTTCTTAGCAGCAGATTTGATATGTGGTTTTGCTATGTCAAAACCTTTTTTCAGGAGAAGTAAAGCTCTTCTAAACAGCCCCTGAAATACACCTCCATTACTACCCCCATACATCACCAGTGAGCCAGAGAATCCCAATAAGCCACTATATACTTGGGTCTGGTAACATTGGATGTAGGGTGTTGGATCCTGGTAAGACCTCATTATTTCAGTCATGCGTACAGTGCCTTATGGGCCTGAAATGCATCTTCACTATAACCTTACCACTGAAGTGGTACATTTTTGTTGTGGTCTGTTTTTATTTCAGTAGTCATTGTGTCAAAATGATTCTTGCTGACTGGTCCATAATGAGGTTTGTTGTATGTGATAGTGGTAATTTTATTTGCTTGATCCTCTATATAGGGGGACATAGCTATCTCCAATTCTCTGATGAGAAACTATTTCGCCATACGTGTACAAAGTGTAAAAACCAGCCCTGATATTGGCAGAGTAATGAGCTGTGTAAGTCCCCAAGTCTGATCAGGATATGCTCTTAACATTTGACCCAGCTACCCTTTCAAGTGTACAGTTTCATTCTGTTCGCCCAGGATCACGTAGGCTCTTCTTTCCACAGTTTTACAACTGAATTTCGCAGGATTCTCAGAAGGGATAGTTCCCACGGCTACATCTGAGTTCATAAAAGACAATAGGTCATAAATATCTTTGTAATATTCACAAGGAATTAGTAATATTTTTTTATCCCTGGAGCTGAAACATAGAATTCATTACCTGGCTTGTCTATGGTGTTCCACGTATGTGGCTATTGTATTTTGGCTAAACTGACTTCCCAAGAACCTACTAGTTCTCCGAGTTTAGCAAGCTTTTTTGTGAAATTGGGAATTATATTGTTAGGGAAAATGTCTGAGGAAGCATTGCTAGACAGAGTCATGAAAAAACTTTTTCACTCCTTCGTGTACTGGTAGAGAATGATGGCCAGATTATGAAAGATATGGATTTTACTTCACATCTTGGGCTCGGCTTTCTGGTATTCAGCTTTTAAATTTTTCTGGTCACCCAGGCCATTTGACTAAAATTAATCATTTTTAATTCTTAACGTTCCTAGCTGGTATTTTCTCAATCCTGTAAACATCGTTGGAATTGACTTTAATTTTTTGCAGTTCTGCATCATAAAAGCAGCCTATGATATCTTTACCACTGTAATCTTTCAGTTTGCATACAGCCTGTGACCTAAGTACAAGCTCAGAGATTTCATCTCAAAATGTTTGTTCATAACCTGTTGCAAATGTATACCTCGGTTTAACGACCCTAACTGTATTTCCTACTTTTAAATGTAGGACCCCAGGGGTTAGTGACGTCACATACATTTTTGAAAACCTTCCAGGAATTTAACATGTATATATCAGAAGTAGACAATTTTATACTTTCAATATATCTTTTGTTGTAAGAGTATACTAAATTTGGCAATTTATTGATGTTGATTCTCGTATTACATGCACTGAAATATTTCCACATTTTAGTTTTTAGCGTCTCTCCACCACAGATTCCCTTAACTCATTTCCTGTTGTGAAATGTTTTATTATGTTCTTCTTTAACAGCTTTTGAAAATCTTGGTTGAAAAACTCTTTCCCCTTATAAGTCTGGAGTTTCTTTGGAGTTCTACCTCCATTCAGAATGTCTTGAAACGGGCTTGCCATTTTTTACATGTTTTGTTCTTCAGGGACCATACCCACATATATTTAGAAAGTACATCTATACAGGTCAACAAATATTTATAACCCCAGTTATGCTTGGAAACATTTGTCATGTCTGCCAAATTCATCTGCCATTGTGAGTCTGTATTGGATACATAAACGTTATTTGTCTTAAAATTTATTCTAGCAGGTTTATGAACTATATTAGAAAATTGACCAGATAACAAACCTGACAGCTGATGATCATTACTTTTCTGGCCCGAAACATTAAGAGTTTTCTGGGGTGGTCTATTAAATAACCATTACAGTTATTTTTTGGTCCTGATCATCAATAATGTCCAGCAGCAGTCAAACTGTCAAGTAGTTTCAGAGCCTTTCGAAATGTTTCACCCATAGCTCCATCAGTTTGTTCAAGTTCTACACCCACATATTCACTGTCCTTGGAGATTCAAAGTAGCCAGGGCTTCTGCAAGTTCGTCCATGGCGTGCTCTTGCTGCATTGCCTGAATAGCTGTCTCCTCTGACCCTGTTAGGTTCCCTAGAATATCATCATCAGGGATGAGTATGTCAGATACTACATAGTTCTCTAGGAGGCTATCTGACCAATGCATATGATCAGGTAATTGAGGATAGGGCCAAAAGATCTGGTTGGTTGAAGGCATAAGAAGGTCCAACTAAGACAGCTGGTCTGGGGCAGAGTAGCTGGAGCTGGGTTGGCTATTGTCAGGCCAAAACATATAGTCGGAGGATGCTATGTGCTCCCCAAACCAACATGTCTGATCAGGAGCAGGCTCGATTGGAGGAGCATAGCTAGACAGGTACTGGTGGTTGCCAGGCCAAAACACGTCCCCAGTTGTCATTGTCTGGTCTGGAGTAGACTGTGTTGTTTTGGATGTTATCAGTGGTCATCATCTGGTCTTGTGCAGAGTAGCTGGAGTTGGTTTGGAGGGTGCCTGGCCAAAACAAGTAGTCAGTGGTTACTCTCTACCCAGCAATATTGTAGACCTGTTCTTTTGAATGCATTAAAGTTTGGAGGACTTCTGACATCTCTGAGTCCGAGAGAACCAGGAGACGGCCATTCCTGCTATTGAAGGTTTCTAGGAGCTCAGCTTCATTAGTGTAGATGTTTAAAGACATCTCAAGATTGCTTTAGGGTAATATCATCTCTGAAAAAGGCTACTATATTTATGTCAACTTACTTAGGATTGGATGTTTCCCCAGATTTCTTCCTCATCTTCCTCCTCCAAGCTTGAATTGCTTAATATGCAAATCTCTTCCCCTGAAAACAGGTTCTAGTTTTCTTTTCATTCTTTTCATTTTGTCAGACAGTTTTCCTTTATGAATAGGCTCATCAATATTTAGAATAAGATATTTTATAAAAGTCCAGGCTTTCACAGAAAATTTATTTCGTTCACTTTCGTTTTCATGGTTATCCTCATTATATTCGTGAAGGATGGGCTCTTTGTTGGAAATTACCATCATGAAATGTTCCAAGGTATTTCTTTTTACTTCTACTTGTCTCAAAGAACAATTAGAAACATATCAAACTGAATCAATGGTTCTGTAGCTGAAATATTCTGGAAACCTTACTTTTTTTCATTTTCTTTTTCAGAAGAGTGTTCTGAAATCTGTATATTCTGTGTGTTTCGTATGTCATAGCATTTTCACTTAAAGGACAATTTTTTTTACAGGCTGTCTTTCTCTTCCTGCTGTGGGATGGTGGAGAATAACACCCCTCTGAACCTATAGGCTGTTAAAGGAGATGAAGACAAACCACCTGGACGTGGGCATCGATAAGGGGTGTGTTAAGGGGCTTTGTTTACAATGACCCCCCCCCCCCCAAAAAATGGAGGGACTTAGAGGCCATCAATCATGACAGATGTCTACCCCAATGGTGTGGGGCTAAATTTCATAAATCATATTTTATAATTTAGGACTAGGGACCTAAAGCTGACAATAAACCATTCTTATCTCCCCTTTTTTATAGTTCTAATCTGACAGTACTACTCCCGACTCTCCCAGTTCATCTTGTCTCCTTAACCTCCTATTCTTTTTCTTCTCTCTGTCTCCATCCTCTCCTATTTATTCAGCAGGTCATCAATTTGATCTCATTTTCACGTGCAACCTCTCCTATCCTTCCTTTGCACCCAGGCTACTTTTTCATTTCCTTTTATGTTGTTCTACCTTCTCCCACTCCTCTGCCTTCATCTCCACCTGTCAAAATGCAATAAAATTTTTCTTCTCTATGTCAACCACCTTTTCTATTACTGTTGTGTCTGCACATCTTTCTCCCAACTACTTTGCCCAGCTCTCTATGGACTCTGCAGCAAGCACTCTTTTTTCTTCCCTCTCTTTTTCTCTTGATTCTTACTACACTGTCCATCACCCTTTTCATTCCACTCTTCTCTAGATCTGGCTATCTTCCACTCTCCAAGCTGTTTGCAGGGAACTGTGCATGCCTGAAAATTGCTTGGCATAAGTAGAAATTACCGCCTCTGTTGGATAAATATAGGTTGTTCTTGTCCTCCTTCACTGCATCACTGCTATTTGCAAAGAAATCGTTCTCTCAGAAATAAATTGCAACCTCTAAAAGAAATGACTACTGCCTCTTCTCTACCTTTAGGTCTCTCTTAAGCCCTCCTGCAGCTCTGAAACAATCATACTAATCTCTCCTAAAGATTTTGCTTCCTTCTTCTCATCCATAAATAAATAACAGCCCAATAACATCCTCTGACCGTCCCCTTTGCCGTTTCCTCTTTGTCTACTGTAAATGACTGATATTTCTAACCTGCTCTGTAACCACACACCCACCACCTGCACCCTGGACACCATTCCTTCATATCTTCTTCAGTCCATCTCTGCTTCTTTCATTCCCTAAATCTCTTATGGTTTTAATGTGTCACTGGTATCTAGGATCTTTCCTACTGATTTCAAGAAGACTCATGTAATCTCTATTCTCTTAACCAGTCTGCCATTGAGAATTACTGTCCTCTCTCCCTTCTGCCATTCCTGTAAAAAACTCTCAAATTCATAATTCACAAAAAACTCTCTTCATTTCTGTCTGACAGCAATTTACTAAATCCATTCACTTTGAATTGGTCATTCTACTAAGACCTGTCCTTATCTTCCTTGACCTTTTATCAGCTTTTCATACTATTAGCCACCACTTGCTTATCTCTTTCCTTCAAGAACTTGTAATTAGTGGCTCTCCTTTAGACTAGTTCAAGTCCTACCTCTTGGACTAATCCTTTTGTGTCTCCTGGTCTGACTCCTTGTCTTCTCCACATAAACTTTCTACAGGTGTGCCTTAGGGATTGGTGTTGGTCCCTTTTCTCCTTTCTCTATATATTTGTTCTTAAGGGAATGTCATTTCTTATCACAGCTTCTGCTACATCTATGTCAATAACAAACACATCTTCTTCTTTCCCTCTTAGAACCTGTTTCAACCCAGATCTCTAGCTGTCTCTCTGCCGTCTCATCTTGAATGAGTGTTCATTACCTTAAACTTAACCTTTCAACGTCAGAGATCTTGAACTTGCCCCCTGTTTCTCCTTTGTTAGATTCGTCTCTAAGGATCACCCTTCAAGGCATCTCTCCTTTATCATCAGTCATGGTCAGGAATCTTGGTGTGACTCTGGACTTACTGCTTTCATTCATCAAACATATTCTGTATCTTTAATGACTCAGTCCTGTATTTTCTTTCCTCATAATGTCCACAGGATTCAAAACCCTCACCTCTTATTCCAGGGAGCTCCTTGTTCAGGCACTGGTTCTCTCTTGACAGGGCTATTGTAAGTCTGTCTTACAGGAACTTCCTTCAGCTGCTATCAGACTTCTACAGCTCCCCCAAAAAGTTCACCTGCTAAACTGGTGTTCTCATTTGACTCCTACTACTCCTCTGCTTTGGTCACTACACTGGCTGTCTATTGCAGCATGGATCCAGTTCAAAATCCTTGTCTCGACCTACAGTTCTCTGATTGGGTCTGCTCCTCAATATCTCCAATCCTTGGTCTCTCCATGATACCTCCTTTCAAGAAGTCACCGTTCTGCCACTGCCTGTCTACTGACCATTCCTCTACTTGCCATGTGTGCCAAGATTGGCAAGTCTGGATATTAGGGGAATATTGACAATGCATAGGTGCACAGGTAACATCCATATAAGTTTTTGTGACATCTTTCATGGCAAGTGTGAGAGGTGCCATTTGCTCTGGTTTTAGAATAACTTCTTTTTCATGTCACATAAAAGCAATTGTGTTTTTAAAATTTTTTTCTTCCTGGTTTTGTTTCTATATATACAGTATTTTCTGCTTGCTGGGGTAGAAAACAGACAAAGAAACATTACACATTTCCCACTTCACTTTACTTTCTATTATAGATGTGAAGTGTGACTATGCTTCTTCCTTGGATAGGTGCATCAATAGCAGCTGTTTAGTATAAACACAGAACCATTTAACACTAGAATTACCAGAGCCTACAAAAAAACTCATAGATCCGTCCCACCTTAAAACTCTTTGCACCTCTCCATCAGCGTCTTTTGTCCTTTAAATGTGTTGATAAGCAGCAAACAGTAAGTAGCCTGCTATCACATCACCCCACCCCGCACAGTTTTCTCAGGTCAAGTCTGTTTACCTGCGTGTCAGTTGCTTAGATTTGTATAGAGTGAGAAGTCAACAAAATGACACCTTTTATAAATACTATATCGTTATTTGGAACACTTGCATTTCATGTGTGTTCCGTGTCTACAACGATCTATGTAAACACATCATTAAAACAGAAACTTTTCATGTTTTAGTAATAATTGACAAAATGTAGACATGAAGTGTATAATGTGTGATGCCTAAATTCCAAATATCAAAAAAAACACTTTCACAAAAGGTACAAATATAGCAGAACAAATGTGCTTCCATTCAAAAATATAACTGCAAAAAAGGAACCCGTGTTAGGGTGCGACATTGATACACATTTGCTATGACAGCTTTGGTGGTGCAACAGTATCAACTGTTGACTGGTAAACAAAGCTTCACGGGTTTGATTCTGGATGAGTCTGTTTTGAGAAGTGAGCTGCTCATATTCTTACTATTTTAAAATAAAAACATACATTTGATTCCAGTCTGTAACGGCCGGTGTAATTTATGATACTTGTAAAGGTTAGCTTTGTTTTTTTTTTTATTCAGTGTTATTCTCTCAGCCGCGTTCACGATTCCTCCAAATCTGACACTTCTGATTTCACATAGACGCGCTATAACAGAGGTAAACAAAAATCATGATGACGGTTCTACATCAGATCAAAAATGCACTTTTGCCATCGCTGTACTTTGTATATGTACATGGTAAGCTCTGCACTCTACTTGTGCCTGTAGGAAGTAAGTAAATAAATAAAGGTAAATGGGTAAAAAGTCCAGTACTTTTATCATCTGCCTTTTCTGTCGAGATGTTAAAAAATATATAAGGAAGTTAGCTCCAGCTAACCCAAGAATTTGGTACTTTGTTCCTTGTATATCCCAAAGACTACATAACACCCATACAAGAGCAGCTATTGCTGGTGCCAATGCTTGTGTCATTCTCAAAACTTTTGGCCAAGACTATATGCTATTAGAAGGGGTCAGCCTGTGCTAGAAACCCATCCTGTTTGTATTCAAATGTAGAGTCCATGCCTTCAGATCTATCAGTATTAATCTATACTAATAAAAGGCAAAGCCCTCACTCACTCACTCACTCACTGACTCATCACTAATTCTCCAACTTCCCGTGTGGGTAGAAGGCTGAAATTTGGCAGGCTCATTCCTTACAGCTTACTTACAAAAGTTGGGCAGGTTTCATTTCGAAATTCTACGCATAATGGTCATAACTAGAAGCTATTTTTCTCCATTTACTGTAATGGAGTTCAGCTGGAGGGGCGGAGTTTCGTATGACATCATCACGCCTCTCACGTAATCACACATTACGTAGAAAGCCAGGAAGAGCTACAAAACGCGCTTTAGAAAACATGCATTATATAATTTAGAAGGCAGCGAAACAATTAGAAGCGAGCGAGTGACATATAAAACCATATTCAGCGGCTCACGTGAACTGACGCAGTGCGCAGACAAAAAGTAACAGTTCCAAAGAGTGCTGAACAAAAACCGAATTACACTGCTACGCTCAAATAGATAAACCACACGCTGTGGCGCGATAGTAAAGCATTCGCCTGTAGCGCCCACGTACGAGGTTCGATTCCCGAGAGGGGATACACTAAGTATGTACGCGCGCTTCTCGATTTATTTTAACCTCGCATCCCCTTAGTTTGAGACGTATGAAAACGTATGCGGTTAACGCAGAAAGACAGATCACCTATTCACCTATTGAAGCTTCATGAATAATGGATACTTTATTCGCGATCAATGATTGTTTTGGTAAAGCCATACTCAGTGTATTCATTAGATGAATGGTAAAAAAGTAAGAGCGAGGGGACGGTAACTTACTGAAGCACACAAGCAAAACCACAATAGCACGCGGGCTCGATGTACTGACTTGCGCGATCACATTCCAAAAAATATTTCTTTTCAAGTTCTATTTAGTCCATATGAGTCAAACTCAAGGCCCACGGGCCACATCCGGCCTGGCGTGTAATTATATCCGGCCCGCGAGATCATTTTATATACTGTATTATTGTTATTAATGGCCCGGGTATATGAAGCGCTGGTAACACAATAAACTACAGATCCCATAACGCAGCGCTTCAGCTGCCTTGCCGAACACTTACCGCGTTAATCAAGTCTAGCTTATGATGCTGCAAGTTATTGCGAAGCTAGCCCACACGATGTCGAAGAGAAAAGTTGATTCTGAAAATAGAGCCTTTAAAAACCGATGGGAGGCTGAGTATATGTTTACTGACATTGCCGGTAAACCCGTGTGTCTCATTTGTGGAGCTAATGTGGCTGTAATTAGAGAATTTAATCTTTACGACTGACAAACACAGAATGTAACTTGAACACAACACATCGTACAAATACGACCTTGATTGAAACAAATAATGATAATCGAATCCTTGATCACAGCAACACTCACAAAACAATTACTGTATATTGACAATCATGTTACGTTATTTTTAAAATGTTCCCTTTTCTTTTTCATAGCTTCTTTAACACACTACGTCTCCGCTGCGAATATATATATATATATATATATATA
>JANRMT010028174.1:168591764-168614439 GCA_026402145.1 Polypterus bichir lapradei
ATATATATATATATATATATATATAGAGAGAGAGAGAGAGAGAGAGAGAGAGAGAGAGAGATGACAACAACACTCATATCAATGACAAAACAATTACATTAACAATCATGTTACGTTATTTTTAAAATATTTCCTTTTCTTTTTCATAACTTCTTTAACACACTACTTCTCCGCTGCGAAGCGCGGGTATTCTGCTAGTCTATACTAATAAAAGGCAAAGCCCTCACTGACTGACTGACTTACTCACTCACTCACTCATCACTAATTCTCCAACTTCCCGTGTAGGTAGAAGGCTGAAATTTGGCAGGCTTATTCCTTACAGCTCACATACAAAAGTTAAGCAGGTTTCATTTCGAAATTCTACACGTAACGGTCATAACGGTCGATAACGGTCAACAACGTCCGCCATGTTGAACTTTCTTATTTATACCACCATCTTCACGAAATTTGGTAGGCGGCTTCCCTGCGCTAACCGAAACCGATGTATGTACTTATTTCGATGGTATGACGCCACTGTCGGCCGCCATATTGAACTTTCCAACGTCACTAATTTTCCATCTTCCCGTGTAGGTAGAAGGCTGACCCCATCTTCACGAAATTTTGTGGGTGGCTTCCCTGCGCTAACCAAAACCGATGTACGTACTTATTTCGGTGGTATGACGCCACTGTCGGCTGCCATTTTGAATTTTCCAAACATCACTAATTCTCCAACTTCCCGTGTAGGTAGAAGGCTGAAATTTGGCAGGGTCATTCCTTACAGCTTACTTACAAAAGTTAAGCAGGTTTCATTTAGAAATTCTACGCATAATGGTCATAACGGTCAACAACGTCCACCATGTTGAACTTTCTTATTCATGGCCACATCTTCACGAAATTTGGTAGGCGGCTTCCCTGCGCTAACCGAAACCAATGTACATACTTATTTCGGTGGTATGACGCCACTGTCAGCCGCCATATTGAATTTTCCAAACATCACTAATTCTCCAACTTCCCGTGTAGGTAGAAGGCTGAAATTTGGCAGGCTCATTCCTTACAGCTTACTTACAAAAGTTAAGCAGGTTTCATTTCAAAATTCTACACATAACGGTCATAACGGTCGACCACGTCCGCCATGTTGAACTTTCTTATTTATGGCCCCATCTTCACGAAATTTGGTAGGCGGATTCCCTGCGCTAACCGAAACCGATGTATGTACTTATTTCGATGGTATGATGCCACTGTCGGCCGCCATATTGAATTTTCCAAACATCACTAATTCTCCAACTTCCCGTGTATGTAGAAGGCTGAAATTTGGCAGGCTCATTCCTTACAGCTTACTTACAAAAGTTAAGCAGGTTTCATTTCGAAATTCTACACGTAACGGTCATAACGATCAACAACGTCCGCCATGTTGAACTTTCTTATTCATGGCACCATCTTCACGAAATTTGGTAGGCGGCTTCCCTGTGCTAACCGAAACAAATGTACATACTTATTTCGGTGGTGTGACGCCACTGTCAGCCGCCATATTGAACTTTCCGACGTCACTAATTCTCCAACTTCCCGTGTATTTAGAAGGCTGAAATTTGGTACTTATTTCAGTGATATGATGCCACAGTCGGCCGCCATATTGAACTTTTCAACAGTCTTTGTTACTTATGGGCCCATCTTCAAGAAATTGGGTACGCGGGTTCCCAACGCTAACTGAATCCTACTTACGTACATATATACGTCCATAGCCTGCAGCTCGGTCACCGTGTGAGGCGGCGTTGGGTCCCCCATCCCAACGCCTCTCACGTTGTTGGCTGCCTGCCTATATAAGGCCGTCTGTCGCTCCAGTCTCTATATTCCCTTCCTTGCTTCACCACGGTATTCACGTCTCCCTGCTGATAACTATAGCCTTTTTATTTAATCCACGGCTTCTCCGCTGTTTTATTGTTCATTCATTACGATTATAGTTATTGTGTAGGTATTTTAGACTTACTTTACATTGTTCAGGTACCCATTTTTTTTATCATTCCAACCATACCTCCATTAACATGTCTATCGAGGTGATCACCATCGATCAAAGAACTGTCACTTACAAGTGGTTTCCATGCCCGGAGATGGCACCTGCCTTTTCCATTCTCTTTGTTACATATTGCACGGCCATATCAGGCTCACTCTTGATATCCGGAGGAACATTGTGTCTTATGTATTGAATGACTGGGACAGGTTCAAGGTGTGGACTGATGACGGTACAGGAGATAATTATACTACACAGGAGCAGTAGAAGAGTGAAATGCTTAAGCCCTTCACCTATGGTTCTGCATGTGAGTTGATGGCTGCCGCTGAATTGTTCGGTTGTTGCTTTCAAGTGTACCGAAATGGCCAAATATCTTACACCTTTGGACAACCGCCAATGCCTCTTAAACATCTTAGATTCACAGGTGACGATTTCAGTAGTGGACACTTTGATGTTTAGAAATGTTTAAACTCTCAAAAGCTGGATGTGAAGTTATCAATGAAACTGGTTGTATACTTACAACGCTTGACAGATGCCGAATGTCTCGTCAAAAGATGGCGCCGACTGGTGTGGCTGGCCGTTTGCTCGTCTCTCTAGTCTATGTCTTAACTTTGTTTTTATGTCTTATTTCATCCCAATGATCACTGTCCTATGATCGGGAGTCTTTACTTAACATATTTTCTGGCCTACTTTCCTCTCAGTTTTCATCTTCCGATTGGATTTTTTGTGCACCTCCACCTTTGTTTTATTCATCTCCTGACTTCTTCACCTGGACGCCGGTGTTCACCTGTATCAGTCAGTTGAATGCTCCTCGGAGACGCAAACGCACTCGCCGCCGTCGTGGGAAAAGAGCCGGAATTGCTGTTAAACAACGCCGACTCAAGTCCCAGAGCTTTGTTTCCCGATGCCTGCGAGTTGTCTATGACCCATCTTCTCCTGCTCAGGAGTCCATCACTGATTCATGGGTGCTGGACACCGGATTTAATTTGTCCATTTCAAGACAGCATCACTTTTCCTCGGTGTGCAATCGGGCAGTAAACGCTGCTAATCTTTGCACACTCACCCGTGCTCATCCTGCAACGAGCTCTTCTACTTCTATCAAGGCTGCTCTCCTGAACGTGAGATCAGTGTCTAATAAAACTTTTATTCTGCAAGACTTTACTACATCAAATAATCTGGATTTCTTCTGCATCACTGAGACTTGGATTTTAAATGGTGACTCTTCATGTTTTACGGACTTGGTTCCATCAGGCTATTCATTTTTAAACTCTCCTCGTTTGACTCGTCGTGGGGGGGGGGTATTGCCACTGTTTTTAAAAGTATGTTCTTGTGTCGGAGCCTTACAAGGGATCCGTTTAGCAGCTTTGAACTTCAACTTTTCGAAGTGTGCAGCTCCCCTTCTTTGTTGTTTGCCGTGGTTTATAGACCTCCTGTAATTAATGATTCTTTCATTTCTAAATTCTCTGATCTCCTGGCTGATATCACCCTCTCCCATGACAAAATATTTATTGTTGGTGATTTCAACATTCACGTTTGTTGTCAATCGAAACCTTTGGTCAAAGACTTTTTATCACTATTGGACTCATTTGATTTTATACAGCATATTAATACGCCAACTCACTCTCTCGGTCACACCCTTGATCTCGTTCTTACTCGTGATATTTCAGTGAATAGTATTGATTTATGTGATGTTTTTTTCACTGATCACTTCTGTAATGATGGATCTGAATATTACTGTTGATCTCCCGACTAATAGTTGTCCCCCACGCTGCTCGTGCTTTTTAAATTCTTCTACTCGTGATTTTAAAACCATTTTCTCTAATCTTTATATGCATGACCAAAATAATGATATCGATGACTCTGTCGTAAAATTTAATTCGTCCTGTGAAACGGTTTTAGACGCAATTGCTCCGCCCAAGATACGCAGTAATAAGGTTAGACCTGCTCCCTGGCTAAATGAAACTATGCGATCACTGCGCCGTGCCTGTTGAACTGCTGAACGGCGTTGGAAAAAAGATGCACTGACTATCTCTAAACAGATTTTCAGGACTTCTCTTTTCAATTTCCAGGCTGAAGTTAAGAAATCGAAACATGACTTCTTTGCCGATTTAGTATCCCGCCATTCAAACAATCCTAGGGTTTTATTTAATTCAATTAATGCGGCCATTCATCCTCATTCTACGATGGGGTTAAATAGCACTGTTCATTCATGTGAGCAGTTTCTATCATTCTTTGTCAGCAAAATTGATACTATCCGCCGTGGCATTGTTCAAACTAGCTATGAACTTCCTACTGTTAATCATGACATTGTTCTAGATTCCTTTGATCAAGTCTCACTTTCAATGCTAAAAAGAACTATTGACACCCTTAAACCAGCTTCCAGCCCCCTTGATATTGTACCACCACGTTTCTTAGTGGAAGCCTTTGATGTGTTGGGCCCATCTTTACTAGCCATTATAAATGATTCTATTAGTTCGGGGGTTGTGCCCTCATTTTTTAAACATGCTGCAGTCCGTCCCCATCTAAAAAAGGCAGGATTAGATCCTGGAGTTTTAACCAACTTTCGTCCAATTTCCCAGCTCCCATTTCTGGCTAAAATACTAGAAAAAAATATTTATAATCCATTGGTCAATCACCTT
Organism: Polypterus bichir lapradei; assembly: GCA_026402145.1. Classification (NCBI taxonomy): domain Eukaryota; kingdom Metazoa; phylum Chordata; class Cladistia; order Polypteriformes; family Polypteridae; genus Polypterus; species Polypterus bichir. The sequence goes on from JANRMT010028174.1 coordinate 168,596,388, forward strand.
AACTCCAATAATTTATTTGAGACCTACCAATCTGGTTTTAGGCGTTATCATGGTGTTGAAACGGCACTCCTGAAAGTGTTCAATGACATCTCTCTTATTACTGACTCAGGTGATGCGGCAGTCCTTGTCCTCCTTGACCTGTCCGCTGCCTTTGACACCATCGACCATGAAATATTGCTGATGCGGCTCGAACATCTTGTTGGGCTTAAAGGGGCTGCTCTTAACTGGTTCAGGTCATATTTAACTGGTAGACACTTTTCAGTGACTTTAAATTCCTCTTTTTCATCTACTGTTCCTCTTAAATATGGTGTCCCTCAGGGATCCATTTTAGGTCCTATTTTATTCTCTATATACCTTCACCCTATTGGAGCGATTTTTAGGAAATTTAACATTTCTTTTCACTGCTATGCTGATGATACTCAGGTTTATATTCCCATCTGCAACTCTGCAACAAATCAACTCCACAACTGTCTGTCTGAACTAAGATCCTGGATGGCCAATAATTTTCTTGATCTAAATCAAAATAAAACGGAGGTGCTTATAGTGGGTCCACCAGCTAAAGCCCAAATTTGTCTCGGACTTCTCAGCTCTTTCTCTGCCTTTTCCAAACCTCAAGTCCGCAATCTTGGTGTTACCTTTGATAGCAACCTCTCTTTTGAGAAACAAGTAAATTCTGTTGTCAAGAGTTGCTTTTTCCAACTTCGTCTATTAGGTAAGATAAAGCCTTTTTTATGTTCTAAAGATCTTGAGAAAGCTACTCATGCTTTTATTTTTTCTCGCCTCGATTATTGCAATTCGCTGTATTCTGGGATTAACAAATCTCTGATACACAGGTTACAGCTGGACCAAAATGCTGCTGCTCGCCTTCTGGTTGGGGCAAGGAAGTATGACTCTGTTTCTCCTATTTTAGCTTCGTTACACTGGCTGCCTGTCAGTTTTCGAATTGATTTTAAAATCTTGCTGCTAGTTTTTAAATCGTTACATGGGCTTGCTCCTGCCTATTTATCTGAACTGTGTGTTTTACACCAGCCATCCAGAGTGCTTAGATCTTCTGGTCAGTTGTCTCTTGTTGTCCCTCGTACCAAATGTAAAACCAAGGGGGACAGGGCCTTTGCAGCTGTTGCCCCTCGCCTGTGGAACTCTCTACCTCATCATATTAAGGAGTCGTCTACAATTGAACAGTTCAAAACAAGATTAAAAACTCACTTCTTTTCACTTGCATTCAGTGACCTTCAGTAATACTGATGGTTTTCCTCTTTGTGATCATATAACATCATTCCTATTTATTATCTATCTTATTTTATGTTCATATATTTTATTACTATTTATGTTTTATTGTTTTTTCTTTTATTCTATTATTGTAAAGCACTTTGGCCGCAGCATTACTATGTTGTTTTAAATGTGCTATATAAATAAAATAAATAAATAATATAAAATAAAATAAAATAAAATATGACAGCAGCAATCCAAGCTGTGAGATTTGAAACAAGATTACTGTTCACATGGCCAACTGTACGTTGCATGCTCAAGAGTAAGCTCAGCGCACAGCTACAGCTTGGTGATATTACAACTGGAGGGCCGAACTGACAATGTGGCATACAAAGAGATCCTTAACAAATAATTATTGGTATATTTTCACTCAGTTTAAAAAGGTTTAATTTTCTTCTTAATAAAAATTTTAAGGTAGTACTTCGCCGCTGCGAAGCGCGGGTATTTTGCTATTATGGATAAAACAAAGAGCAAGCAAGCAGCACATCACATACAGTATTATATAAATAAAGAATTGTATCAAAACATCCTCCAACAGCAACTTCTCCCAACCATCCAAGAACAGTTTTGCCTTTTCCAGCATGATGGAGCACCGTGCCATAAGGCAAAAGTGATAACTAAGTGGCTTGGAGAACAAAACATCAAAATTTTGGTTCCATGGCCAGGAAACTCCCCAGACCTTAATCCCATTGAAAACTTGTGGTTAATCCTCAAGAGGCGGACGGACAAACAAAAACCCACAAATTCTGACACACTCCAAGTATTGATTATCCAAGAATGGGCTGCCATCAGTCAGGATTTGGGCCAGAAGTTGATTGCCAGCATAAGTGTTTAAGGGCCAACACTCAAATTCAATTGTCAATAAAAAGCTTTTGAAACTTATGCTTGTAATTATACTTTAGTATACCATAGAAACATCTGACAAAAAACACTAAAAACACTGAAGCAGCAAACTTTGTGAAAACCAATACTTGTGTCATTCCCAAAACTTCTGATCACGACTGTACAACCTGTGGTGGATGCCTGGAGCGACAACCCAGCCGGGATGCCTTGGAGGACCGGAAGAGGGAGTACGCCCACCTCAGACCACGTGGGGGCGACCAGCCTGGTTGCTATGGGGACCACGGGTACAGAGCTTTGAAGCGCAACCCTGTAGGGGCCCGTGGTCACTTGGAGACCCTGGACCTCAGCACTTCCGCCACACCCGGAAGTGGTTGGGGGAAGAAGAGCAGGGACACCCGGAGTGCTTCCGGGGATGCAGCCGGTACTTCCGCCACACTGGGGTGTGTCGGTGGAAGATTGCCGGGAAACACCTGGACCACATCCAGGTGATTATAAAAGGGGCCGCCTCCCTCCATTCGATGGCTGGAGTCAGGTGGAAGAAGGACGAAGTCTTGGAGGAGAGGAGTGGAGGCGGTCCAGAGAACTGAAGGTGTTGTGAGAAGGCCTGGACTTAAAGGGGTGATTGGTGCTGCAGCACTGGGTTTGTGCACTTCGATTATTGTAATATTGTATTGTGCCAGGATGCAGTCAATGGTAGACGTCTTAGACGTAAAACCAGACTGCTTTGGTCACTGGTAGGTGAGCAAGTGATCATGTATTCTATTGAGGACCGTTACGTTAGCCGCCCTGACTGTGACTCTCTGAGGAACAGATTTGGATGTGTGTCCGATTCCTCTGTATGCAAGATGTATGTCACTAGACCATAGATGGTGTGCTACTTGCTCAAAGATTCCTCTAACAAATGCCTCATCTGCCCTCGCAGCCGTCCTTCTCAGTTCCCATAACACACCGGAGTTGCCATCAAGCTGTGTGCTGCGACTCCTCTTCATGATATCCAAAGAGTCTTGCGAGTTGAAACACCTCCTTCTGGGAACACTGGTAACACCAACACAACCCTCAGAAAAACTTCAGGGTCTTGTCACAGAAGCTTTCCCACATCACATTAGGATATGTAGTCACACCCATATCCGCAAGTTCCTCACAAAAAACAGTGTGCAAACTCATCAGAAACATCCTGATCTTGGAGTCTGGCCAGGTCCAGCCTCATTTTCCTAGTAGGTGGTAACCTACTGGACCTAAAGCGGATCTTCAGAGTAGCAACAACAAGTCTGTGGTCAGAATTCACGAACTGGGCACTTGCAGACTCTGCGGTTTAGTAAGAGCATCCAATGTCTGCACACAAGGATGTAATTGATATCTTTCACCACACCACCAGTATTGGAGTACCAAGTCTAACGATGTGGCTCAGGGAGCTGGAACCAGGATCCAGCGATTCACAGCCCCTGACCTGACTTCAGTGCAACCACTGGCACTGACAGGACTGGCTGTGAGGATTGAAAGTGGCTCAATGTTCCTTGACATGAACCCACCCAAGATATGCAATTCTTTGTATTGCTTAGGTTTGCTTCTATGAGTTATTATGCAATGTGACAGATAGAGGGTGCTATCATCCTCATGAACCCTCAGACAATACGTCAGACACCAGGTAAAAGTCCAATACATTATGTTAACTTTTTATTAATAAACAGTGCACAAAGCACCCTCCTCTCCACAATACTCATATAAATAAACAATTCTCCAATACAATAACAATCCACCACTCCCAGGCGCGTTGCCACACTTCCACCCAGCTCAGCTCCTCGTCTGGGGATTTCCCACAGTCCTTTATAGTCCCTGACCCGGAAGTGTTTCCAATCCCTCAGTCCATGTGATCTCCTATCACTTCCGGGTCAGATAAAAATCCTCTTCTTCATCCCGGAAGTATGTTGTTCCTCTTGTCCATGTGACTCGGACATACTTCCGGGGCGTAGGGCAAATAGTCACTGCTCCTCCCTGCAGCTCCTTCTAGTGGACCCCTTGGATCAGCATACCCCCAAAACCGCCAGGTAGAGCTCTCCCTGCAGCATGGAAGTGCCCCAAAGACCAGCAGGGCAACATGGACATTGGAGTCTTTATACACAGCCCTGCTGGATACCGTGGGGGCCACTAGATGACGCTGCAGGGAGGAACGACGTTTACTTGCCTTATGCCACGGAAGTACGTCTGAGTCACATGGACAAGGGGAAAGACGTGCTTCCGGGGTGAAGAAAAGGACTTTTGATCTGACCCGGAAGTGATAGAAGATCACATGGACTGGGGATTGGAACACTTCCGGGTCAGGAACTATAAAAGGATTGTGGGAGCTCCCAGATGGCGAGCTGAGCTGGGTGGAAGGGTGGCAATGCGTCTGGGAGTGGAGGAATTATTTATTGTATTGGTAGTGATTTATTTAATGAGTATTGTGGAGTAGAGGGGACTTTGTGCACTGTTGATTAATAAAAAGTCATACTTTTGGACTTTTATCTGGTGTCTGGCGTCTTGAACAAGGGTTCAAGGGAGCGATAGTGCCCCTATCTGTCACAACCTGTATAGGGGTGTCACTAGTTCTTGTGCATTTTTCTTTTTCATTTGGGACTTTCAGTCAGCACTGTAAATAGTGTATATAATCATCACCATTTCATAACTGTTTTTGTGTGTCTTTTGCTGTATTGGACTGTGTATTGATATATATATATTCCGCAGGACATTATTTAATTATTTTTCATTATGTACACCTGTAAATTAAACCTAACTTTAATTTTGCAAAACCCAACCCTTTTGTGTCCGTGTCTCCCTGTCTTAAACCACCATTCTGGTCACGCTCCATCCCATATACTAGACACCTAGTGTGTAGACTGGTGTCCTCCATTTCCCACTACACTGGGTGTCACAACTCAGGAGGTGTCTTCTCGGTATTGCTGGAGGAAAAGGAGAGGACCTGGTTAGCGAACCAAAACCTCTGTACCTGATATGTTACCATATACCTTATAGGAGACCTGAAGATGATCCATAGATGCACATGCATGACATTTCTTTAAGAAAACAACCTAAGAGATTAGTTGGTACCTTTCGTGTTACGTGCATATCATAGGTGATCTGATAACATGATAAAATCTAAGGACTGATATTATATATAATTTTTCTTTTGCTAATACTGTATATGACAGAAAAGTCATCAGTATCTGACAGAAACAACTGAACTTTCCATGATAACGAACTTACTACTTACACTAAGTTTTAATATTGAAGAAAATGGCCAGAATTGTGTTTGCGATTTTTAGCTTTATAATAATAGTTAAATAGAACTGACCATTGTAATGCCTGTACTTTTTTTGTTAATACTGTACCATTAAGTTACTATTCTACACTTCACTGAAGGCAGGAAGGATCTTAACTATAACTTAAAAAAGTATGTCCATATAACTTGTTTGTTCATCACTTTACTGCCTTTCAGGTTAGATTTAGAACTTTATTTTTATAGGTCATTCCATAGTATGGGGTGCTATCTGACAATATTATAAAACATTCATCTCAGCATTTAAATCAAGTCTACACACTCATTATTTAGCATTTGCATGCTCTTGTTAGAGCTAATGCTGAGGCAGTTTACTGTATATTGCTGTTGGATTAATTATGGCAATTGATCTGATTGGGTTTACAAAGGCTTTCCTGTTTTCTTTTACTTCTTGGAATCATTTGGCACACTTGCTCTAACTTGAAATGGATGTGTCATCTCTGATGATGGACCTGTCGAACATTTTGTATTCAACTGGAATTATTACATTCCGCTGGGTTAATCAATTTCTAAAAGTGGACTATCAAGAACAGGTGGATTCTGGACGCAAAAGAGCTTTATTTACTTTTCTGTATTCTAAGTGAAGTTTCGCTGTTTATGTTTTAACATTGTGTTTTGTGTTTATGTTGCAAGTCTTTTTAGCCATTTTTGTATAACATGCTGGCTTTTTAGTGTAAGGAATAAACTGTATTGATTTGAAATTGAATAAGGAACCCAAGGAGAATAAAACTCATTTAGCTCATTCTGATGCATCCAATATTGTCTTCCTAATGTTCAGTTTCTCTAATTTTGGTGCAGCCATGACAGTAATGAAAAGAAATTTAGAGGAACTGGTAAGATACTGTAACTCTTTCAATACTTCATACAGAGTTTGCGTTCTCCTTTATTTATTTTTCCTTTTATCAGTGTGGTCAATAGCTATTATGTTGTCTACAATTCTTTGTCTGTGTTGCAGACTTCTTTAAGCCTTAATGCATCATTGATTCTAAATCCTTTAGAGACAATGCAAAAACTTCTGTGCAATTTTTCACCAATCTTTATGTGCATTCTATTACAAAAATCATTAATGCCCTATTCATTCAAGGAGCTTGTAAGAGTGCAATAAGAAAATGCAAAATGAGTGAAAAAAGACCACACACTATTAATTAAATGGAATGAATTAAACTGTTAGTGTAATTGAATAAAATTAATTTGTTAAACAAGATGCCATCAGTAAATGGCCACTGTGAATAATTTAAACATACTCAAAGCAGAAGTGTGTATTCATTAGAGAACAGGCATAGAATTACAATACGTGCTATGCAGTCAGTGAAAGCTCATCATGTGTAACTATTTAAGCGGAGGGTTGCTATATTTGAAAAAGCTGTTATTTTCAATATAATAATGGCAATGGTGATCACTTAAGTAGTTCTAAGCCCCTGAAATTTGAGAACTGCTCAATACTTAGTGTGTGGGTGTCTGATTCTGAAAGGTATACATCCAGTCTTATCAACAGACATGGTCCCTACTGATGCTGCTTTCCGTGACCTCAGTTTTAAACGGCATTAGTGACAGTTCAAGAAGCTTACAGTTGTGAAGCAGGAACATTAGACACATATTTACTATTTTGGATCAGGAGTAAATGCTACCTAATCAGAAAGCTACATTTATGCTATAAACTGCTTCACATCCACCTTCGGCGTCACATCATGGTATCACATGTCAACTGTTACACATTTTCTGAAGTGACTTGCTCTTTAACACTAGAATTACCAGAGCCTACGAAAAAACTCGTAAATCTGTCCCACCTTAAATCGCTTCTTAAAATCGTTCACAGCTCTCCCCCAGCGTCCTTTGTCATCTAAATGTGCTGATAAAATCAGGCTGCAAGCAGCCGGCTATTTCATCCCCCCACCGACTTAGAATGTGCACAAACTTCTCCCAGCTCATGCCTTGATTGATTTTCTGGGAGTGAAGTGGAGTTTTAGAGTGAAAATAATAGATCGTTGTTTGGAACACATGCATTTCATATCTGTTCCGTTTCTACAGTAATCCGTGTAAACACATTGTTAAAACAGAAACGTTTTTTATATTCTAGTAGTAGATGACAAAATGTAGGCATAAACTGTATAATGTATGAAGCCTGAAGTCAAAATATAAAAGAAACACTCTCACAAAACGTAGAAATCTAACACAACTATTGCGCTTTTATTCAAAAATATAACTGCAGAAACAAAAAGCCGCCTTAACAAGCGACATTGACAGCTGTTTGTTATGACTGCCTTCGTGGTGTAATAGAATCAGCCGCTGACTAGGAATCAAAAGGTCGCGAGTTCGATCCTGCACCTCTCCGTTTTGAGAAGTAAACTGTTCTTAGTCTTACTATTTTAGAATAAAAACATACATTTGACTTCAGTCTGTAACAGCTGGTGTAATTTATGATACTTGTAAAGGTTAGCTTTGGTTTTTCTTTTTTTTTTTAGTCAGTTTTATTATCTCAGCCGCGTTCACGAGCCCAAACACACCCCACCCCCGCATCTGACACTGCTGTTTTCACATAGACGCGCTATAACAGAGGTAAACTCAGCTCCCTTCTACTTCGGAGCAAGAATGCACATACCATTGCTTGCATACTAAAGTGTCAGCAGGCACTTTTCGTGGCATTACACACATTTTTGAGCATGCCCTCTGCACACTACTTGTGACTTTAGGCTTTAGGAAGTAAGTAAATAAATAAAGGTAAATCGTGTCATAAAATGATTTCTTCAAAATGTCACATATATTTGTCTCTTTCTTTTTTTAAAATGTGCGTTGATCACCGTCAACATGTTGTAGCACACAGCATCTGGCCACCTGCAAATATTATATATATAATATATATATATGTATCTATACTAATAAAAGGCAAAGCCCTCACTGAATCACTCACTCACTCACTCACTCACTGACTGACTCATCACTAATTCTCCAACTTCCCGTGTGGGTGGAAGGCTGAAATTTGGCAGGTTCATTCCTTACAGCTTACTTACAAAAGTTGGGCAGGTTTCATTTCAAAATTCTGCGCGTAATGGTCATAACTGGAAGCTGTTTTTCTCCATTTACTGTAATGGAGTTGAGCGCGAACGCCGTGGGGGTGGAGTTTCGTGTGACATCATCACGCCTCCCACGTAATCACGCAGAACATAGAAAACCAGGAAGCGCTCCAAAAAGCGCTCAAGAAAACATGCATTATATAATTGAGAAGGCAGAGAAACAATAAGAAGCGAGCGACTGACATATACAACCATATTCATGAGTGCTGCTACTTCGGAAACAAAGCACGGTGTAAACCTAAAGTTTAAATTAAGTTCATAGACAGGCTGCCGCTGGTGTTTGTAATTTAGTGCCTGCCTATATAAGGCCGTCTGTCAGCGGCAATCCAAAAGAAACACTGCCGCTAAATATTCACGTGTGAAGGACTGTGCTTATGCAGAGGAAGATGAGATGGTCAGGGTGGTGTTTGGCACAAACTCAGCGAAACTGCGAGAGAAACTTTTAAGTGCCGGGTCTTAGCTGACATTACATACAGCCGTGGACATCACACGAGATGGCACCAGCACAGCTGGAAACCTTCGATGCAAGAACACCAAGCGGCTCACGTGAACTGACGCAGTGCACAGACAAAAAGCAACAGTTCCAAAGAGTGCTGAACAAAAACCGAATTACACAATTGAGAAGGCAGCAAAAAAATATGAAGTGTCTGATACATACAAGCATATTCATAAGTGCAGCTACTGCGGAAACAAAGCACACGGTGCAAAAAGTGAATGTTCCGCTAAAGGAAGACAGTGTAAAAAAAAAACCCGTGCATGCAGTGTGTCACATCTCAGATAAAGAGGAAGACGAGCTGTTTATTGATGCAGTAAGAAACGAATCGATAAATGAAACCTCTTATCTTTACAACGATTGACAAATATGGAATGTAAGTTGAACACAACACATCGTACAAATACGAACCTGATTGAAACAAATAATGATAATCAAATCCTTGATGACAGCAACACTCAATAACACTCACAAAACAATTACTGTATATTGACAATCATGTTACATTATTTTTAAAATGTTCCCTTTTCTTTTTCATAACTTCTTTAACACACTACTTCTCTGCTGCGAATATATATATATACCCCGATCTACATACTCTCAAATAGACAAGCCACACACCATGGCGCAATTGTAGAGGCTTCGCCTCTATCGCCGACATCCGAGGTTTGATTCCCGAGAGGGGATGTACTGAGTATGTACGCGCGCTTCTCGGTTCATTTTAACCTCGCATCTCCTTGGTTTGAGACGTATGAAAAAATATGCGGTTAACGCAGAATCATTTTACGTTATTTTTAAAATCTTTCCTTTTCTTAGCACAAGCACAGCTGAGAAGCTTCGATACATGTACTCCATAACAAAAAATAACGCATTTAATCACACTTTCAATTCCAAGCAAAGGGGAACTTTTGTCAATGCATGATTTCCTGGTACATCGATTACACTGATGCACACATCACAGCTACAAAAATGTTAGAGTCGGAATGAATCGCGTTCCTACGACTGATCGGAGGAAAATTTCATTTAAAAAAACTACCCGAGCGAAGCCTTGATAAAAGCATGGTTTTGTGCACACTGAAAAGCAAGCAAAATTAGATGCATTACAGAAGGCGGACTTTGTGGCTCTTACTGGGGATCATTGGACTTCCGTGACCGTTAGTAATTCTAATTACATCTAATTACAAAATGTTCAATGATCACATTGTTTTAGCCTAATGTACAAAATAAGTTTGGCTAAGGTTACTCAGAGTTTAAAGATTAAGTTGGTCAAATTACCTTTTATGTTTCTGACTTATTTTTTTAAGAAGAAAAACTGCACTTTATGTTGAAATTTTAGTTATTATTATTTAAAGACAATACCATTCTGAAAATGTACTTAAAGTACTTAAACTACCACTTTATTTTTAAGTCTGCCCAATTTTAACCAAGGATGATATTTTTGTTTCTGTTTTGAATTCAAATGCAGTTTAAAAGCATTTTTTTTTCAGAAATTAAAAGAGCTTGAGTTTACAATATTCATGTCCATGTCTATTATTTGATTCTGTCGCCCACTAAAACCCTTTTAAATTAAAAAAAAAAACATTTGCGATTTGGGGCAAATTTACGTGTGCGATTACATACGATTAATCAAGATTAATTATTACACAGCCTCTAATTAATTGGATTAATTTTTTTAATCGAGTCCCACCCCTAATATATATATGTAGATATATATGTAGATTTGTATATATACTCAGCAAAAAAAGAAACGTCCCTTTTTCAGGACTGTGTATTTCAACAATAATGTTTTAAAAATCCAAATAACTTTACAGATCTTCATTGTAAATTGTTTAAACAATGTTTTCCATGCATGTTCAATTAACCATAATCAATTAATTAACATGCACCTGTGGAATGGTCGTTAAGACCTTAACAGCTTACAGAAAGTAAGCATTTAAGGTCACAGTTCTAAAAACGCAGGACACTAAAGAGACTTGTCTACCGACTGTGAAAAACACCCAAAGAAAGATGCCCAGGGTCCCTGCTCATCTGCGTGAACGTGCATTAGGCATGCTGCAGGGAGGCATGAGGACTGCTGATGTGGCTAGGGCAATAAATTGCCATGTCCACACTGTGAGACGCCTAAGACAGCGCTACAGGGAGACAGGAAGGACAGCTGATCATCCTCGCAGTGGAAGACCACGTGAAACAACACCTGCACAGGATCGGTACATCCGAATATCACACCTGCGTGACAGGTACAGGATGGCCACAACAACTGCCCGAGTCACACCAGGAACACACAATCCCTCCATCAGTGCTCAGACTGTCCACAATAGGCTGAGAGAGGCTGGACTGAGGGCTTGCAGGCCTGTTGTAAGGCAGGTCCTTACCAGACATCACCAGCAACAATGCCGCCTATGGGCACAAACCCACCTTCACTGGACCAGACAGGAGTGGCAAAAAGTGCGTGAGTTTCTGCATGACAACAATGTCAGTGTTCTACCATGGCCAGCGAAGAGCCCAGATCTCAATCCCATTGAGCACGTCTGGGACCTATTGGATCGCATGGTGAGGGCTAGGGCCATTCCCTCCAGAAATGTCCAGGAACTTGCAGGTGCGTTGGTGGAAGAGTGGGGTAACATCTCACAGCAAGAACTGACAAATCTGGTCCAGTCCATGAGGAGGAGATGCACTGCAGTACTTCAAGCAGCTGGTGGCCACACCAGATACTGACTGGTACTTTTGATTTTGAGCCTCCCTTCATTCAGGGACACATTGTGAAACATTTTTAGTTTATGTCTTATGGTGTTGACTCTTTTAGTGTTCATACAAATATTTACACATTAAGTCTACTGAAAGTAAAAACAGTTGAAAGTCAGAGGACGTTTCTTTTTTTGCTGAGTATATATGTGTATATACAGTATATATGTAGATATGTATATGTGTATATATGTATATATATGTGTGTGTGTATATATATATGTGTATATATGTATATATAATGATATGTATATGTATATATATGTATGTGTATATATATATGTATATATATGTATATAGATAGATATGACAACAACACTCATATCAATGACAAAACAATTACATTAACAATCATGTTACATTATTTTTAAAATATTTCCTTTTCTTTTTCATAACTTCTTTAACACACTACTTCTCCGCTGCGAAGCGCGGGTATTCTGCTAGTTATATATAATATTGCATTTGTGCGATGATGTTTTCACATATATTGTCTCTTTCTGTCAATATATGTGATGTTTAGAAGAAATCATTTTATGACACGATTTACCTTTATTTATTTACTTACTTCCTAAAGCCTAAAGTCACAAGTAGTGTGCAGAGGGCATGCTCAAAAATGTGTGTAATGCCACGAAAAGTGCCTGCTGACACTTTAGTATGCAAGCAATGGTATGTGCATTCTTGCTCCGATGTAGAAGGGAGCTGAGTTTACCTCTGTTATAGCGCGTCTATGTGAAAACAGCAGTGTCAGATGCGGGGGTGGGGTGTGTTTGGGCTCGTGAACGCGGCTGAGATAATAAAACTGGCTAAAAAAAAAAAAAGAAAAACCAAAGCTAACCTTTACAAGTATCATAAATTACACCAGCGGTTACAGACTGAAATCAAATGTATTTTTTTATTCTAAAATAGTAAGACTAAGAGCAGTTTACTTCTCAAAACAGAGAGGTGCAGGATCAAACTCGCGACCTTTTGATTCCCAGTCAGCAGCTGATTCTATTACGTCACGGAGAAAGTCATAAGGAATGGCTGTCAATGTCGCTTGTTAAGGCGGCTTTTTGTTTCTGCAGTTATATTTTTGAATAAAAGCGCAATAGTTGTGTTAGATTTCTACGTTTTGTGAGAGTGTTTCTTTTATATTTGGACTTCAGGCTTCATACATTATATAGTTTATGCCTACATTTTGTCATCTACTACTAAAATATAAAAAATGTTTCTGTTTTAACAATGTGTGTACACAGATTACTGTAGAAACGGAACAGACATGAAATGCGTGTGTTCCAAACAACAATCTATTATTTCCACTCTAAAACTCCACTTCGCTCCCAGAAAATCAATCAAGGCATGAGCTGGGAGAAGTTTGTGCACGTTCTAAGTTGGTGGGGGGATGGAATAGCCGGCTGCTTGCAGCCTGATTTTATCAGCACATTTAGATGACAAAGGACGCTGGTAGAGAGCTGTGAACGATTTTAAGAAGCGATTTAAGGTGGAACGGATTTACGAATTTTTTCGTAGGCTCTGGTAATTTTAGTATTAAGGACATCTAAAAAAACAAGTTAACATTAGCATGACCCAGCTTGCACAAAGTTGTATCTAATTTCATTTCTTAATAAGGAAGTCAAGCTTAGCGAAAATTTAACATGTTGAAACTGTGCAAAAATAAAACTTTTCACAAAAAAAAAATGCTATGTGGCTTCATGTTGATGTGTGCCTGCACATATGAAGTATATAAAGAGGTACATTTACCACAGCTGGTTCTCCTCTCCTATGTTTTTCCAAACATCTCAACCCAGTTTTTATGCTCTATTTAGAGCAAAACAATAAAAAAAAATCCAGATATATGAGAAATCAAATCCCAATATGAGAGACAATAATTGTGATCGAAAGAAGAAGAGGGTCAAAACTGAAAGTTCACACAAAGAAAGAGTACAAAGATAAACTTTGAATTTTTCAGAGATTTGGTATCCACAGATCAGATAAGAATTTGAACCATTAGCCATCCATTTATCCTGTTGCATCACGCCCACAGAAACAATGGAAGAAGACCTAACAATGGCAAAAAAAACCCCAAAAAAATGGAGAACTTTGAGGATTCAAAATCATACAAAATTACAACAGTCGGACGTTAGTTTGAGGCTGAGGTCAAGGCACCATGTGTTTAAATGCAGGTGGTATGCATAGCCTGGCATCTGAGGTTTGGATACTTTTTCCATCTCTGCCCATTGTTTCAAATAACTAAAAGGCACTTCCAAGGAGAATATAGTATTAAAACCTTTCACTTTGTTTCGAGAGTTTGTTTTTTTTTATTTTTGTAGTCTGTATTTTCTGGTACTGTATTTCTAACTGCTTGCCTGTTTCTGATCATGTCTTTGCTCTGCCCTGCCCTTCCTCTAGCAATCTCACTATACTCACTAAACAGCTATTCTAGTTATATCTAGAATCAACTAGCCAATTTCTTTTCACAGTATATTTGCCAGTTTTCGTGCCTCTGTGTGCTGGCTTATTTGACTCACATTAAACTACCCCAGCCTACCTTTCAATTATTGTGTAGGTTTTCTTCATCTCATAGTTCTTTTTGGGCTGTCTGAGCCTTTTTTGGTATGACTACTGACTCACTGCAGCAAGGTACCACTGAGTATTCTACTGCCTAATTTCAGGCTTTTGACAATAGATATTCACTTGTATCTAGTTTACAAGAGACATGAGCTAAAAAAGGAAACTTTAGGAAGCAAATATATGTAGAGATAGCATACTTTGGAATTATCTCTTGTGGTATATATGTAGGTAATAATTCAGATAAGAGTATTAAATTTAAAAAGAATGTCATATCTGTTGATTCTTAATAAATGTTGCCTCTTTACTTACACCAGTGCATTTCAAAAAAATGTTGTAAACACATTTTCTACAAACAGTGAAAATTAGAAAATTTGTGAATTTTGTAGGTTATACTGGGGTGTAATTTAGTCAGGTGTATATACAGCCATTGGAGACAGGTTGAATTTTATTACAGCAGACTGATCCATATCTGTGCTAGCCCACTGGAAATTCTGAGCAGGATTAAAAGCGCTTAGACTCTGATCCTAAAATTGGCATGAATTATGTTACATTTTATGAAGGAATAACATCTGTCTATTCTTGCTTATCTGTCTTTTAAATCCAAACTTGAATTTATAAAAACTCAAATAACATTCTATACAAGCAAGTCAAGTTTTACAAAACTAGGTTTGAAACAAATCAACCCCCAGCCCTAAGAAACAATAGTAGGAAAAAAATTAATAAATAAAAATAAACAAATAAAATTTAAGAAAAGGGAAGAGAATCTACTTCCTCAATTTAAATACTTTGCCTTGATTCTATTCTAAAATGTTAATGATTAGATCCTGCCAGGTTTTGAAGATGTTTTGTACAGATCCTTTAAATGAGAATTTGAATTTTTCCAATTTTAGATAATACTAGGGGACTTTGCCCCCTACTCACTTGGCTAACAGATTGTTATTTTAATGGGAATTTTTACATGTGCATAATAGAACTATTTTACATTACAGCGAGTAATTAACCATATTAAAAAATAGTAAAACATAATAATTTGAAAGTAAATTATGTTTCATGCTGCGTTAGAGTTTATCATTGCGTTATATGATTTAGTTCTGTTTGGCTATGAAATTAACACACAAATATTTTTTAAACTTACACTTTTACTGTAAAACTTCAGTAAAATCAATTTTTTAATTACATTTTCGTCACTATCACATTGAATTTTGATTCTGTTTTTGGACTTACATCGTGACAATGCAACGTATAACTGCCTTTGAGAAAATTTTGTTTCTTTCTATCTAATAAATAAACTGACTTTTTCAAATGTTTGTCTCTGTGATTGGTTAATTGTCTTTGCAAAAGCTATTCTAACGGGAAACGTTTAACGTTTTAATACGAATGGCATATTAAGATCTCCTTTGTCATAATCTTGACTGCCAGTGAAAGGACTGCCTCCATTTTTATAATGAGTATAATTCTTTTCACCCCAATATAAAGCTGAAGCTGAATTACTCAAAAACAGAAGTCAGCTTCCT
The DNA here is from genome assembly GCA_026402145.1 of Polypterus bichir lapradei. Lineage (NCBI taxonomy): Eukaryota > Metazoa > Chordata > Cladistia > Polypteriformes > Polypteridae > Polypterus > Polypterus bichir. The sequence continues at coordinate 168,612,183 of JANRMT010028174.1, forward strand.
TGACACCTGAAAGACAACACCCTTGTAACTTATGTTTTTCATAAACCAACAGACAGACAGACCTACCTAAGAAGTGATAGCTTCCACCCCAAGCATATAAGGCGCTACATTATTTTTAGTCAAGCAAAATCGTATTTGCTCAGACTCGACAGACCGGGATAAACAACTACAGGAGCTCAGACAAGATTTCTTCAGACAAGGTTATACCCCCAAAACAAAGACACCAAGAACCACATCCCCCTTGTTGTCACCTACAACCCACACCTTAAAGCACTTCGAAAAATTATAAAAGAACTTCAGCCAATGCTAAACAATGACCAAACACTGAAAAATGTATTTCCTGAACCTCCCCTCCTGGCATACAGACAACCACCAAACCTTCAGCAACTAATTGTCCGAAGCTCCCTAAGTGAACCAACAGAAAATGGCACATCTCCATGCCTACAGAAAAGATAAAACGTGTCCCCACATTTATAATACAGACCATATAGTTATACCATACTACCGACTAGAACATCACATAAAGGGATCACTTTCCTGCAGATCATCTAATGTAGTCTACCTAATTCTCTGCATGAAATGTCCTGACACTGCACTCTATGTGGGAGAAACTGGACAAACACTCCACCAGAGAATGAATTTACACAGGTTCCACATTAAACGTGGCAACACAGATGTTCCTGTAGCGGCCCACTTTAACAGCCATGGACACTGTGAGAGGGACTTTACAGTCTCAGTGCTTATGGGCAACTTCAAAACACAGCAAGAGATAAAAGAATGGGAAGTTAAACTCATGATAAAATTGAATACATTACAACATGGTTTAAATAGAGTCAAGATTTTTTTAGCCCGATATGAGGATTGTTTACATCTCTCAGAATGACATAGACAACCTTTCTACAGATCCACACTGTTTTGAAAAACTCATTAGAAACTTCTAAAGACTTTGTTGGACAGTTATCTTAATCCAAAGATCTTGACCATACATTGTTCTTCTCTCTTGGTAAATGAACCCTAGCCTGAAAGAATCTATTCATTTTTTACATTTGTGATTTCTCACTTAAAGATTTACCAATGTTTTTTCTTGTCCTAGTGTGTATATAAACACAAGGAACTCCAGTTTCTGTATTACATCTTGCCTGAAGAAGGGGCCTAAGTTGCCTCGAAAGCTTGCATATTATAATCTTTTTAGTTAACCAATAAAAGGTGTCATTTTGCTTGACTTTTCACTACATTCATAATGGCTAACACGGTACAACACCCTAGTACTACAGTATAGTCTATTGATACGCATTTAACCAATTTGTCGTGTAACCGATCGACAAATTCCATGTTAATTCATTTGACTTCATTGTTTCTCGGTGCTAGGATTGCCTGTGTACTCATTTCTTCTGTTAATATCCCTTCAGGATGAAATTCATTAATAAGATTTGGACATAATATGTCTTCTTTAATTGGGAACATAAAGTGAGGAAAACATAAAAATTTAGAAGAACTGAGTGAGTGGGAAATGTGTCTGTCAAAAGCATTCACACGAATGAGATGTATGTGGAATTGTGTGTGTTTGAATATGGTTGAGAGGAGGGTGTGACTTGACAAAATCTCATGTCAAAAGTCTCGTCTCACAGGACTTGAAAAAATCTCTCATGTAAAAAGTCTTGTCTCGTCACCTTTTATTTTCTTTATATAATTGAGAGATATAAGATCAGTTACTCACTGAGTTAAAAGAGGAAAATTGGGATTCTTCCCTTTGAGCAAGATAAGTCTATGTGACAATAGTGTAGTAAAGGGAATTACAATTTATTTATCCTTCTCCACTTTAAGCCCATCTGGAAGTACAACAAAAACACAGCTATTAGTGGATTAGGAGGGATTGTGACTGCAAGGCTGTCTGAAAGGCATTTAAAGATTCTGATCCAAAATGATGTTAATTTGGTACACGTCCAAAACATATTGCCCAATGAGGCTGGAACTTGATTGCAACTTTTGCATCTTGGATCTTGCCCTGGAAACATTTTGGACAATTTTAAACGAAAGAGATGCACTCAATATATAATTTTAAGTTGAATAGTTGTATGCTTTTTGCATATGGAGTGTACATTTTTGCCTTCAACTCATTTTCTGAAATGCTGGGTAAGAGATCCCTTTCCCACTGTACTCTGGGATCTTTGAAAGGGAGGGACTTTAAAATGTTTATATATTACAGAAATGATAGATAGATAGATAGATAGATAGATAGATAGATAGATAGATAGAT